>LPNX010510909.1:537-16386 GCA_001517045.1 Pseudotsuga menziesii | reverse complement strand
ATTAGTCATGATGACTACAATTTATTTGATAATGATAAATAAGGGATCAAATGATTCTATAAGAATTCTTGACGAAGGTTGAAAGCACCATTGTGTTAAGTTGAGTTGCAAAGAGTGTTGAAGCAGCATTGAGTTCCAGTGCCGTTGAGTGAAGTGTGAAGTTGTAGAGTGAAGGTGAGAGTGTCTCATGACTGTGGGTAAATGTTGCAGGAAGAAAAGTAACCCCAAAATAGTTAACCCGTGGCACTTGCTAAAGCGATGCATATTGATGGCGGATCCAACCGTTGGGTTGATAGAATCAACGGTGGATTCGGGCAGTTAAGGTAAGAATTAGTCATGATGACTACAATTTATTTGATAATGATAAATAAGGGATCAAATGATTCTATAAGAATTCTTGACGAAGGTTGAAAGCACCATTGTGTTAAGTTGAGTTGCAAAGAGTGTTGAAGCAGCATTGAGTTCCAGTGCCGTTGAGTGAAGTGTGAAGTTGTAGAGTGAAGGTGAGAGTGTCTCATGGCTGTGGGTAAATGTTGCAGGAAGAAAAGTAACCCCAAAATGGTAGAGATTTCCAGTGAATGAGACTCACCCATTAGACCAGTTACCATCATTGAAGAATTTTCTAGTATGCAAGTCGGATCATCCTCCATCCCGACGAAGAAGCGGCCTGGGCAGAATCCTAGCTCCCTAGCGTCGACGAAGAGGAAAACACAAGCATCAATGAGGGCACAGGAAGATGCAGCCGCCAAGATGGGGCCATCTATATCTAGCTATATAGAATCATTAGTTTGCATTGGGTTCTCTGTAAGGATATTCTAGGTTACATCACTCCCACTCGACCTAGTGTGCAGCCTCGATGGTTAACCAAGAATCAAAAGTATCTTCCAAAAATGACACCATTTCCACAATACATGGTGTGCACCATCGATGTTGTACTAGTGTTAATGAATATGAACTACGAGGATCATGATCTGTTAATGTTATAGGATGTAGAGAATGATCCCTATGAGTCATTGCGTTCGATCACAGGAGGGCCCATAGTGCGTATCCCACAACCATTAACATGTCGCATTTTGGGAAGCTGAACGATGAATGCATGCGTTAATAAACTTTTGGCTTGCTATCATTAAGGGACTCTATGGTTAGACATGCCAATTGTGATTACGATTGACTTGATATTAGAGATCATAGGGTTTCCAAAGGATGGGCCAGACCTGTCGCAATATTTCAAGGGCAGAGATAATGATAAGGGGCTTGTTGCATAGTTGAAGCAGAGATATGACTTGCTGCATGATGGTAGGGCATATCACATTGATAGCATTAATGATAGGATGGTATGTATCACTGCACAAATCCTAGCCAATAATACTATCCAGAAGAATCACCCCGTCTAGTGCACTTCAGGGGTGATTGTATGTTCCCAACAATGCACAGAATAGGTATAAATGAAATGGTCCCTTTTCATGTTGAACCAGTTGAATGAGGACATGGTAACAATTCAGGATGGAGAATAGACTTTCACATACAGTTGGTTATTGATCCTGATTGCATTAGTGGCTTGGATGGATCCATAGGACTACCAAAGGATGGAGGTTGAAGTTGTTAAGGTGTGCAAAGGTGCACAATATCAAAATTTATGGTGGGTAGAGGATCCCAGTTGGCAAGAGGATTGCGCAATCCACTTTTGGATATACTGGGAAGTGCTACATGTGGTAGGTGTAAAATTTCCCTGACCGACCAATGAGGCCGTAGCTAAATATCGTAGGATTGCTCGGTTCACCATAGGACCACACACCATTGATGTCCAAGCTCACCACGACCCAGATAGGTAGTGGTTACCGATGTCTTATAAAGTGATGGATGAGGAATTAGAGGTTGTGATTGATGATTGGCCTATAGCAAGGCGGGAGCCAGTTAGTGCCAGTGAAGTCTTAGTTGGACAACCAGCAGATGCACCCGATGATCCAGTAAGAGGATCTAACCATCATAGTCACCATCACTCCAATGGAGAATCATCAACAGCAACTCTTGTATACCTTGAGGTGCAACGTATCCTTCAAGAGATAAGGATGAAGAAGTGAATGGAACAGGATGTGAGCAGTAGTACCAGATGCATGATGGAGGTGCAATTACATTGGCTTATTAAGGTCGTCACTGAATCATCTGATGTTTCAGCAAAAGAGATGCAAAATTCTACCCAAGGAGGTTTCGATGAGGTATGCACCAAGTTAGATTCGATATATAATTTTGTTTCACGAAGAGGGCCAAAAAGTGCAGCTGTGTAGTATTTTGTGTCGATTAGCACTCAGCCACAACCCAAGAATGTTTAGGTTCCCCCGACTGCAATCGATGTTGGACGAGAATATGTGAACTCATCAATACATTAGCTATAGAGCATCACAGTGGATATCAATAATTTTTCCACCCAGACCATAGTCCACATACAATGGGTCACCAACCAGAAGTTGGCTGATCGACAAAAGGAAATCAACGACCAGTATCCGTGGTTTCACGAAGAAGAGGAGATGCTACTGAAAGCAGTAGAGTACTTGCTCCACGAGAAGGTAACACTGGAAACTGACAAATCATAGGAAATTGTGGCACTAAATAAATCACAAGAGGAGCTCAAGGCAAAGACCATGAAAGAGATAATAGATATGAAGAAAGAAACTCACCACCTCATTGTTGAGAAGGCGCATCTCTTCACTAGTCAAGGGCAAGTATAATAGGCCATTACGAGTTCCTAGAAGTACATACATGAAAGCATGATAGATTTGGACGTGATTTCCAAAGCCAAGCTACTTGGAGAAGTCATCGCACAACTCCAGTTGGACAACAGCCTGTTGAATGCTATGGCTTACCTAGACACACCACCAGAGTAGGTTTCAGAGAGGAAGAGTTTCATCAAAGAGATAAAGGAACAGTTTGAAGAGACCGAGCAAGAGGCTAAAAATATCACAGAAGCAACGACACAATTTTGGGGTAGTTTCGTTCAAGACGACCAGTTAGAACAAATTACAAAGAAGATGTAGGAAATCGAGAACCAATTGGAAACATTGAAGACAACATTGAGGACAATGTCACCACTGGTTTCAATCACACTACCCGCAGATTTGAAGGAACTACAACAGCATGTTGGAAAATCATAGGATCGACAGCGAAACCGCAGTGGCCAACTCGACGAGTTCCAAGAAATTGGAGCCCAGTTGTTGGTAAAAGCAGTCACTGCGTTGCAGGATGTACATGATAACAAGAAGGAAATAAATGCCCATATGGTGAAGCATATATTAAAGTAGTATTTTTGTTCAATTCAGGACCTTGTTGATAAAATCAAATCGCAAGTATCAAAAATTTCTTAGCAGTACGAAGACTTTAAGATCAAAATCAATTAGTACACCATGTCCAACTGAAGTGGCTCAAGGATGAGCCACAAGACTTTGTTGGAGGGATGTTGGAAGGGCTTGAGGATCAGTTAGTTGCACAACAATGTGGACACTGTGCAAGCCCAAAAGACACCATGCAAGACAGGGATATCGCGCAAGATGGAAGATAGACTAATTTTGAATATTTTGTGTAACTTTTTTTACTTTTGGACCATATTTTGTGGATATTGGTCATTAGTTGGTAGAAATAGTTAGGAGTTAGTTAGAAGTGGACCATGAATGTAAAGGTGAAAGCCTATAAATATATGAAGAATTGTGAATGTAATTATCTATCAATATATGGGAGAGAAGCATGTGGTTACGATCATCAATCTGAATCTTTTATTTACGACTAAGAGTTAAAAGTGTTTCCTATTTGGATCTATGATTTACTACACATAAGTAATATGAAGAGATGAGGTTGATCTTAAATGCTATTATCTTTTTATGTCTTTTTCTATTTTCGTAATCCAATGGCAAGTATGCACGACATGGATCTATCATGCAATTTTCACTGCTTATGAATGATGTTATCTTCGTAGATCTATTGTATGACAGTATGGTTATTTCTGTTATATGATCCTTCTGCTATGAATATATGATGTGATCTATCAACTTGTGATGATGAATGGTTCTGTGAATGATTAAACGACTGGTTAGATATGATAGATAGACAAATGAATTGTCTATGCCCATATTCCTCTTCCTTTCAACGAAAACTTGGTCCTGCCAGCCCTCCCTTGAACATCTCAGGTGAGACTTGTTGTAATCTCACAGATCACAGAGGGTTACCAATAATACACATGGAATCATATAGACATAGCAGACACAAGAGACAAGAACATAGATAAGGAAGTAACAGATTATATTATAACATGAGGATCCATACATACATAGAACTGAACCAATGCTAGTTTTTCAACATTAATCTAGTATTATGTTAGGATCTTTACTAAGAGAATAACAAGTACAACAATCAAACACAAGAGACAATGAACACAGTGTTTTTTATCAAGGAAACCATAAATGGAGAAAACCCCACAACTTCCTCAGAGATAGAATTAGCACAAGATGTAAAACCCTAAAATAGTAAGATGCACTCCCGATAGCAGTAATCCTCTTCTTGTCTAGCCCCAGTGTCTTTCCTTCCTCAAGCATGCACTACACTTGACTGTGTGAGTGATGTGTGCTAAATAGAGATCCCAGATCTCTATTTATACTAATCCCAGCATGACTAAAACCCTACTAGGGCCAACCTCTACTTGGAGAGTCTAATAACCCTAGTGCCCTGGAACTACAGGGACTTTAACCCTTACATAATTGGAGGGTTACCCACTATGACTTGACATGACTTGTTTACATTATTGATTCTCCCGATCGGAACATCGGGGCATGAAAACATGACTCAATTACATAATAGATACATCCTGGAATAAACATCGGGTTACAATACATAAGATACATAGATGAATACATTTCAAAGTTACAAATACATCAACACTCCCTCTTAACTAGGAAGGTATTCTTTCGACACAATTTTCAGCACTGGTCTTCTTCTCTGTATCAATTGGATCATGTCGTCATCTGCACCTCAAGTCCTCTGAGTCTTGAAGTCATCATCATCTTCAAGTCATCGTCATTCTTCGAATCTGGATCATCTCTCGATTTAGATCATCATGGAACATCATCATTTGATTTGGATCATCTCTCAATCTGGATCAACATCACTGGACTAGATCTGAATCATAACTCGATCTGGATCAGGATCTGGATCATCTCTCGATCTGGATCATCACTACTGGATCTCAATCATCACTCGATCTGGATCTCTTGGGGTCATCATAACTGGATCTGGATCATAGCTCGATCTGGATCTCACTTGGTCATCATCATGTGTGTGCTATCTCATCATCGGAAGTTATACAGAGCCAGCCTTCTTTCATGCTGGGTGTATGCCTCCTTGTAGGTATTTGGTAGCCCTTATATCTGACCTACTCGTCAGAATGGCCAGCACTCACATCTGACATGGGAGGAACCTAATCCTTTAGCCATGAACAGAATGGCTCCGCCCTTACATTTGACCTACTCATAAAAAATGGCGGTTGCCCTTACATCTGTCCTACTCGATAGAATGGCCAGCACTCACATCTGACCTCCTTGTCAGAATGGCTCTACACTTACATTTGACCTACTCGTCAAAATGGCGGTAGCCCTTACATCTGTCCTGCTTGACAGAATGGCCAGCACTCACATCTGACATGGAAGGAACTAAATCCTTTAGCCATGAACAGAATGGATTAGCCCTTACATCTGACCTACTCATCAAAATGGCGGTAGCCCTTACATCTGTCCTACTCAACAGAATGGCCAGCACTCACATCTGACATGGAAGGAACTAAATCCTCTCACCATGACAAAATGGCTCAGCCCTTACATCTGACCATGGGAGGAACCAATCCTCTCACCATGTCAGAATGTCTATGGGACTCATCACTTTCCCTTGGAGGAAACCTCGATCTAGACAACACCAAGCTTCTCCCTGAAGTACTCGAACTTTATCCTACCCAATGGCTTCATTAATACATCATCTATCTATTCCTCCATCGCAACATATTGGAGCTTCACTGCTCCCCTCTGCACCATATCCCTGATATAGTGATACTTGATCTCAATGTGCTTTGACTTGTCATGAAACACTGGATTCTCTAACAACTTCATGTAACTCTGATTGTCACAATGTATACAAGTAGCATCCATCTGGAGATCAAATATATCGAACAGTAGCTTCCGCAACCATACTACCTTGCAACTAGCTGAACAAGCTACGACATACTCTGCTTCAGCTGTACTCAGTGCCACACAGGATTGCTTCCTACTAAACCAACAGATCACACCTGATCCCATACTGAAGCAACATCCTGGAGTGCTCTTCCTATCGATGGAACCGCCTGCCCAATCTAAATCAACATAACCCGACAGGTTAATCTTCTGATTCGCATCATACTTGAGCCCATAATCAATTGTACCCCTCAAGTACCTCAGAATATGCTTTGCAGTAATCAAGTGAACATTTCTTGGATTTGTTAAGAACTGGCTCAAGGTGTTAACAGCAAAGCAAATATCTGGTCTCATGTTCATTAGGTACATCAATGACCCAATCATCTGACGATACATCATAGCATCAACCGTTTTTGAAGAAGCATCATTCAATAGCTTCAGGTTCGATGCCATAGTTGTGGCCATAATCTTGTAGTCCATCATGCCAAACCTATTCAGGATCTCTACTGCATACTTCCCTTGTCCAAGGAATATTCCATCTGTACTCTGCCACACCTCCATACCTAGAAAGTAATGCATCATACCCAAGTCCTTCATCTCAAAATCTCCAGAAAGATTTCTCTTTGTATCAGTAATCAACCCATCCATACCTATCACAAATAGATCATCTACATATAGTAGAAGCATCACTGGGTTTCCATCTTCAACCTTATAGTAAAGGTTGGAATCTGCTTTACTCTTGGTAAAGCCCAAACTGGATAGAAAACTGTCAATTCTATCGTACCAGGTCCTAGGTGCCTATTTCAAACTGTACATGGATTTCTTTAATCTGCATACATGAGACTCCCTATCATGTGTCTCAAAACCAAGTGGTTGTTCTACATACACTTCCTCTTCCACTACACCATTCAAGAAGGCAGTCTTGACATCCATTTGGTGTATCTTCCATTTCATCACTGTAGCCAAAGCAAGTACTAATTTGATGGAAGTGTATCTAGCTACAGGTGCGAAGGTCTATTCATAGTCTATTCCCTCTTTCTGAGAGAAACCTCAAGCTACAAATCTTGCCTTATAATTTTCAATGCTACCATCTGCAGCATGCTTGATCTTGTAGATCCATTTGGAAGTTACAACTGACTTCCCTTCTGGTCTTGGGACAACATCCCAAACATCATTCTTCATGATCAATTGGTACTCTTCAATCATAGAATCCTTCCATTCTTTCTGTTATGCCGCTTCTTCATAACTAGAAGGTTCTTTATCAATGAAATCACATAGTAAAGCTACATACCCGGAATTGGATCTGGTCCTCTTTCTTTCTCTGTGATTCTCTTCTGGAGCCCCATATCTTTCCGCACCTTGGATAAGTTCTCATACCCAAGCGGGTTTCCTCTTATGAGTATTCTTCTCCAGAGGTGGATCTATAGGTCTTTGTGGTTCTTCAAATTCTCGATCTTCTTCTCGAGTTTCTTCATTCATAGTTGTATCATGGATTCTAGGTGCTTCTACTTCTTCAGATTCTTCAACAGGTCTCTTTCTAGATTTGATGTAAGCTGTATCTTCATCAAATGTCACATACCTGCTGATGTCAATCTTCTTATATCCTGGGAAATATATTATGTAAGCCTTCGAGCTTTCAGAGTATCCCAGAAATATACCTTTCTTTCCTGAAGGATCTAATTTAGTCCCGTTCTCTTTTGGAATGTGTATGTACACAGGACAATCGAATATTCTGAGATGGCTGACTTCTGGTTTCTTGCCAGAGAAGACTTCTTCAGGAGTCTTGTTCTCAAGTACTCTATGTGGAGTACGGTTCTATACATACACCGTTGTTCTGGAAACTTCTACCCAAATATGCATAGGAAGGTCTTGATCATAAAGCATTGCTTTTGCAGCCTCCATGATAGTTCTATTCTTCCATTCTGCAACCCCATTCTGTTGTGGATTATAAGGAGTGGACAACTCCCTCTTAATCCCTGATTCTTTGCATATCTCTTTGAATTCATTCGAAGTGAATTCTCCACCATTATTTGATCGAATGGTCTTGATCTTATTTTCAATATGGTTTTCGATCAAGGCTTTGAATTCTTTAAACTTGTTGAATACTTCATCTTTGTTCTTCATGAAGTAAACCCATGTCTTCCTAGAAAAATCATCAATAAAAGAAACATAATATGCATACCCGCTTAGAGAGTTTGATGACATAGGACCACATACATCGGAGTGGATGATTTCCAAGATTCCTTTTGCTATGCTTTCACTGCTTGGAAATTTCTTCTTTGTATTCTTTCCTTTCGCACATCCTTTGCAGACCCCATCATGTTTTGCTTGAATTTCTGGAAGACCTTTGACATATTTGCTTGCAATAGGTAGTGCTCTGTAATGCACATGTGCAAGCCTTCTATTCCAAAGTTCACTTGGCTCTACTATGTCATGGACCAAGGCTTGTTCTAGATGGCCCTTCAGTTTGTATAATCCTTCTTCTTGTTCTCCAATTACTACTGCATCATCGATAGTCTTTCCTTTTGGCCACATGAGGACTTGACCATCTATGAATGCAACCCACATTCCTTTTACATATAATGTTGATATGGAGAGAAGGTTCTTCTTGAGTCCTGGCACAAACAATACTTCTTTCATTGTTAGAGATTTTCCAGACTCTAACTTATATGAATATTCCCCACTACCTTTTATTGGATATTGGTAGTCATCTCCTAGCTTTACCTTGTGAGGTGATTCATGCTCTGACAGTATTACAAAGGATTCCTTGAATCCATTCATATGTTTATAAGCCCCACTGTCTATAAGCCAATCATCACTTCCATGAGTAATGTTACCTGTGAGAGCTGAAATCAAAACATATTCATCCTCGCTTGAAGAATATTCACTTTCATATCTGGATCTCTTTCTCGATTGTTCATCATCCTCTGTAGCATGAGCATGATGTCTTCTTTTACTGCTCTTCTTTACTATCTTTTGTTTGTTAGGACCATTCCTTGCATAGTGTCCTACTTCATCACAAGTATAGCATATGATCCTAGATACATCTCTATTTGTGAAAGTGCTTACCTCTAGAACCATGAGATTTTCTCTTGCTAGAATCAGAGTGAGACTTGGAGCGTACTGTAAGAGCTTGGTCTTTACTTCCCATCTTCTCTTCTCGAGCTGCTATCCAAGCTTTTTCTTGAGAGAACTCTTCCCATAGTCTTCTGAACTTGACTAACTTCTTCCTAGCACAGATTCCTTGGATGAAAGAATCCCATGACCTAGGAAGGCCATTCAACGTAGTCATTACAATCTCTGCATTTTCCACTTCTTCATCAACTACTTCTAGTTTCTCTTTGATTTGAGAAACTCTTGTGAAGTAAGATTGGATTGTTTCTAGATTTTGAATCTTCACATTCTTCAGTTGGTTTCTCAGGGTCATCTTTTGATTGATATTCTTCCCTTCAAACAATTTGCTTAGGGCATCAAACATAGCTTTAGGTGTCTTGAGAGAGGACACCTGTGGGATAAGGTGATCCTTAATAGAATCAGCAATGATCTTCTTTGCCATAGCCATCTTCTTCTTATGTAAGGCCTTTGCCTCATCTCCCTCTGGAACTGGAACCTCCTCATGAATGTAGGAGTCTAATTCATTTTCTTCCAGAACTAAGGAGATTCTATACTTCCAGGCTCAGAATTTTTCAGCTCCCTCAAGCTTTTCATCAAGCTTGGTATGATGAGACATCTTAAATGAGAACCTCAAATGGAAATACAAAATATTTTAGATCTTACCAGGTTCAAGATGTCGGATCTGAGACTTGAGCTGAAATCCTACAGAGCTGGTTCAGGAGCAAATTAGGGTTTTTCTTCTCTGAAGTTCTGTTGAAGTTCCTTGGGGAGGAGATCAATCCAGGCCTGGGCTCACTAAAAAATTCCTCTTCTGTGGAAAGCCCTAATTTTCGACAGTAGTGATAGGTTCAAAACTGAAAAACCTCAGAATTGGATTCTGCTTCGATAGAAAGATGTGACCTAAGGAGGAGAGTTGTTCCACCTTACTTTTGCTGAAAATATGTGGAGGAAGATCCACAAACTAGGAAGCCCTAGTTCCCATAGTTGCATAGTGTCTTCTTCTTAGGTTAGCTCTGATACCATGTTAGTTTTTCAACATTAAGCTAGTATTATGTTAGGATCTTTACTGAGAGAATAACAAGTACAAAAATCAAACACAAGAGACAATGAACATAGTGTTTTTGATCTGGGAAACCATAAATGGAGAAAACCCCGCAACTTCCTCAGAGATAGAATCAGCACAAGATGTAAAACCCTAAAATAGTAAGATACACTCCCGACAGCAGTAATCTTCTTCTTGTCTAGCCCCAGTGTCTTTCCTTCCTCAACCATGCGCTACACTTGAGTGTGTGAGTAATGTGTGCTAAATAGAGATCCCAGATCTCTATTTATACTAATCCCAGCATGACTAAAACCCTACTAGGTCCGACCTCTACTTGGATAGTCTAATAAACCTAGTGCCCTGGAACTATGGGGACTTTAACCCTTACACAATCGGAGGGTTACCCACTATGACTTGACATGACTTGTTTACATTATTGATTCTCCTGATCGGAACATCGAGGAATGAAAACATGACTCATCTAGCTCAATAGCCTAATATATATGATTACAAACAATTACAAATAACTACCTGTCAGTTCAGTCAACCGACATGACCTCATGCGGCTTCCCTAATATCTAAGTAGTCAGCTTATTCGACTAGTTGGCCTACTGACTAGCTCCTCCAACATCTCCCATAGGAACAAAATCTTTCTTCATCCTGAAGAAACAGGGGAGGTACTCAAAATTGTATTGTTTGATATAGTTACTTTTATTATTGTTTGTATTCATGGACTATGTAGTCATATTTTGCACGCATCTTTCCACAATTGCTTCTGCTCTAACGACCAATTGATGTTGAAATTATGTCCAACTCTGTAATACATTTTTGGATGTTGATAGTCAATTTCGTGATGCTTGACAGAGTCGACATCTTCTCCTGGATGGGAAGATCCGTGATGCTTTCCATTTCGGGTCCCATGAATTGAGATTTTTCTTTCGCAGCATCTAGTAGTCTCTTCCTTTGTAGGTAGACTGTATCTAGTTTGTCAAGGCTCGGTAGTGCTTGTTGCACCCATTGGCATGCTTATTTCTCTAGTTTCTATATTTTGGTTGTTTCCAATACAATATGTTCTTGTATTTTACTTCTCATTGTTTCTTCAACACCTTGCCTCTTTTCTAACATTTGAATTTTCTCATGAGTCTGGCGGGTCTGCTAAAATACTTGTTTGTAGTAGGTAGGCCAATTACGGAGTACTTCTTCTATGATGATAGATTCTTCCAAGTGGTCTTGTAGTACTTTGTGAGCTTCCGCTAATGTTGTATGCTTCTGCCTTAGTAGTCTGAATGTTTCCTCTTTTTGATCTATTTTTGTATTTTGTAGTTGTTTTTGTAGGGTTGGCACCACACTTTCAAATAGAAGATATTCTTTTTTTAGTGGCTTGTCAGTGTCGGCCTCTACTGGTGCTGGTATTACTGTTTGGATTAAAGTTCTACATTTTGTCAGAAATTCAATTTTCTCTCCCTTAGTGTTGTCGAGCTGCTCTCGTCTAGCCTGGTTTCCTGTTGTTGCTTATATGGTGAGAGTTTATAGGAGTTGACCCAACTCTCCATATATTAGTTCCGTTGTGTCGACTGAAGTAGTCGATCTAAGTTGGCTGAGTTGGATCACTGTCATCTTTTGTTCTTTGTGTTTTTCATTCTTCTTTTTGTATTTTCTTTTTCTTTTGTGTCTATGTTGATCTATCCGTCACTCTTCCTGTAGTTCTTGAAGTGGTTGATTTCCCTGTGGCTGGTTTTTCGGCTACTAATATTCATTGGTCGATGGAATTTCTGGTTGAGTTTCTTGGGTGGAACTGGTAGCTCGGTGTGTATTTGGGGGATTTGAAATAGGTGGTTCAGGGTTTGGTAAAGGTTCTGGATTGGGAAGTGGTGGTGGATATGGTGAATGGTCTAGTGTAATTGGTGTAGTGGGGATATTGTCAGCTAATAGTGGATCTTTGAATTTTGGTGGTGAATTGGTTGGATCATCAGAGAATATGTTGTCGATCACCTAGTTGATATCTTCTTGGTTATCTTCTTCCATGTCTCTTGCTGGTTCATTGGCTAGTAAGGGATGTGAGACATCTGATGGGGTAGATGATGAAGTGTAGCTTGTGACAATTTGAGATATCTTATTGGGGTTTCTTAAGAATACGTAATTAATAGTTCCCACAGATCTTGGTTTCTGGGGCATTTGGCCACTTTGGTGAGAGAATATCTGGTGTGGTGAACTAGATTCAATTAGTGGCCATTTCGTGGTGATTTTATGAACACAAGTGATTAGTTCGGGTAGATTTTCAATGAATTCCTATAAATTGCCATCATGGTCGAATCATTCTTTTAGTGTCTCTAGCAAAGCATTCTTACAGATGTCGACATGGATTATGGTGGATAGCTGTGGGGCATTTTCTTGTGTGATTTGGGTTGGGGATGGGGGTGGGGGTGTAGAGACTAGATTAACAATGTTCTCATCGACTGAAGTGGTTGCAAATTTTACCTTTTTCGGTCTCCCTTTCTTTGCTCATGTGTCGACAAACTGCTTGAATTGTGTTTTGACCGAAATTCTATTTGTTGCTACATCTTCTATGATGTCGATAGCAGTAGAAAACAATTCTTCTTCATCTTCTAATTCAGATAGGATAAGCTTATGCTTCCACTTCCCTTTTTCCTGAATTTCTTTCTTTTTCCTGAATTTCCTTCTTTTTCCTTGATGTTGCTACTTCCTTTGTTATTTTCTTTAGGTTTTCTTTGGTCATAGCATACTCTAGATTATCTAATTCAATATCCTCTTCTATTTCCTCTTCTCCCTCCTGTTGGTGAGTCGAAATGATATTTTTTTTTCTGCTGGTCTAACCACTTGATGTTCAATCGGTGTGCTTCCCCTTTGGGTCGGTTGTGGAACAGTTGTTAATTGAATTCTGCTGGTATCCTCTACTGATATATCTTTCGACATGAAGGTACTGATATATAAGTAGAGTTTGTAGTCCTCCTCTTTTTCCTAGTTGGTCAATGGTTCGTCAATTGGTTGGTTTATTTATTTATCCCTTGCTGGTATCAACAGCTTAGTATAGGATTGCCGAGCTAATTCTTGGAAAATATATTCGACTATTGGATAATAGTCGAGAGTTTTTTCTTTTTATTTTGATCCCTACATGTACCAAACTGCAGTGTGGTTGAGCTCTAGTTAAATGTGTGTAGTTTTTGGTAGGCTTCTTCTAATGTTCTGAGGCACCCTCCACCTAGTTGTCTGGACCTTTAAGGTATGGAACTAGTTTTATAGCATTAATTTTCCATTTGTTAGCTCCTTTAGTGTTACATTATATGAGAAGGGTTTGAACCTCCACATTTGATACTTGCTAGGTTCTTGGAACTGCTTGTCTCCGACTGGACACAAGGGGTACATTGCTATATAGATTATCAGTGATGGGAACCTGATAAGCCCAGTCGACTCCTAGCATTTCTCACATATAGTCTTGAGGATGTCGGCAACATACTGAGCCCAATAGTAAAATTCCCCTGTGCTTGCTATTGTATTGACTACTTCCAGCATGTCTATCATCCGATCACTCACTCGACTTGTAGGGGCAAGTCCTGTTGCTATAATTTTGGACACGATTTGTGGCATTTGTGCTTGTATTTGACTGATCATTAGTCCTTTCGAGTTCTTCCCTGTTGGTGTTCCTATTAGTCGTTCTACTAGTCCTTCTTTTATACCAATAAGGACAAGGTCTCCCTAATTTGAGAGATCGGTAAGTTTGTATATAACTTCACCGTAAATTTCTACTGCCTTGTCGAAGTAAAATTTTCCATGGTGATACCGACTGATGATAAATTTTACTGTTGTTTCTTTTATTCCTCCAAAACTTGCCATGAATGGTTTGTTCATGTAACTCATGATGGTACTGTGGCTTATATTCTCTGCTTCTTGTGTCATTTTCTTGTCCACATAGGCCCATTATTTGATTTCTGCCCAGGTTTTTGCCCATGAAGTTTCCTATACCTTGGAATTTTTTATGTTTCTTAATCTTCTCATGAGTGGAGTTTCGGTGGATTGTAGTTCTTTTGTTTTTGTAGCTGCGGCTTTGGTTTGCTTTGGGTCCATTTTGTCGATCTCTTGGTCGGCTTTTCTTACAAGGTCTCGGCTCTCAAATTTCTGAATACTTGGTTTCTCTATCTCTTCAAAATACCGTTAGAGGAAATTTCAACTCAAAATGGGCCTTTTATCTCTAATTCAAATTCCATGTCATCATGTGTTATCCAATGAAATTGCTTTAAATTTGAAATACCGTATAGGTCTTAAACACTTTTTTAATATAAATTTGGGGATAGGTATCATTAAAAAAAACTACTTTTTCTATTTGTATTTTCGACATATCTCCTCGTGTTTTTACTAAAATTTTGATCGGGAGAGCTCGTTGGATGTGGAATTTAATTATGCATCCAACGAGCTCTCCCGATTGAAATTTGATTAAAAACATAGGGAGATATGTCAAAAATACAAAAAAAAGGTAGTTTTTTTCTTTTCTTCATAACGTTTTTTAGGTATTTCTTTTTTTGGGGGCAGAGGGGTCCATCAAAAGTATGTCAAGTGGGTACTCGTTGGATGCAGAATTTAATTCCGCATCCAATGAGCTCTCCCAATCAAAATTTGAGTAAAAACACGGGGAGATATGTCGAAAATACAAACAAAAAAGTAGTTTTTTTCTTTTCTTCCTCCAAAATTAATAAATATTTTTTTATTATTTTAACTATTATTTTATTAATTTTTTTTCGGAGGCCCATTTTGAGTTGAAATTTCCTCTAATGGGTAAATGATCTTTTTATGGCGTGGTATTTATAGGTGGAGAGGGTGACGATTCTATCGATGGATGTATTAATGGCGGAAATGATTGTTGTTGAGCCCCATTTTGCTACCCTTTTTGAGCTAAAAACCCTATGTATTAACAAATATTTTATTGTCATTTTGGCGTATTTGCATCATACAAATTACCATTCAGCTCACGTATGACTTTATTTTGGATTTATTTTAGATTGATTTATTCTTGGTTATTTTACTATTTTAATGAGTGAATTTGACTATTTACTGATGTAATTGCTAATAGATGTATTCTTAATTGTAAAACATACCTTTTGGGGCACGTTTACACATAAACGCATGTTCAGCTAGATATGTGCATAGCATATCCAACTTGTCATATAGCTCGTCGAACCAACCATGCATTCAAAATGATTGATTCTCCAACATTTAACCATGGAATGGATTGGAAACCATCGACTCTCCGCCTATTGAAGCGTTAGCATGGGCCTCATTTTAGAAGTTTCCAGCATATATCACAATGCTAGAAAAAGGGAGCCACTTCACGCTAATGGAAACCAACTCATGACAAGGAAGGAGAGAAACTGTGGGTTCGTGTTAAAAGAATGAATTGTTATAATGGTTGACTTATCCTAGAAGAGAAGTCGACCACTAAAGGGTCAAATTGCTCGCTTTCTAAAAACTATATATTGTTAG
>LPNX010510881.1:303003-319357 GCA_001517045.1 Pseudotsuga menziesii | reverse complement strand
GGTAACTTTTCATCCCTCGTGGAATCCCATTCGCACCTTAATGACATTAATGAAATAACAACAAAATTAATATTCAATGTAGCTACATTAATACATAACCACGCTAAACAAAATTCACAAAAAAAACAAACATTTATATAATATATGATACATAAACCAACTGCATACCTTGACGATTTCTATTATATTCCAACTTCCATAAGTGAGGTGTCATTCTTCGTGGTTTTTTTCCATTCTCTTCTTTACCATTGAATTTTGCTTTGTCTATAGTTCAATATGTATGGTTCTTAGGAAGAAAGTGCCTGTACTCATCAAACACTTGCTTTCATAGACTTCTTGAACGACGAGATTTTATCCAAAGACCACAAGTTGGACATGCAAATTTACCCTTTGTTTGAAGACCTACACGAAAGATGAATCAATGACGCAGTAAATTAGAGTTACAATTGAAATTAATGCATGATATATATATATATATATATATATAACGTTAAATCACAAAATAAAGTAATTACAATATACCACAAAAATGTGTTAACCCTGGAGCATCAAGAATTGTCCATGCAAGTATTCCATGGAATTGGAATCGTCTTTGCCCTATTGGTCTAGAGATGTCGTACATAGTGACACCCGCCCCTAACTTCAACAACTCATCGATAAGAGGCTCAATATATACGTTCATATCTTTAACCTGGTACTTACCTAATTGGTTAAACATACATATAAAATTGCTTTTAGCTATAATATGCATTATATATATATAAAAACCATAACTATCATGCACGAAAATAAAAGGAAGCATTTTATAGTCATACTTTCAAGTAAACACATGCAAGTTAATTACATACCTGGAACAATCATTGCCAACATTGTGTACTCTCTCTTGATCGTCATCCAAGGAGGAAGGTTATTGTTTATAACAAAAACAGGCCAGACTGAGTAGGTAGAACGAAGCTCTCCAAATGGATTGACGCCATCAGCTGCCAATGAAATTCTAACATTATGAGGGTCTTCTTTAAAAATTGGCCACTTTTCTTCAATGAACTTCAATGCAGAACCATCTGCAGGAATTCGAAGAACATCATCTAGACTTCTGTTCTTAGCATGGAAATCCATAAATTGTGCTATACTTTGACACCTGAACAACCGCTGGAAATGTGGAATTATCGGAATGTAAGGAAGAACTTTGTGAGGAACCTTTTTTGACACTTTATCAGTTTGATATCTACTTATTTGACAATGTGGACATTCGTTTTCCAATGCATATTGTCCATAGTATATGATATGATCATCAGGACAAGCATCAATAGCTTGATACTCCATTCCAATTTCTTTCATAATCAAATATACTTCTCGATATGTGCGTGGTAAAATATTTGACATCGGTAATAGAAATTCACTTAACAATCTACAAAATTGAAAAGAATAAGTATCTTATAAACAATATTACTCATCATTAATATCGCATCCATATTTTACAAATAAAAATAACAATAGCAATATAGGACCAAAATCAACCTTAGAGGTAATTGTGAACATGCATACATAGATAATTAACAAATTACATACCTTAGCATCTATGTGAAACTGGTGTTTGATAAACCATTCAAAACCTTCAACTTCACCAACAACAATATAGCAGATAGAAGATTTGCTGTTGAGCCTTCATAAAGAGGTTGCTACGACTTCTTGATTAGAGGATCAACATCAATGTCATTATCACTATCATCATGGCCGTCGTCCTCATCCATTGAAGCAAATGTGTCATGGATCAACCTATGTATCTCATCTTCCTGATTTGTATCAGTAACGTTATATCCATCCATGTCAATGTCATTAAGAATTTGATCAGCTCCAATATTCTGATCACGAATTTGCTCACCCTGTAAAGGAGTATTTCTTCTAGAACCTGGCAAATTATAACTATCTGGAGGCTGACATTTTGGGGGCATTGTCTATATATGTACAAACAATGCAGTGAAATTAGTGTGCATAGAGCATATAAAATTATGATAAGACATTTTACTAAAAGTCATGACATGATGACCATTAGAGAGAATACATTAAATACTGAATAACCTCTTACCAAGGGACGATATTCATTTCCCCCTTCGGCGTGTCCCTTCTCCCTAAAATGTCTTTCAGCTGTTGTTATTAAAAGTCTTCTTCTTTGCAAACCCCTGCAATCATTGCACGGGCAATAACATTTTCCATCGCCCCTCACCTCTAATGCCACTCTGAACCGAGCAAGCTTCCTTGCATTTTCGTTCATGTTGACAAAGCCTTGTGGTGACAAGAAATTGTCTTACCTACACGATACCAAACAGTAAGTTGTCAAATACATCACAGACCACTATTCCTTATGTGTCATCAATTTTCTTTATGTACTCACTATCATCACATAACGACTAATATATCATGTACCTCTCCAAGAATAACATCGTATGGCATGAGAATACCATGGCTAACTCAACCTCATCAATGAAGTGAATTAAAAGAAGGAAATTTAAGTCCATGAAACTTGTGGGCAGTTTCCTTTTAGCCACACAAAAAATCTGAACTATATGTTGGTTACACATTGTACTGATAGCCATGTGCACATCATTTGACGTAATCCAACATAAAAAAGTAAATAATTTTGATATGGAACATTGTAGGTTCTAATGGAAGTCATGGTTCCCACAATTGTGCATGAGCAATGGATAATGGTACTAAAAATAAACACAACAAAAATTAAAGTAAGCATATTAGTATGAGTGCATAACATGTAACCTACATTGTAGAAAAAAGAAGCATGTAATATGCATACATTCCCTTGGAAGGTTTAGAAAATCATGTGATTTCAACCCCAACAAATGTCCTTCTATGGTGGAGTAGCATTGTAGAGTTTATTTGTATAAATAAGGAACCTTCACACCCAGTATAACATCCTTTTTCTAGAGAGAGATAATAAAATCTATGGACATGACCTTCTTTACAATATCAAGAGGGACTAGTCTCTCCTTTACTTTCTTGTATGTTATCCATTGTTTGAAAAATATTGAACATTAAATCAATGATATTAGTAAAACACAATGAATTTAGTATGTTCACACATCAAATAAACCATTGATTTAATATGCATCATTTGAAAATCATTTCCAAACATGATTTAAGACAAGCTTCATAACCAGTAATGCATAACCAGTAATTCATAACCAGTAATGCATAAGAGATGGTTTAAACTTCCAACGTGAATAAGTTAATGAAAAGCTTTAACAAATTTGTTAATAATAAAATAAAACTTAAAGTTGAACCGTAATTTTATTTTTACCCCACAACTATATAAATATGAGACTAACAGGTTGGCAAAACAATATAAGTAAATAAAGTGAAATTTGAAAATAAAGTTTAAATATAAAAAACATTAAATAATAAAACTAATATAAAAATGAGTTATGTTTAAAAGTAATAATTATTTTTCATAATTGGGAAGAAAAATCAATTAAGCTCTAATTCAAATATGTTCAAGTGTGATAATAAGAGATTTGACAAATTTTGATGTATGGACCTTGGTGTTCAACAAAAGTGACCTAAAATGACAATATTGAAGACTTTGATGAAAATATTATTGTGCGTTTGAATTTCCCATATAAAAAAAAAGTCCCTTTTTGCATTCATGTTGTTCTAATCTAAAATATTATTGGGCATTTGAACTTTCCATATAAAAATAAAATCAAATCCCTTTTTACTTGTATGTTGTCTTAAACCGATTCCAGTAGAAGGCATTAAACCTTGAAAGAGGACACATAAGCTACAAAAGAAGCAAAATCTTTCAAGCGAATTCATCCAATACTAACAAAAAAAAGTTAGTAAAAGAAGAACATTGTGAAGATAAGAGGATGAAGGCCTAAACATAGATGTCTATCCATGTTTGGAAGATTGGAAATCATTTAGTATGCATCATTTGAAAACACAAACTAACCTTGCACGTTTAAAATCCGAACTATGTAGATCTAGAAATGGATTGTTCACCAGCAGGAGACGAAAATAATAAACAACTCCAACAATCACCCGAAAACAGTGCTGCAACAATGGCAAGTGTGAAGAAAATCTCGTTAAGGTCTTCATTTTTATAGAACTCTTAGACGTCACTATAGCGACGGCAAACATTGAATTTTGCAAGTTGACCGTTGTAAAAAGCCAACAAAATCTCAATGCCCTAGGTCAACTTGACGGTGCCGTCGCTATACCAAGGGATAGCCGTGGATACAGCAACGTCCAAGGCTTTAGGCGTGGATACAGCGACGGATAAGAGTCCCTGCATGGATACAGCGACAGCTAGGCATGGATATAGCGACACCTCGTTCCTGTTGCTTCCGATTTTACACCAAAAAGTAAGAAACGTGGAAAACCTCCGTGGAAAAATCCGCGCTTTGGTACTAGTGTCTCCTTCGAAACTGCTACTGGGGATTTCATTTCATTTCAAAGTTTTGGATCTTTTGTGAACCTATTTGGATATGATTTAATTTCTAATCTGATATTATTTGGTTCAAATTTTAAAATCCAAGATCTTTCAGTACTGCTTGAAGCTTCTCTCACCAGTTTCGGTGTGAAAAATCAAGTACCGCAATTCTTCTTCAAATTTGTTGCTGGGGATTTTGTGTTAGTTTCCTCTTATGAGGTTGATGATATTTTATTTTGTGAATCATTATATATTTCTGAAGCTATATCATATTATGGAGCTCAATCATTTGCTTTCCACAGTCCCAGGGCTTCTCTACCTTTGGTCACATGCTCATCTCCTCACAGAACTAGTAAAGAGGAAGACATTCTGCATCCGCTTGGACACTTTCTCCTAAGAGTTGGGGCTGATTTTACCACTCATGGTTTGCTGTTAAAGGATGCAACAAATCAGTTTCTTGAGTGTTCCACACATGGTTTGAATCCTCAAGCACTTTAGCTCTCTTATCAATTGATTTCAATTGCTCTACATGGGTCTAATTTTCATCCCGCAGCTGTTTATGTTCCTTATTCATTTGAGCACATTATTCTTCTTCCAAAGAGGAATATTCCTCTAGAAATATTCATTTATTTTGGATTCAGAAGTTCACATGCACAGTATCAGGATGTTGCTGCATAGAAGAACCAAAATTTCTTGATTTACTGCTTAGTTTGTGGGGGGGTATTTTTCCCATGAGGATTTTCCCGTTTCCTTAGTTATATTAAGCATTTAATTTATTTTACATGGTGACCTATGGAATTTGTTTCCAGGGCCCTAGCATTTCATGCACTTTATTTTTTCTACCTCTTCTGAGTATAGCTTAAGGGGGGGTGTTGGAGACATTTACCCACCATGCACACTTAATTTGGTCAATTTGGCCTTGTTAAACCACCATACTAAGTTTTATTGACTTAATTGGCATCAGAGGAGCACTATATGACATCAACATGAGCACACCCATGCATACCTTCAGTCAAGGAGGCCAACTTAGCCTTCTCCTTGATTTGGGGAGGCTAACTGGAGCACTTTGGGAGTGATCTGAGTGTCATAAATGCACCTAATTGATAAATGATGGTTACAATCAATTAAGGTGAGTGTAAAAGGTGCCTCCATTCATTATATTAATTATTATATTAACATTTAATGAACTAGAGTCAACAGGGGCGCCTCCAACCACCTCTGATGGCCGGTTTGACTTCAGTTAACCTCATCGGGGTTCATTAGAGTTATTGATGCGCTAACACTTGTTGGTTGGCATGTAGTGACATGTGTTTGAGCTACTTTTAGTTAGACTCAGTCATTCATTGTACTTTGACTTCAGTTAGGACTCAGTTGAGTCAATCGACACTTGATCAGTTGGTTAACTAGTGTGTTTACTGTGGCTTACAGTCAGCTAAGCTACACCCATTCATTCAATTCGAATGACCTCCTTGGGAATTCGAATTGTCTTGGAATTCATGCATATTGCATGATCATTTTATTGTATTATTAATTATTCATTTGATTATATAGAGCTGCTACTTCCATTGCAACACCATTTTGCCAATTTTATGCATATTTGTTTGTATTCTTTGTGAGACGGTGTTTTCAGTTCCTAGACCACTGTGACAAATTAGTACCTGAGGCTGCTCTGAATATTTATGATTCTCTTTTGGCTTCGAATCAGTATTTTTGGTATCCTTCCCCTTTGTATTCCCTCTTTCTTGTGCATTTCTAGATTCCCCAACTAAGAGTGCTAGATTCTTGGAGGTTTGAAACAGTCCCATTTTAATCAATTTGTCTTGTTCCTAGATTGAAGACTCTGCAAAAACATCTAGAGAAAGAATCTTCTAATTTGGAATGGAAACTCTTCCAGAATGGAAATTAGAGACAAAGACTGATAATTATGATCCAAGCTTTTTGATAATTGACATCACAAGCTTCTCATCCTTCCTTTCTAATCCACATTGTTTGCATTGAACTACTAGAGCTTTGTGTTTTGAAAATAATTCCTGAATAGTCTCGAAATTGCTGGGTTGTAGTGAAATTACTTCATTCTCCAGAATATGGCCTCTAAGCTCATATTGTTTTCCAAAAAAATATTCAAGTTTGTCCCATGCTTTCTTTGGTGTTCTAAGTCCCTCAAGGTGAAACAGAAGATCCAGGGAGATGTGAATGCACATGAATCCAAAGGATTCATCTTTCCAGTTAAGAAACTTGGATTTATCAACATACTGTTGGGGCTTAGCTTCTCTTCCCATTGTCATCCTATACAGTCCATTGTTGCGCAAGGCCATCTGCATATCTACCCTCCAAACAATGTAATTGAAGGGTGTAAGATTTTTAGGTGTATGAGCAGAAGAATTCTCGATTCCAATGTATGTCGATCAGTTAAATATTTCAAGAAACTGCGTAGGTACCTGCAAAATATCACTGCAAAGAAAACCAATTCACAATCATATGTCTGTTCAAGCCTTTCCACCTTGACATGTGCACTTTTTCAGAGTCTGTCACACTTGGATAGACTTCTCTGGACATAATGCATAGGGAGCAAAGCTATGATTCTAGGAATTATGTGGAAACTCAGTTGCTTCTGGTACATAATGGAGGTTTCCAAGGTTTGTCTTTAGCCTAAACAAGGCTCTAATACCATGTTAAATTTGAGACCCATAGATCTACAGGATATGATGAGATCTATTGGAAAGGAATTATGCAATGGAATAATCAAGATGAATGTACACTAAACAAATAATTCATGACACAAAGTTTAGATAAATCAGACAAGAATTGCTCATATAATCACAACATTAATCTTCATTTATTAATCAGTAATACAATCATTGTTACAATAAATAAAATTTGAATATTGTGGATAGGATTAGAATATACCAACTAAACCTAAATGATTTTCTAACTCGGTGTGTCTAAATCACTATTGGAGCTCACTAGTCTAAGTCTGGATGTCTAAATCAGTCTACAATCAGTTAACTGATGAGGTAGGTGGACAAAAGGTGCCACTTTCCCTGCATGCATGAAAAATTGGCGCTACGCTAACTGATAGTGATATAATTGAATGTAACTTGAGGATAACTCGGCATAATTGCTTACCTACCACAGCCAACTGAAGGAGGATGCTGGTGGCACTCAGAGTGGGATCCTATCATGTAGGGATTGGTCCCAGAGGCACATAAACTCATGCATGCACATGCAGTAAGTGGAAGATAACCTCTAGGTTTGTCCCCCATACTCTAGTAGTGTGAGAATAAATTACTAACTTAGGAAATATGACCAAATAGACTATATTGGACAAAGGAGGATTGATTAATCCTAGCACAATTCCTCCCACCATAGTGTTGAGGACCCCTTGATCAATACCTCATGTTCAAAAATTGTAATGGTGCAGATAACCCCACTTGGAGTCTAGATATCACTTTGTAGGTCACATTTTTTGGTTTGAGGTGTCTTTCTTGAGCCTTGATTATTATAACCTTTATTTATGTCTTAAAACTTAGTCTCCTCCTAAACATATCCACTTAGTTCAAAATACTCACAATAGCATGTCCACATTTTAAGACCATGCACACGCTTTGGAACACACATGCATTCCTTTAACACATGTGTGATCCCTAAAGTCATTTTTTTGGCACCATTAATAATTCCTAAATACATGTCTTCTAACTTGGTTTCTTTAGATCTAGGTTTGGAATCAAACCTAGTGGTTTGGTCTGCAAAAACATCAAAACCTCCACTTTTCATAATGCCTCTCAATAACTCTATTTTTTACTTTATTGTTTTTATAGGCTGCAAAAATCCTTCATGGATGAAATTGTACACATATAAATTCAACAATGCAGTTTCCAAATATATAATTTAAAAAATATATTGCTTTTTATTTTTAATTTATTTTTGTCTTGATATGTATCAAAATATTAAAATACATATGTCTATTTTTCCAGCTATAATTTTTTCTCATATAACCCATTTATAAAATAAATATATGTTGCACTAGTAAACACTACAAGGAGAACACTTTCTAGCATAGGTTGTATAGAACCCCCCCAAAAGAAAACATGACCCTTCTCTGTTTATAGTAGAGGTTTCTAGTGGAGGCAGGTGAACAAATGTTTTAGCAGATGTTTTTTTATCAATGCACCTAAACCATTATAGCACATTAGTGTTGTTTTTGGGTAATGATGCACCAATTCTCATTGGCTTAGGATCATTGGTGCTCTATGACCCATGTGCACCAGTTTTATTTTAGCCAAAAAATTTATCGGTGCTCCACCTTTGCAATGGTGCATCGATGTTCCTCTTTGGATAAGGTGCACCAGTGTCATTTATCTTCATTGGTGAAGGAACACTAGTGTCGGTGCTCCTCTTTGGTGAAGGAACACAGATGATTATTTTAAGGTATGGGCACACCAGTGCTCCATCAACCATGTGCACCAATATTATTTTGTCAAAAAACATCGGTGCTCCACTTTTGTAATGGTGCATCGGTGCTCCTCTTTAGTTAAGGTGCACTAGTGTTGATGCTCATCTTTGGTCAAGATGCACTGATGTTAGAACTCCTCTTTGGTGAAGGCACACCAGTGCTCCTTTCACAATTCTAGGCACATAAGTGCTTCTATTAAACAAAATCACCAAACAGTAAGTCATTTTTTAACCTATTGAAAAATTGGGATTTTTTAAACGTTTTAAAGAAGATGGAAGATATCTTAAAAAGAGGAGGGGAAAGAAGGTTTGTTTCATTTCTTCATTTCACATGGTTCTACTAGAGAGAAGAGGAAGAGGAAGAGAAAGAGTATTGTATCCAAGCAACCAATTTTTCCCCGTTCATTGTTTCATTTCTTCCCATTATCTATTTTATTTATACTATTTTGGATTTCTCACTATTCTTCTTAATTTCTTATTTGGTTTTGTTGTTTAATTTGGTTGGTTTGAGGGTTTTCCCTTTATTTTGCAGGTTAATGGTGGATATATTTTAGGGTTTTATCTTCTTATTGAAATAATCAATATTTATTTTAACTTTTCAAAGAAGCAGGAAAAACGTCTTAAGAAGAGGGGAAAAGGGGGTTTGTTTCAGTTCTTCATTTCTCATGGTTCTTCAAGATAGAAGACGAAGATGAAGAGTATTACAACCAAGAAATATTTTTTCCCACTTCATTGTTTTTATTCGTTGTCATTATATATATATATTCTATTATTTTTCATTTCTCACTATTGTTCCTAATTTCTTATTTGGTTTTTTTGTTCGTTTTTGTTGGTTTGAGGGTTTTCCCTCTATTTTGCAGGTTAATGATGGATTTATTATAGTAATTTTATTCAAAATATATGGATAGAAAATGAGGGGAAAGTTTAGAAAATAAAATGATTCATTTTGTGCAACATGGGTGTATATCCATAGAGGTTTTCACCTCCTTTTATTTGCAAGCTAACAAGGTCTCTATACATGCAGAAAACTAGTTTCTCTTCATGGCATTCTATGTTATATTAATGGTACTCCTATTCTATGCGAGTGCACTAGTGCTTCTCTTTGGTGAAGGCGCATTGTTGCTACTATTTGGTTAATGCGTGTGTCGGTGTCAGTGCTCCTCTTTAGGGAATCCGTACCAGTGCTCATTTTTTGTATCAGTGCACCAGTGGTCATATTTTAAGGTGTGCGCACACTAGTGCTAATTTTGGTATGAGAACATCGATTCTCCACATTAGACACATTATCTCTAGTGGATATATAAGTGGTTTTGGAGAGTTCTTACCAAACAATTTGCATGTAACAATTGAGTGGTTTTGTAATTACAAGAGTTCCGTGCTCGTTAAGTGGTAAATGGAGTGGTTTGACACTCACCATGGTTTTGTATGGGTGGTTCCATCACCATTACTATAAATTGTAATGCTTAACATTTCAATATTAATTATTATACATTTTCATAATATTATTTTTATTGATATTGATATTGTCTTATTTCATATGCTTTTAATTGTTATTTTTTATTTCAAACAATCAAATTTATAATTTTTGTTTAATATTCTACCAGTATTTCATTTTTACATTGTAAATAAGAGATTAATTAATAAACAAGGGAAAGAATAAGCGAGTCGCTAGGGTTTGACGAGAGGATATAGAGAGAAAGGATATCGAGCTTGTCCTCCATGGGCACACCAGGGGATGGAGAGCTGACTCCCCCCATTAGTTTAAGTAGTGGAGGATTTTTGGAATCTTATTGATTTGCAAGGTAAGAAGCCTGCAAATCCTGCAGTCCCAAAATTCATCAAGAAACTGGAAACAATCCCTGAAATAGATTTACCGGAGGAACATACCATCAAGATCGCTTTGGCTTTGGCAGCAAGAGGCCTGATTGGGAAATTTATGGGGCCTTGGACCTCAGCAAGAAACACCAACGACTAGATCCAACGAAATTGGATACCTCAGCTCCAGAATAGCGTGACTTGTTATGCAGTAGGTAGAGATTTTTTCATCTTCAAGTTTATCTCAAAAGAAGACTGTGATCTTATCTTCAGGAGAAAACCTTATTTCATGGGGACACGGGGTCTGTACCTTAATAGATGGACGCCTGACTTTGATCCTTTAGTCGATGTACCTAAATAGGTTTTGTTCTGGGTACGATTACCCAACCTTCCTATCCACTGTTGGAACTACCAATCCCTGTAGAATATTAAGAATGGGATAGGTCACTTCATAGACAAAGAAGACAACAAAGACCAATACTCCTGCGCAAGGATCTATGTGGAAGTGGATCTTGAATCTGGGCTACCTGAAGTCGTCAAGATTACGGTGGGTGCATGGAATCACTACCAAAATCTTGACTATGAACAACTTTCGTTCAAGTGTAGAAACTGTCACGAGCATGGCCACTTTCAACAAAACTTCCCAAAGGCACAACCGACGGATAAAGAGGAAGGAGATGGCTGGAAAAGGGTTAAAAAAGGAAAAGAAGCCCCAAAATCAAAAGAGAAGAAAAACACAGGCCCTACGAAAAATCCCCAATCCATTCTAGAAGCCAAAGAAACACAAAAAGAAGCCTCAACCTCATGCAAAAGTCTTGAGGCCACGAAATTTCAGGAGAAGGAGCCAAAGGAGATCGAGAAAAGGAGAAACAACCACTGACCTTGTATCCCTAGAGGATTCCCCAATGGAGAAGAAAACAGAGGAGAATCATATCATCCTTGGGTCAGATTCCAAAGGGTACTTAGATGATGGAGAAACATATACAAGAAGCTCCCAAGCCACACCGAAAAAATCCACCAGGGGAAGGAAGTCTAAGAAAAAAAAGAGAAGAAAAAACCTACCTGGATGTCCTGCAAGGGTCTGAGAAAACTCTCAAGGGAATGATAAACACCCAAACCACAAGAAAGAAAGGCAAAGATCCAAAGGGATCCAACTCTTCCCAAGCAAGTAAGTAATGAAATACGTCTCCTTGAACTATAGATGGTTAGGAGGCAAGTTAAAAGAAGAGTCCCTAAAAGATATAATTAGAATGCCGATGCATGAGATCCTTCAAATCCAGGAGATGAAACTGGAGGACTCTAATCTCCTCCAAGCAAGAAAAACCTTTTGGAAAAATGGTAATGGAAAATAAATGATTTCAAGAGGTGCCTCATGAGGAATCGACACCTTTTGGGATAGCTCAAAGTTTAACCTGATTGAAGAAGAAAGCAACACCAACTAGATTTTCACCAAATTCCTTCATAAAGAATCCACTCACTAAGTCATATTAATTTATATGTTCATGTTCTATTGTCCGAGAAAAAAATCTTTTGGGACTCCATAAATTCCTTCCTTAGCATGCAAAACCATGAGAATGTTATTATTGCAGGGGATCTCAATATCAACCTCTCTGTAGAGGAGAAAAAAGGGGGCTCCCTGGTAAGAGACCTAGCAAGATAATGGGTAGAGGATCTCATCCTAGAATGGGATTTGGAAGACATCAAAACATCTCTAGGTAAGTTCACATGGACAAATAAAAGGTTGGGTCCATGTCACATTCCAGCCCATCTGGATAGGTTCCTTGTCCAATCCACCTTCTTGGCCTTTGGTTTAATGGCCACCTCCAAAATTCTACTAACGATATCTCGGATCATAATCCCATTCTCTTGGATATTTATTTAGAAATAAACCTTGGTCCCATCCCCTTTCAATTCAGCCCAATTTGGATTAATCAAGAAGGGTTCTAGGAGGTCGTCTCTACTTCATGGAGCAAGAAAGTACAAGGCTCTATGTTCTATGTGTGGGAAGAAAATTTTAGAGGCCTTAAAAGAGCCTTGAAAAGCTTGGATAAATCAATCAAATATCCAACCTACAAAATAAAAGACGCCCAGGAAGCCCTTTAGCTTCATCACTTGGCACTGGAGGATGCTGTAGTGACCCAAGAGTTGTGGAACCAAAAATCTGACCGTCAAAAAATGCTCCACCGGTCCTGCAGAGAAGAGGAATAATACTGGTGACAAAAGTCCAAAATCCTTTAGCTCCAATATGGAGATAATAATATGAGCTACTTCCACAAGCAAGTGAAATCCCGCAGGAACTCTAAAGCTGTCAATGAAATTCAATATCAGGGACAAGAGATAAAAGATTTCGAATGTATTAAGAAACCTTCCCACTCTTTCTTTAAATATATCTACATGGATCCTGATGAGGTCCCCATTGATTCAAAATCCTATCCTTTGTCCCTGGTCCCCCTGGTTGTGCAAAATGAGGATAACATGATTCTAACAGCCTCAATAAACATGCAAGAGCTCAAAAAATCCCTGGATCACATGGAAGCTGATAAGGCCCCTGGGCCCGATGGATTCACGGCTTGATTTTATAAGGCATGCTGGCTAATCATTAAGGAATATCTACTGAGAATGTTTAGGAAATCCCAAATCTGCTCCAAACTAGGGGGAAGCACCAATTCGACATTCTTAGCACTAATTCCTAAAGAAAAAGGGGAAAGCAATTTCAGCAGATTCTGCCTTATCTATCTTTGCAATACAAGTTACAAATTGGTTACTAAAATCATTTCTAATAGGCTAAAGAAAATTATGCCAAGCATTGTTCCAGAAAACCAAGGCGGATTCATCAAAGGGCGTCAAATTCTGGACAACATAGTGTTGGTTCAGGAAGCCATCCATTTGACCTGTCAACGAAAAGAAAAAGGTATGGTTATTAATCTAGATCTTTCTAACGCATTTGATAGAGTTAGACATTATTTCATTTTCATAGTTATGGAGAACCTAGGGTTTTCCAAAGAGTTCACAAGCTGGGTGAAATCCTATATTTCCTCTCCTTGGATTGCCCCGTTGGTGAATGGATGCTCAGCAGACTATTTCCAATCCTCAAGGGGACTGAGGAAAGGATGCCCATTGTCACCTTTTCTATATGCCATCCAAGCTTCAGTTCTAAGCTTCCATCTAGATCATTTCCAACAGATACATTCCCTCTCGGGCCTCGGAATGGTTTCAAACATCAAAGACATCAATCATGGACAGTTTGCAGATGACACTCTTCTTTTGGGAGGAGCCAATGTCATTACTACAAGGCATTTTAAGAAGGAACTTGACAGATACAAAGAGATCTCGGGAAGTAAAATAAACTTCCAAATAAGTAAGATCTACGGTTGGAACTGCTCACTAAGGGAGATGCTTGAAATCACCAGAGCTTTAGAGATGGAAGGCACCACGATCTGGGAATCATTCAAGTATTTTGGAATTGCAATCTTCAAATCTACCCCTAAATTGGCTCATTGGTTTTCCCTTATGTACAAATTGAAACTCTACATCCAAGCATGGGGAGCTACTTTATTAAACCTTACGGGGAAAGTGGTCCTGCTGATGTCGGTCCTGACAAGTCTTCCTATCTACCAGAACTCAATCCTCCTAGATCCAAAAACCATCACCCTCAAAATTGATGGTATGTTGAGAATAATTTTTTGGGAAGGAAGAAGGAAGATCGAGAGGAAGCTTCATTTAGTAATCTGGGATAAAATTAAAAATCCACTCCTGGAAGGAGGCCTTAACATTTGAGACATGGCTACCCAAAATTTAGCTATGGGGTCCAAACTTCTATGGAGTAAGCAAGTTCTCTAGAAAAAATAATTCCACGGACACCAGATAAGATGCTTGCACCAATTTCTCTGCCTTAGATATCTTGACCATTTCAATTCTAAGCTCACTTGGATACCGGGCAATGGAAAGTGCATAAGGATCTGGGAGGATTCAATTCTAGGGGACCCTCCACTAGATCATCAAGAAGGGCTGGCCAATATAAAAATCTGGCTCCAGCCCAACAACCATCTCTTGCTCTGGGACATCTCTTGCTAGGAAGAATATGAGGATCGCAGTTGGAAGGACTGGGACCTAGGGAACTATCCAGAGAGGCTGGAGATCGAAGCTAGAACTTTGTTTGAGGTTCTTCAAGGAAAATCTCCCATTAAAACCTCATCCAAAGACAAAATATGATGGGGCACATCCACCAGAAAGTACTCAGCAGTTGTAGTCTATATGTCTTTGCAGGAAGTCTCGTACGTCCCTCCATATCCAACTCCATGGAAGACAATATGGTCCTTTGTCTCGATCCAAAAAATAGACATGTTCAATTGGATGCTGGCTCACAAACGTATCTTGAAAAGTGAAAATTTAAGAAGAAGAGGTTGGGAAGGCCCCTCCAGATGCTCATTGTGCATGAAAGACGAAGAAAACACAGATCATTTGTTGCTAGCTTTCCCTTACACAAAAGAGGTATGGGACAATGTCTTGAAGTTAGGACCAGATTATTTATCTCTTCCCATGAATGTTCCTGATCTGCTAAGAAGCTGGGCTAATAAATCCCCATTCCTTTTGAGGCAAAAGGACCTTCTCAAAACCTGTTGGATGTGGCTTCCCAAATTCACCTTGTTGTAAATTTGTCTTGAAAGGAATAATAGGATTTTCCATGAGGAAATATACAACCTAATTCGGATTGCAAATAAGGTAAAGGAATTTCTGGGCGAGACCCTGTAATCTAAGATTACTCTCAGGAATTCAAAATCCTTGGACCTAGATGAAGATCATTGGCCTAAGGAGTTTATCCCAACCCTCCAGTACAAGAAAAATCCCAACCCAGTCTCGAGAGCTTGTTGGGCAGTCCGACTGGAAGAAAAAGAATTTATAAAGTGGAGATCAACACTAGAAGAGCACTGCTTTTTCTTAGACAGTGCCTCGAAGGGAAACCTAGGCATGGCAGGAGGGGGAGGGAACCTCCTCGGTCCTATTGGAAATATGGAGTTGGCCTACACATGGGGCCTTGGTTCTGTCTCGAACAACAGAGCGGAGTCTCTTGCTCTTTGGCAGGGCCTAAGGATAGTTGCTGACAGGAATATCCAGAACTTAGTGGTCTTCAGAGACTCCAAGGTAATTATACAGGCATTGAAAATGCAAAGGAATCCAAGCCAGGTTAACTTAATACAAATCCTCAAGAAAACTAGTCTTCTGCTGCACAAATTCAAGAAGTTATGGTTCTTCCATATCCTTCGAGGGATAAATACCTTGGCGGATACAGAAGAAAATAAAGGAACTCTCATGAGTAAGGGAATGTTGTCCGTAGATGGGGTTTAGACACTTTCATTCATCCCCTAACAAAGGAGAATATCAGCCAAAATATCGGCAGGTCAAGGGGTCAAAGCATTTCCTTTATGTCAATCAGCCACTTGAAAGCAGTGACGTGAATCCAATACATGATATTTTGAAAAGTACCATCATATCATGGCGTTTGCATCTCTTCTTCCAGTCAAGATCAAGGAATATCAGATTGTGGAGCTGTGTTGGAGACATCTACCATCATACACACTCTTTCGGTCAAATTGTCCTAGTCATTAGAGGAAATTTCAACTCAAAATGGGCCTTTTAACTTTT
>LPNX010510881.1:274848-301929 GCA_001517045.1 Pseudotsuga menziesii | reverse complement strand
CTCATTGAATTCGAATTGTCCCTTAGGTATTCGAATTATTCATGGAGTTAAGCCATTGCTCAGCATGGAAATTGTAACCCATTATTGTTTATAAAATATACAAAGAGGAAACCTATTTTGATTCCAATTATTTTCCAATTCATGAGTATTTGTTAATAATTTTTTGATGATTTTGATTCCTAGTTCCTAGATCATGTGCAAGAATTAATAAGCTGTTGGGTGTTATAATGTCTTAATTAATTCACCAAATATTCAATTATCGACCGAGGTTTGTAATCTTAGAGATGATACAAAATATATGGAAAGTTAGAAAGGTTCCTACGGTGTCGTGGCAATATTTTTAATAAATAAAATATCGAAAGATCTTTCAAAATAAAAAACCGAGTCAAACTCTGGAAATCCAACTACTAAGGTAATTAGGTTGGGACACATGTACTAGATTATATCAGTATCGATCTATACTACTCTACTCTATCAACCCTAAACTACGTATTTTATAAATAACACTATTAGAAGAAACTAAACTACTTCTTTACAATGTACTAACTATTATGCTTCTCAATCTGTGAATTAAAACTCTTACGAAAGATTATGTTATGTAATATAATATTATGATTATTTAATTAATCTAAGAAACCCAATAACTAAACTATACATGCGGTTTGACAAATATACAGTGATTGAACCAATTTATCTAGCTCCACTCTCCTTGATTGTTCTGAGGATATGCATTCATGGTTATCAGTACTGGAGAAGGAGGTGTATCAAAATGGATTTCGAAAGAAGTAAAGAAACTGAATGGGATTAGATCTAACTTAACTTCCACAAATATATGCAGACTAAGTAATGTCCAATTACATGTGATAGTAAACATTGTGTTTTATTCCATAAGCAAATGACTTTAATAGAAAAAGATATTATGAACAACTAACCTATTAATTAAGAAACAAAACTCTTTTAGTAATTACTTGAAAGTTAAAAGTGTACTTTTCTTATATGAAACATGTGCAAGGAAAATATGACTCAGAAACAAGTAGAAAACTTAATAAAGAAAGCAAGTAGAAAACTTAATAAAATAAGCAAGTAGAAAACTTAATAGAAATGTCTTCTCTAAATCCTATTCTATGAAACTTTTCAATATCCACACAGTGAAGAAAACAGATCCTGTGCTATGATCAATTTACAAAGTACTGGTTTGTTTCTATTAGAAAATTCACATGTTTAATCCTAGATCCACTACACACAAAGATAAATTAATCTAAACTAGAGATATAATTACCAAACATTACAACAGTAGTGAATGAACAAGAATCAAAAACAAAAGAGACAACAAAACACAATTCAACACATACTAAGGTAAAAAGAATGTGAAAGATAGCGATGGAACTTAATAGATACTTTAAGTGATCTAGACTAAGGTCCTAATTATAGATACAACCATTGTCTAATTACAAATAGAACATAATTCAAAATCCAAAGAGACAGAGCTTTAAACAGGTTTAAGATAGAATGGAAAATATTAAAGACAGGACGAAGGACTGAATGACAGACTGAACGTATGGTCTGAATGAGAGTTCGTATGAAGAAAAAGATGGGAATTAAGAAATAAATGGCCTAGATTATCTAAATATCAGCTGATTTCGTGCACATGAGAATAAGATGCATAAAGAACAATAATTGAAGTAACAATGGAATGACTTAGGTTAATTCATGATTATAGAGAAACTATTGTCTATTGCATTATGAAATAAGTAAGGTATAACCAAAGTAAATATACAACAAAATGAGAATTAATAGAACTAAACCTACTATAAATTGAATCTGATATATGAAAGCAATTCAACTCTATGTAATTATCAATATAAAACTAAACTATAAGCTGGAAGAAAGAATGGAAAGGAAACTAGAGATAAACTATGCTCATGACCGGTTGCTTTAATTCACGAAATAAAAACTATACTAAAAGCACAACATTACTCATAATGGAATATATGCTACAGGAAACAAGGAAATGAACACTGTAAACTAACAAGAAACCAATTTGCATAAATAAAACAGTAATAGAAACTACTTATCTGCGAGAAAGGAGATAACAAGAACACATAAGAATGGAAACCATTAGTTCTTGAGGGTCCCTCTCAACAATCAGGGTGGTGTGTTAATCAATCACTCACAGGAACAAGAACATGTATGCGCAGCAAAAATAGAACTTATATTAATATGCAAAATAGAGTTTTTACAGAGCTTCCCTTCAAATGTCGACTCACAGATTACAAACTAGCTAACTAGCTGAGCTCTCGCTTGGAGGGGACAATATATAATGTTTACAAGGATGAGCAGTTCGACCCTTTCAGTGGTCGAACACTCCTAAAATAGTTGGTATTAATGGAAAACAAACAACCATAGGACAACACACAATCTTCCTCCTTCTATCTCACGTGCCAGTTCTCTTCTTGCATCCTGCGGCGTATAGATTCTTGTGGACGTGGCCTTTGATCATGGTTTCCAATGGTGAAAGTAGGATGGTGAGCCTTCTTGCAACACCCCGATTTTGACCCCATTTGCATTAAAAATGTATATGCTGTATATATTGTAATTAATCATGGTGCGGAGCTAAAGGAAAAAGCCCCACCATCGGTTTAATGTTTTATGTTCCAGAAATTAAAATCATTGTCGATGGCATATCGTGCTATCTGGCACATTATAATTTTGGCATCATGTAATATGCATTTTAATTAAAAATCCCCACAACCAGCTAATTCAATGCAACCATAATGAAAAGGCAATGATTTTCCTAAGGAATAGGGAGGGAAATTATTTGAACGTTTGGGCCAATGGGGAAAAGCCAAATTTCAAAGGGAGAATCCATCAATTAGTCAACTACCCATTTTGTCTTTTTCCCTAATCATTAAATTCTGCTAGAATGTGGTTGAGTTAGTTATTGCATGGGGAAGGGAATAGTATGGGCAGCAATTTCGAATTTGGGGAAAATCAATTTTGACTTTTGGAGCAAGAAAGCACCCAAAAATGAATGCGCATTTTCCCATTCACCCATGTTCTTCATTTTGCTCACACAGGGAAGCTTAGGAGCTGTTTTTACCTCCATGGTTTTGCTGGTTGTGTGTTCTTCCTTCACGATTTGGGCTCCTGGGCATTTTTATCATTAACATTCACCCATGTTGGGGAACCCTCAAGCGGCTAGGAAGTTGTTGTGTGTGAAATCCACGATTTTGGATTTGTTGTGTATTTCTTCCTCTCGTGGACAATCGTTCTTCATTTTGCTGGAGTATGAGAATTTCATTTTTGTGATGTTCTTGTTGTTGGGTTCTTCCCCAACGTTTTCTGTTGCATTTTCCCAATGTTTACCAAGCTGAAAATCATTTTTGTGTTGCCCAGCGATTTTGAGGAGAGACCACATCCTCTTGAGTGTTGTTGATGAATTTGTTTTTGGCCACATTAGGGCCAAAACATCCCTGGGATACGGCTTGCTGTTAGTGGGTTGTTCTTTCCCTCTGTGGAAAATAATTATGTGGTTAAAGTGTTCTCGTCTACCCAGAAATTGTGTATATTGTTGTGTATGCAATTGCTCTTTGGACTGTGTAGGAGTGGAAAGGAGTCTGCTTGAAAAAAAATAGTGTTTTGCAAGAGCCTCATAGACAAAGCTAAAGGGTTTATTCTCTTCTCTACACCCCCTGAATAGCACTGGAAGGGAAGTCATGTCCTCAGGGACTGTGCAACAAATAAGGGAATGATTCCTTGTGTTGGGTGTGTGTGGATGTCTTATGAGTCAAGCTAGTTCTAGTGAATGCATCCTTATCTCTTTAGTGATCCCACTATCTTAGAAGACAATGCTTCCATCTCCTGATAACCTGATAAACCCAACTTGTTGGCTTGGTTATGTGTTGTTATGTACTATCGGTCTGATAAACCCAGCCGTGTTGGCTTAACTGAATTGTGACATATCTTTGGCTATGTGTGAGCCTACTTAGTTTCCTTATTCCTTGGGGAATCATGCCCAGCTCGGGGGTGGCAGTGTGGCTAAGAGATTAAAGAGCCCACTATCCTATGGTTGGGTGGAACGTTGCAACGACATAGCTATTTGCGGGCGTCCTTCTTCATAAGATAAGTATTCTTGTGTAACCACCCATGCAATTGTTTTGTTTATGTAAATTATGACGAACATGTAAAATGTGTTAAATGCATGAACTAAACGTAATTTTATTCCGCAATGTTAATTCTTTATGAATCTGTGTATCTTGAGTTCAATGCATTTTATTTTATGTTTTATGGGGCTAGTTTCCCGAATATATAGTATATTGGCAGTATCCTCTTCGCTGGTCAGAGGGTTGGGGACGTTACACTTCTCAGAGTGAGGAACTCCGTAACAACAAACACATGGAAAATAGAACATTTAAAGACTGTTTGCACTTCAACTACTTGGGAATATGCCGACTAACAGCGCATGGGATGATCGGGAGGATGAATGGCAAGTTCGATATGCTCTACGCATATCTAGCATGAATGTGTGTCCAATGTTGGCTCGTTTAAAAACGGTGGTCTGCAAAACAAATTCATATATCAAACATATTTCCAAATATAACCGAATTACTTAATAAAATCATGAAATGATAGAAATAAACCAAGACTTGCATAAATTCCAAATGCGTTCACACCTGGGGCTGAATGGTAGGCTGTATGACTAGAAATATGTCAAAAAGGTGACAAAATAGATGCCAAATGAGTTAATTACTAGCCAAAAATAGTGACAAAACCGGGATCAACACTCCCCCAAACCAGAGAGATGCCAGGTCCCACTGAGCAAAGGAATGGAGTTAGAAAGAAGGCAGAGCTGCATCAGCAACTGCCTTCGACTTAGCTGATGAAACGAGGGATTTAAATTTCAACTTTCTATCCTATGCTTTTAAAACAACATGCTTCTCATATCGAGAGTCATGTGATGAAGTGATTGCCTTGTTAAGGTCCTTGACGGCCTTAACCTATATGTGAAACTCCTTATTCTCTTGGAGAAGACTATCAATCATCTTAGCGTACTCCTCATTGCAACTTGTTTATCGTTCCAATTCTTGAGTTAATTGGTCAATAGTTGGTTGATGAGGAGTGGATGGTTCTGTGGGATTCTTGAATTCTGGGGGTGGACTCAGTTTCTTGGATGGTGTCTCAAGATCAACAAAGGGGATTTGTCTTTCAGGGCTCATGTCCTAAGCAGGTGTAGGGATAGTTTCATGAGCAGCATCTTTGAGCAGTTAAGCTGAAACACTAGCTAATGCAAACAAAGGTGAATCAGTGATGGGGTTATCCTCTTCGGGCTCACTATCTGCATGACCAGTCTGAACAATAGGCTAAAGCGTGTTCTGGACGATGGGATGGACAGTGGAATGGACATACTTCTCCTTTTGTTTCTTGGTGCAAGATCAGGGAAAAGGTAAAAATTTAGCAGACACGAACTTAACAGGGGCAGGAGAATGGGAAGGGGAGCTTGCCTCTGGTATATCATCATCAATGTGGATAGTTTTGGGGTTTTTATTCTCTGTGGAAGGGTTTTGACTGGATTCACAGTTACATGCATGCCTAGAGCGTTTTTGAATATGTAGGTGAGGGTTTAGGAATTTAAACACAAAATTATCCCAATTTTGATTCCTCTCGTTGAGCTGATGCAAGATTAGGAGTTTAATCAAACTATGGTGATACAAACTGCCCCTAGGGTTAACTGTGTTCTTTCTAACCTGACTCGACATTTTCTCCAAACTCTTGAGAAAATAAAATGGGAAATTGAAGAACTGTTGATTAACAAAATGGGCTAGTAAGAGAAGATGACAAGCTTTGAAAACATTAAACTTACCCTTGTAGGTGATGAGGCAGATAATAATGATTAGAGGGTTGATATATTCTATCTTAATCCACTCTCGATGAAATACTTTAGCACCTGCAATGAGCTGGTAACCCGACTTAAGAGGGAAATCGTAGGTTGACCGTGGAAGAAACAAATGTTTATGCCATAAAACTCCTTCTCTGGGAAGCTTCGTTACAACTACAATGGTTTCTTCAATGACTGTAAAAGGAGATGACCAACCTGAGCCATTTTTCCATCAAATCCTTTCACAAAAATCAGCGAAATTTCTTCGTCGAACCCCTGTAGAGGATGTAGAAATGGGTTCCATCCCGTGTAGAAGAAAATCTCCCAACATTCTTGAAATTCTGGCATCTAGAAAAAATATTGGTAGCTTTCGAGCTGAAGGCGGTTAGGCATGGTTCAGACAGAGGAAAAGCTACAAAGCTTGCAAAGGATACAGAAAAATGGTGGCTAAACGGATCTGCGGAGAAAAAGATGAGCGAGGGAGACATAATGGAATGAATACACAATGGCATCAGTTTAAAACGTGATCCATTCCGGAGATTGAACGATCACGGGAAGAGACTTGGCACATTTAAACGATCATGCCATCATGGAAAACCTTGAAACGTGTGTGGTCAAAACGACGCGTGCGTTAATGAATTCATAGCGTTTTGGTAAATTCAACCATGTCCAAAGATAAACTTTGGACAAGTTGAATACATTACTCAATAGAATTCCATAAAGACGCATTCAAAATCATAATAACCCAAATTAACGAGATGATAGGTCACTTGATGGTTCCTGTGTGTAATTGGGTAAGAGGATAAAGATATTGATAGTCTAATGATAATTGAAAAGATCATACAATCATCTCACACTCGTGTAGAGTTTACATGAGATCACATTATGTCAAAATCGTAATCAAAATTATAGGTCGAAATTAGTCCTAATAAAATCATAATACACGTGTAAGCATGTGAATAAGGCTTAGTAATTATGAATATGATGCATCCAAATAAACTCTTTTCCCATAAAACCAAAAGGATTTGACATTTTGACAGCATGACGTTATAACGGTATAATTTTCATTTGAGCATCATTTGACCTTCCATTCAAAACTTCATTCAACCCTTCAAATGAACCTTTTTGTTCAAAAATACACCTTACTGGGTCTGACTGCTACTAATTATGCAATAAACTTTCTGGGCTGTGAGAACATAATATAAATCATCTTTAGTAAACCTCTATTGCATTGTTCCTTACAGATTAAAACAGTCTTCCGTTAATTGAATTATCCTGAAAAACATCTGAAAACATCTATACTTTTGTCATAAATAAACAAAAATTTCTATAAACATTCAGAAAGTAAAAACAATCATTCAAAAACTTTCTAATCTTCCCCCAAACCAAATATATGGCATGTCTTCAAGCCATCAAAGAAAATTTGACTGAGTTCCAAATAATATAACAAATAGTTCTAAAAATGCTGCTATTATTAGTAAGAAAAGAAATACTATCTAGTAGATGGGGATGATTCAGATATATATTTTCATCAAAAATAACGGTGCTTAAGAGGATTATACGAATAACAAGAGTATAATTGATGTGAAAAATTCCATAGGAGTAACTAGTCATCCATGCCTCATTTTAAGGATGTCCTGTCATCTAAATAATATTTTAAGTTCACTCTCAAGTTCGTGAGATTTCTATAGATATGGGTCCCATTTCTAGAATAATTATATCCTAGATATTATTGAAGTAGATGATAGAGTCCCAAGTCCAACTTACAACCATTCTCAAATGACATGATGAAGAATTGTCCTAAACATGTATTGTTCTTTTTTCTGCTTTGTTTATTTAGTCCTTTTTTTGTATGAACCATGTGCATAGTAATGCTTAACCAAGCCTCTTTTACCTAATATTTCCCACTGCGAGCAGGCCTGTTCAGTACCTCGGGGTATTTATCTTGGTACCATGTAAGCATAGCCCCACTTCCAGCGAGCTTGTTTAGTACCCCGACGAGTTTAATTGCACTTACCAGGCTTCCTTGTTTAAATATATTACTTCGCATGGACCCACTACAAGCAAGCTTATTCAATAGTCCAGCGAGTTTGCTTTGTATAAATTTTTTTTTTCTTAACATGTGGAATCCGGTTGGTACTTAGAGAGAGCTAAGCCTTCTAAACACATAATTGAAATATATAAATGCAAATTTTATAAGTAACAAAAAGTTTATAATGGCCTAAATTATAAATCATGTCAAAAGATAATAACTTAAAGTTGTTCTTGGACTACTCAATCTATCTTCTTCATAGAAAGAAGTAATGTTCCCCATAATAAGGAATTCCATTTATTCTTGATTTTTCTAAAAAATCCTTAAGAGACAAGTTGTGATAATGAGTCTAGGATGAACGAGTAGTCCGTAGGTGTAAAATAGAACTTTGAATCACATGTTGATGAAAATAGGTCTTAAGCAATTGTTTTAATGATAAGTTGGAAATATAGATATCTGAATCAATCACCATAAAATCATAAGGAATCATCAAACCAAGTGGGTAGAAACAATATAGAGAATATTGGAATTTCATTATAACTCCCTATGTTTAAAAAAAACAAATTAACCCGAGTTATAGTTTCTTAGAGCACTTCTCTTTTTAGGCAACATTTCATGGGTTGGTTAAAGAAACCAGGTTCTTATAATCAAACTGCAAAACCACTTGTTAGATGATTCAAATTTTATTCGCAACAAAAACATATGCATCGAGGAAAATTCATATAAATTTTATCAAAGTTTAGATAAAGGAAAAGAGCCTTCCTATTTAATTTGACAAAATTCCATAAGCTGATTATACAACCAAATTCCCTGCATAAATGTAGTCAGCTTATCAAAAATGACTTTTATTTATTAAAGAAGTAAAGATATATTTACATATGTACATAAAAACAACACAAAATAGTTTAAGAACCAGGGGGAGGAGGAATGACTTCCTCTTCAACCAGCTCCATCTCCTTTTGTTGTAAGACTTTCTTCACGAAATCTTGTCTAGAGATTGGTTGATTATAAAGTCTAAGTTTGTGTCCATTTATGACAAAGGAATTTTGTGAGTCATCAATTGTCTTGATCTCTACTAACCCATTATTGAAGGTTGCAACCACCTCATATGGACCCATCCAACAGGTAGTTAATTTTCCTTTGAAATTTTTATACCTTGAGTCAAATTGCAATGCCCAATCCCCGGTATTAAACTTCTTTTGATTAATAAATTTATCATGCCATTTATTTCATTGATTTTGTATTAAAATTGTCCTTTGGAGTGCATCTTTCCTAATCTCATATAATTCGTTAATCTATAAGATTCATTGTTTTTGCGCCTCTTCTAAATCCATACCTAATTGCACAGCCATACGAAAAGTCTTAACTTGGAATTCAATAGATAAAAGGACTTGTTTCCCATATACTAACTCATAGGGTGTATGTACAGTAGTATTTCTCCAAGTTATTCTATAGGCCCACAAAGCCTCTGGGAGTCTATCTACCCAATCTTTATGATGTAGCTGAATAGTTTTGGTTAAGATAGCTTCCAATACCTTATTGGTTGATTCTACCTGGCCATTGGCTTGTGGATGGTAAGGTGAGGGTTTGAAATGTCGTATACTATATTTCATGGTAAGATCTTTCATTAATTTAGAGGTGAATTGAGAACCTTGGTCAGTGACAATTTCTCTAGGCACACCAAATTGAGTGAATATTTCTACATATATAAATTCTGCCACAGATTTCTCTGTGGCCCTAAACAAAGCTTTAGCTTCTACCCATTTGGTGACATAATCTGTGCAAGCCAGGATGTATTAATTTTTACGGAACATGGGAGAGATTGCTCCTACAAATTCAAGAGCCCACTTATCAAAAGGCTCAATCATGACATGAGGCTATAAAGGAATCTTGTCCGATGATGTAGGTCTACCCATTCTTTGGAAACTATCACATCCTCTAACATATCTGGAAGCATACTTAAAAGTACTTGGCCAGTAATAACCAGAATGCAACACTTTGTACGATGTTCGCTTGTCAGAAAAGTGTCCTGCACAGAACCCATCATAGCATGCACGAAGGATTTATGTCATCTCTTCCTCCTGTACACATCATCTAATAATAAGATTTGGGTCAGTCTGGAAAAGGTCATTATCAACCCAAGAGTAACTAGAACTCTGGATGACAATTCGATGTTTCTCATGAGGAGATAAGTGGTTTGGTAACTTCCCACTTGCCAAATAATTAGCAATGTCTGCAAACCAAGGGGTTTGAATAGACACGGCAAATAGATGTTCGTCGGGGAAAGTATCATCAACTGGTTTAGCACCATCGTCATGTTGAATACAACAGAGAAAATATGGTACCAAATTTTCTCTACCAGCTCGATCGACGAAAGTGATATTAAATTCTTGTAATAGAAGAAGCCATCGGGTCACTCTACCATTGGTAATTGGTTTATTCATAAAAAATCTGATGGAAGAATGGTTCATATGCACAAAAAATTCATATCCTGTGATATAATGGTGAAACTTATTAATAGAGTAGACTACTGCCAGAAACTCATTCTCAGTAACAATGTAATTTAGTTCGGCAGGCGTCATATTTTTACTAATAAAATATATGGCATAAGATGCTTGGCCCTCTTTTTGACCAAGAACTCCTCCTATGACCATGTTAGAAGCATCAGTGGATATATGAAAAGGAAGGGACCAATCAGGACCCCCAAGTATTGGTGCCATTGATAGCTTAGCTTTTAAGACCTCAAAAGCGCTTTGACATGATTCAGTCTATTGGAACTCTATAACCTTCATAATTAGTTTAAACAGTGGTGCAGTTATTTTAGTGAAATTTTCAATAAAACGACGGTAGTAACCCGCATGACCAATAAATATTCTTACTTCCTTTTGAGTTTTTGGAGAGGGGAGACCAACAATTACTTCTATCTTAGCGGGGTCTACCTTGATCCCTTGTGAGGAAACATGATGCCCCAAAAATATGCCTTCTGCTGATAGCATTTTACATTTTTCATGACTTAGGGATAAATTTGTTTCCTGACATCGGATCAAGACTTTTTCAATATTATCGAGGGATTCTTGAAAATTTATTACCATATGCTATAAAATCATCCATATACACCTCTACACAGTCGTGTATAAGATCAACAAAAAATCCTAAAACTACACGCTGAAAAGTGGCAGGTGCATTACATAAGCCAAATGGCAAAACTCTATAGGAATATGTCTCCCAAGGACATGTAAAATTGGTCTTATCCCGATCCTTAGGTGCTATCAAAATTTGATTGTATCCACTATATCTGTCGAGACAAGAAAACTATTGTTTGTCGGACAAGGTATCTAGCACTTGGTCAATGAAGGGAAAAGGAAAGTAGTCCTTAAGTGTGGCTTTATTCAGTTCTTTGAAATCAACACAAATACACCATTTCCACGTGACTTTCTTTGGGACTACCACTAGAGGAGATACCCATTTGCTATCTAAAATTGGGTAAATGAAACCAGCATTGAGGAGTTTTTGTAACTCTTCTTTAACTATGTCTTTCAAAGCAGGGTTCATCCTCCTCTGAGGATGCCTTATAGGGGATATATTGGCATCCATGTAAATATGGTGAATACAATTGTCAAGGTGTATACCTTTCATGTCATTGTATTCCCATGCAAATTCTCTAGATTGGCTTTTAAGGACCTTAAGCAATTGTTCTTGTTGACTCTCGGTTAACCCTGCATTTATGTGTAAAAATTTTCCAGGGATAAATTCACAAGGCATGGTATAAGACCCTATGTGCTCTTCAATTCCAAAGACACATGGTGTTTCTAAGAATGTTGAGAGGGCCATATTTTCTTAAAAATCATCTCTAAAAAATTGATTGAATTGAGCAAAAGAATGAGGAAAATATATACAAGTTGTTGAAGAGACAAATCGGTTTAATACATTCTCAGTAGTCTACTCTTGAAGTGCCCAAGAGTAGTAACTAGTAAAGAAGATATCTTCAATATTTTCATTCCAAAAGTGGCAATTTAAACACCACAAGGTTTTAGTTACAGGTTGTGCTGGGGGGTATAAAGCTAGTTTTTGTGTGGACAACCCATTAGAAATGGTCATTTCCCCGTCCCTACATCCTATGAAGGCGTTGGCAGTAGTCAGCCATGGTATTCCCAATATAATAGGATGTCCTTTAGAAGGATCCTTCGATTCTACTACCATGAAATCAACAGGATATTCCCATGAGGCCATTGATACAACAATGTCATCCAGAACCCCAGCAGGTTTCACTATAGTACAGTCTTCTAGTTCAGGAATTGAGGGGGTCGATCGGAGAAATTGTCCCAACTATAAAAATTCTAAGATTACAGTGGTCATCATATTAATAGCCGATCCTAAATCAATAAGTGTATTGTCTATGGCAGTATTATTTACGATATCAGTCGCTACTGGACTTCTTGGGTTTGTATACTTCGCAATTCTAGATTGGTCAGTCATGCATTCAGACATTTCATCTATAACATGAATAGTGGGGGGGTCTTTTTGTTTCCTTCCTAGTTTCTTAATGCAAAATTCCTTTATTACCTTACTGTAAATTGGTATATCCTTAATAGCTTGTAATAGACGGATCTTGACATAGACATTTTTTAATTCATTCAAAATATCGTATTGAGGATGGATTACAGGTTTTTCTATTGCTAGTCGTTCCAAAAATGGAGGGATTATTTGTTCTTGAGTTTGTTCTTGTTGAGGATGGGCATGCATTAGAATATTTGGCACATCCTGCAAAATAGCATCATTCATGACTGATGACTTGGGTTTGTCATCCACAACTCTTCTAGATCGTAATTGAATCTCATGTACGGGTACAATCGAAATAACATAGGATGGAAGAGTTTGCAATTCAATGCTATTAAGAGCTTGAGCTGGCTTATTATTCAGGTTAGGTATTGGTTGTGCAGGTAACAATGTAGGTCATGGAGGGTTTGTATTCTAGAAATGATGAGGTTGTTGTGTAATAAGGCGAACTAGAGGTACAAACCCTGGTAAAAATTGTTGGGTATTGGCTGAGTGCTAAAGATATGGATGATTAGGTGCAAAGACAGGTGGTGGTTGGGGGTAGGATTGTTCCTTCCACCCCTATGGCCAATATTGATGCTGAGTAAAATGAGGAAGAGGAGGATATTGGGCTAGCCAATGCTGCCAACTTGTAGTGTTCCACTATTGAGGTGGCTAGTAGGGTTGGTAATAAGGTGGGGGCTATGGTGACAAATTATGATATGGTGGTGGGTCCCTTGGTTGCTAAGGAGGCCTCCTGAAGGTTTCACCAATGTCCCCACTTTTATATATGGCTTGCAACCCAGGAAAGGATGGGAAATTTTTTGTTGGTTGCTCCTCTGTACAAATATGACATACGGAGATGTTGTTTAATGGGAATTCCCATTGGGGATGTTTAGTTCTTCATCTCAGACCTAAAATGATCATCGTTGCATGTTCCTCTTCCTGGATTTTCTTAGCTTGTAATGCATCTAGTTGGGAATCCATTGCTCCTAGAATATCAGTTTTGAAGTTTTCCAATAAGTTTCCTAACTCTATCCTTGTGAATCCTCCCGAACTGGGAGTATTCCCTTTTAGATTTCTATTATAAGGCTTTCGAAGATTTCTCCTAACTTTCCCCCTACTTCTAGAGTAATTTCTACACATCTCCCCAATCTGTGTGAAGTATTTGTTGGAGACATCGTAGGATGCCATGAGATTGAGGTTTTCTACCATGTCTTCTGAGATCCCTTTAAGGAAGAGTGTTTGTACTGCATCTTCTTGAAGGTCGTTATGTTTAGATTTATGTAATGTGTTTGGGTACAGGGTACTCCTAAAAGATCGAACACCTTGAGCAACCACTTCACACAAATATATCACAGATCAACACACCAATGTTTGTCACGTGGTTAAAACCATCGAGAGGGAAACAGTCCATGGCCCCAACCAAATAGCTACTTGGAGCAATTTATTATGCAAAAGAAAGAAAGTTACATGAGCTTCTCATAATCGATCAACTAGCCAAGGACCCTCCATGCTCTTTAAATAGATATCATGGACCAATCGAGTGTTAAGCCATGGATCAATGGTAGGTATGATCTAAGAGAAGTTGAACCATCGGATCACTTTATGTCTAGAGCATATCGTGACCGTCAGATTAGAATATTTACAAATGCATACTAATGCATACTAAAGAAACACACTTTTACCTAACGGATATATTACACAAGTTGATCTTAACTAAATCCTAAGTGTCTAAATATCCTAACATCCCCCCTTAAGAACAACTTGGGATAGGATTGAAGGATTTACAAAAGTGAAACTATTAGGAGAAGGAAGGAGGCATTAGAGCCTATCCCCCCTTAAGGACACATTCCTGAACTCCTAACATAGATTGAATTTTAGAAAACTTCGCTTCTGTAAGATACTTGGTGAAGATCTCTACAACTTGATCATCTCTAGGGAAATAGAGCATTTCAAGAACACAATCATGAACAAGATTTCTGATGAAGTGCATTTGTAGCTCAATGTGTTTGTTGCGTTGATGTAGAACTGGATCTTTGGCAAGCTTGATGGCACTTTGATTGTCGCACCAAAGTGGAGTAGGCTGCTGCTGCTTGAATCCAAACTCTAAAAGGATCTATTGAATCCATAAAGCTTCCTGACTAGCACTAACTGCGGCTCGATATTATGCTTCTGCTGAAGAAAGAGAAAGATCTTGTTGTCTCTTACAAGCCCAAGTGACAGGTCCAGATCCTAGACTGAAAACATAACCTGCAGTAGACTTTCAATCATCAGGATCGTCGGCCCAATTTGAATCAGTGAAACCAACCAACAAGGGTTTTCCCCCTATTCTATAATGAATCCCAAACTGAATTGTACCTCGAATATATCAAAGTATTCTTTTCGCTGCTTTCTAGTGACTTTCATGAGGAGTTTGCATATGACGGGAAACACGACCAACAACAAAGGAAATTTCAAGACGGGAATGAGTCAAGTATAAAAGACTACCAACAAGCTGACGATACAAGGTGGCATCTACTTCGGGGGAATTACAAGTGGCAGAAAGTTTGACTCCAGACTGGAAGGGAGAAGGGGTTGGTTTACAATCTTCCATGTGAAAGCGACGAAGAAGGCCACAAGCATACTTAGCCTGGGAAAGAAATATTCCTTCTTTGATTTGCAATACTCAGAGACCAAGAAAATAATGCAAATGTCCTAATTCTAACATTTCAAAATTTTGCTTAAGACTGGATTTCACATGGGTTATAAGTTTAGGGTCACTACCAGTAAGGATAAGATCATCAACATAAAGAACAAGTATGATGATATGGCTTCCTACTTTCTTGGTATAGACATTGGGGTTAGAATGGCATCTAGAAAAACTAGTGTCAAGGAGAAAGCTATCCATTTTGGCATACCAAGCTCTAGGAGCTTGCTTAAGGCCTATAAGGATTTCTTAAGGAAACAGACAAGGCTATAGTTATCTTGAACATATCCAGGAGGTTGTTCCATGTAAATTTACTACTATAATCACCATGTAAAAATACAGACTTGACATCCATTTGATGGAATTCCCAGTTATGTAAGGCTGCAAGGGAAAGAAAAATCCAAATGGAATTCATTTTGTGACAGGAGCAAAGGTTTCATTGTAGTCAATCCCTTCAACTTGGGAAAAAACTTTGGCAACTAACCTTTCCTTAAGTCTTTCAACACTTCCATCTGATGCATACTTAGTTCTGTAGACCCATTTACATCTGACAAGTTTTCTTCCTTTTTGAAGAGGAACAAGATCCCAAGTATCGTTTGCCATTAAGGAACGATATTCTTCATCCATATTTGCATCCCATTCTGGATTTCCTGAAGCTTCTGCAAAAGTTTCTGAATCATGATTCTCAGAAACTCGAGCCAAAAGAGAAGAGGCTCGCTGAAATTGAGAACGTGTTCGACGTTGATCTCTAGGATCACCGACAAGATCACCGGCTGCTTCACATGTTGAACGGACCCATCGAGGAAGCATTGGTGATGGTGCAATTGGAGGAACATGAGAAAGCTGAGGTGGATTTTCATCCTCACTGTCATCATTAGAAACTGGAGTTGGAAACCTATCAATGAAGTTGGAAGAAGAAGAAGAAGAAGGCACAATCACCGAATCAAGCTCGCAGGCCAAAGATGGCACACTCGCCAAGTTAGGCTCGCAGGCCAAGAGATTTTCATCAAATTTAACATCTCTTCTAATGATTATATCATGTGAATGGGGCTGAAGAAGTATATAACCTTTTACATTTTCACAATATCCAACAAATATGCACTTTTCACTTTTAGGCTTTAATGCTTTCCGTTTTTCATCCGAAATGTGAGCCCATGCTTTACAACCAAACACACGGAAGTGACTTACATCTGGTTTAATTTTACTCCATGCTTCTTCTAGTGTTATACCCTATAAAACTTTAGTGGGTGTGTGATTAACTATGTAATTTGCACAATTTAAGGCCTCGGCCCAATATTGAAGACTTAGTCCCTTAGAGTGGATCATAAAATTAGCCATTTCTTTTAAAGTGCGGTTCTTTTGTTCAGCTACACCATTTTGTTGTCGTGTATATGGAACAATGTGTTGTTGTTGGATTCCTTGTTTAGTGCAGAAAGTAGTGAACTTGTTGTTAACGTATTCTCCTCCATTGTCAGATCTTAACTTAATAATTTGATGACCAGATTGTTTTTCAACAAGGGCCTTGTAGGCCAATAACATGTTAAATAATTCGCTCTTAAGTTTTAGGAAGTAAAACCAAGTGCGTCTGGAGTAGTCATCAATGAAAGTTAAGAAATATTTGAAACCAGAAAAAGATGCAGATGGAAAAGGGCCACACAAGTCACTATGCACAAGCTCCAAGGGAACCGAGGTGTGCCAAGAGGCACGTTTGTTAAAACTGTCCCGATGATGTTTTTCGAGTACACAACCGGAACAAACACCATCCTTGCAAGATACCATCGGAAAACCAGTCACCATATTGTCTTTACATAGTTGTTGCAATGAGCGATAATTTAAGTGACCAAATCGCTCATGCCAAAGTTTACTCAAGTTATCACTATGAGCAACAAAAACTGAAGGAAAAGGTGATGACCCAAAGTTGTTAAATTTGTACAACCTGGTAATATCATCAATAGTTCCAGTAGCAAGGACATTTTGAGTATTTTTAAAATCCTTGATTACAACTTGGTGAGGTGTAAACATCACAGTTTTACCTTCACTTGAATGAGTAATTTTATAGACTGATAACAAATTACAGGAAATTTTTGGAACACATAGTACATCACTGAAATGACCATTTTCTACTAGAACTGTTCTAGATCCTACAACACTTAGAGATCTATCATCACCAACAAATATTTGTTTGGTGTTACATTCATGCATAGTAGAAAGGTTGGCTTGATCCTTAGCCATATGATAAGATGCTCTAGAATCAATGAGCCATTCAATTGAAGTAGAAAACGAAGATGCAATATAAAAGTAACCAAAAGCACAAAGTGCATGTCCATGAGAGGTAGATTCTGAAGACGAATCTAGGCCGATGTGGTGCTTCTTCATTGCTGCTTCCAAAGATGCCATCTTCTCGAAACACTTAAATTCATCATGATTATCTTTCCCACAAAAATTACAATGACGCTCAATCTTCTTTCCTTTTAGCTTGGATCCTTTGTAATTTTTTAAAGAAGGAGATGACTGAGAGGGTTTGTGACCCTTGTTGTTTGACTTATTATTGCGAAAATTTTGTTTCTTGGGAGGCTTGGACTTTTCTTTCTGTTGGGACAATAAGGCTTTCCCAGATGTATCTACATTGTTAATTATTCCAAGATGAATGAGATTATCTTGATCTCTAATTAAGGAATCATAAAAAGATTCAAGACTATGCTCTTGATAGCTAGTTGTAGTCAAAGATTCTTTCATGGAGTAGAATGTAGATACAAAAACAGAATATGTAGGCCCAAGTTTGGAAAAAATATGATAAATACATTTTTTGTCTTCTTTCTTAATCTTGCATTCTACACATAAGAGTCTAAGAGTTTTATACTTAGATAAATAGTCTTGAATGCATGAAAAATCATTTGGATTCAAAGAAATCAACTCATTCTCAAGTCGATAACCCCAAATTTCATTGTGTTTACCAAACACAGATTCCAACTTTTCCCAAGCTTTATCAAGTTCATCAATTCCAGATATGTGGAATCGAAAATCACTAGAGATTGACATCCCAATCAATCCACGAGCTTCATCACATCTATTTTCCCATTTAATTTTCTTATCATCATCAGTGGGTTCTGTTTCTTTCCCTGAGGTTATCCTGAAAAGTCCCCTACTTTGCAGAACATCCTCCATACAATATTTCCATGAGAAATAGTTAGAACTTGTAAGTATAATATCACAAGGGGCGGAAATACTGTAACATAATGATTGAAAGAACAAAAACTAACTATCTAGATGCAAAGAGCTCGAAAAAATATGTGGTTTTAAAAAAACGGCACTGAAAACTGATTCTAGATGATGAAGTTATGCTTGATCAAAGAAAATGTTGAAGATGTCCCCAATAGTGACGTGGTGGATATTAACTTGACCAACTAAAATAAAGAACCCCCATCTTCCCAAGATCAACCTTTGACAATCACTTTACAATAAAATTGTTTTTAAGTGAATCACTTTTGTAGAACAAGTGATGTTCACTTTTACAATAATGTTACTTTAAATAGTGCGGCAATAAATTAAAAGACTTAAGTGACTCACTTTTTGTTTTAATTTATTTAAGTGAGATGCACTTTTACAATAAAGTAACTTGAAAATAGAAATTGCATGCACTAAAAAGTAGCTTAATAAGACTTGAACTCAAGACCTATTAAGGAATAAAGCAACTTTGGACCAAGTGAGCTAAGTTTGAAAAGTACATAAAAGAATGGAAAGAGGAAGGGGGCTTTTTTTTACTCTTCCCTCTCGTTCTCTGTGCTTGCCTTTTTTTTCCTGTAAATCACCAAAAAAATGAAAAATGAAAACAAAAAAACTTTTTCCACACAATGGGGTTAGATCCTAGTTAGCTTACCCGAAAAGTCTATGTTTTCAAGTTTTCTCGCTGTTTTTTATTTGCCGTGATCGTACAAGGTGCACAGCAAAGAGCATAGGTAGCCGAGAAGACAAGAAAAAAAATTCCTTTTCTATTTCCGATTCGCCGCGATTGCACAAGGTGCACGGCAAAGAGAATAAACATCCAGGGAAGGCAACAGCCCGAGACTAAAACAATAAAGATCTAATAGTAGAACTAATAAAATATGAAAGATTTAAAAAAATTAAACAAATCCGTCACTGTAACATTATACCTTTAGATTTTCCGAAATGGGTGTTTTTGGATCAAACGAAAATGGTTTTCGGTGAAATGAAAACTATTTCCCAATGGAAATGGTGCTTCGGATGCAATGGAATAGTTCCCATAGGCCACAAATGCATAGAAACTATATAACCAAAAACCCTTTCAAAGTTTTGACAATACCAGTTCCAGATCTTGATCAAAACCGAAAGCGGCTCTTCATAAACACTCTGATACCATGTTCGGGTACATGGTACTCTCAAAATACTGAACACCTTGAGCAACCAATTCACACAAATAGATCACAGATCAACACACCGATGTTTGTCACATGGTTAAAACCATCGAGAGGGAAACAGTCCACGACCCCAGCCAAATAGCTACTTGGAGCAATTTATTATGCAAAAGAAAGAAAGATACATGAGCTTCTCATAATCGATCAACTAACGAAGGACCCTCCATGCTCTTTAAATAGATATCATGGACCAATTGGGTGTTAATCCACGGATCAATGGTAGGTATGATCTAAGAGAAGTTGAACCATCAGATCACTTTATGTCTAGAGCATATCGTGACCGTTGGATTAGAATATTTACAAATCCATACTAAAGAAACACACTTTTACCTAACGAATATATTACACAAGTTGATCTTAACTAACTCTTAAGTGTCTAAATATTCTAACATAATTTATAGATAAATCTTTCGAGATAATCTTCCAAGCTCTCGTCTTTGAGTTGTTGTATCTTAAAAATATCGTTTCGAGAATCTCTTGGTTTCCAATACTCTTGGTATTTTCGCAAGAATGTAATTTTAATATCTTCCCAAGTCCTCATAATGTATTCTCCTAATCCCATGAACCATCTTAAAGCAGAGTCTTTCAATGTAGCAGGGAAAAGTTTTAATTTGTGAGCATCTTGTAGATAGTTATAACTTCTACAGAGGATGTCAAACTCGAACAAAAATGTGTCCAGGTCTTCATTACTTTTTCCATAGAAAGTAGGTAAGGAGCAAGGAGGGATGTTCTTTATATTTACATCATGTGCAGTGTCTAAAATAGGGAATCCAAAGGTATTCTCAGTTTGATTTTCTCCCTCTCCTTCATAATTTCTAACCTCATCATGATCTTCTCTCCCCATCTCTCCATGTAAGTTTGATTCTTAAATAGTGTGTACCTAGGAGTCTCCTTCCGAGGTGATAATGGGGTGTCCCAATGTTCTTTCTTAGGAGAGATATTCCTCTGATCAAATATGTTTTTGTTATATTCTATAGGGATGGTAGGTACTACTGTGGAGGTTTCTATCCGTGAAATAACAGTATTTGTTGAGCTGCCAAAGAGATCTTGTACCTGAGCAAGATCAATGAAATTGATGAAGTTAGAATCCCCTACCAATGAGTAAGTTGCATCGTTGGGTTTTTGCACTAGTGGAGGGTTGAGGGTTTTCACAGGTTAACCCTCTTGAAATTCTTCAGAAATGGGGTCTTTAGGATTTCCTGCCAGGATTTCTTCACTGTTTATGGTTTCTCCTATAAATTCTTTAGGTTTCCAAGTAGAACTACTCATATGTGGGTTCTATGATACCTTTCTGCTGAGTTAGTGGTTGGGGTATTTCTTCCCCCATAAAGGTTAGTAGGAATTTTAATAAGGTTTTGGGAGCTGGTTCTAACGTATCTACCCCACGAATCTCTAAGTCTTCTCATGAAAATCTAAATTAAAAAAGAAATCCTATAATACCACTATTACTATTGGATTTGGGGGTGCTTGTTATAACAGATGCGCAGGTTCTTACCTCTCGTCTTACTGCTCCCCCGCCACCAGCCTATTGCTAAACTTTATAAGGGGATTCTACTTATTCTACCTTACAGAACAACTCCCCGGCAATGGCGCCAAAAATGTTGGGTGTTATAATGTCTTAATTAATTCACCAAATATTCATTTATCGACCGAGGTTTGGATATTAGAGCTGATACAAATATATATGAAGGTAGAAAGGTTCGTACGGTGTTGTGGCAATATTTTTAATAAAGAAAAGATCAAAAGATATTTCAAAATGAAAAACTGAGTCAAACTCTGGAAATCCAACTACTAAGGTAATTAGGCTGGGACACATGTACTATATTAGATTAGTATCGAGCTATACTACTCTACTCTATCAACCATAAACTACGTATTTTATAAATAACATTATTCTAAGAAAGTAAACTACTTCTTTACAGTATACTAACTATTATGCTTCTCAATCTGTGAATTAAAACTCTTACGAAAGATTATGTTATGTAATATAATATTATGGTTATTTAATTAATCTAAGAAACCCAATAACTAAACTATACATGTGGTTTGACAAATATACAATGATTGAACCAATTTATCTAGATCCACTCTCCTTGACTATTCTGAGGATATGCATTCACGGTTATCGGTATTGGAGAAGGAGGTGTATCAAAATGGCTTTTGAAAGAAGTAAATAAATTGAATGGGATTAGATCTAGCTTAACTTCCACAAATATATGCATACTAAGTAATGTCCAATTACAGGTGATAGTAAACATTGTGGTTTATTTGATAAGCAAATGACTTTAATAGAAAATGATATTATGAACAACTAACCTATTAATTAAGAAACAAAACTCGTTTAGTAATTACTTGAAAGTTAAAGGCGTAATTTTCTTATATGAAACATGTGTGAGGAAAATATGACTCGGAAACAAGTAGAAAACTTAATAAATAAAGCAAGTAGAAAACTTAATAGAAATGTCTTCTCTAAATCCTATTCTATGAAATTTTTCAGTATCCACACAGTGAAGAAAACAGGTCCTATGCTATGATCAATTTACAAAGTATTGGTTTGTTTCTCTTAGAAATTCACATGCTTAATCCTAAATCCACTATACACAAAGATAAATTAAACTAAACTAGAGATATAATTACCAAACATTACAACAGTAATGAATGAACACGAATAAGAAACAAAAGAGACAAAACAAAACACAATTCAACACATACTAAGGTAAAAAGGAAGTGAAAGGGATGGAGCTTAATAGATACTTTAAGTGATCTAGACTAAGGTCCTAATTATAGATACAACCATTGTCTAATTACAAACAGAACATAATTCAAAATCCAAAGAAACAGAACTTTAAACAGGTTTAAGACATAATGGGAAATATTAAATGCTGGACGAAGGACTGAATGGCAGACTGAACGTATGGTCTGAATGATAATCCGTATGAGGAAAACGATGGGAATTAAGAAATAAATGGCCTATATGATCTAAATATCAGTTGATTTCATGCACATGAGAATAAGATGCATAAAGGACGGTAATTGAAGTAACAATAGAATGACTTAGGCTAATTCATGATTATAGAGAAACTATTGTCTATTGCATTATGAAATAACTAAGGTATAACCAAAGTAAATCTACAGCAAAATGAGAATTAGCAGAACTAAACCTACTATAAACTGAATCTAATATATGAAAGAAATTCAAATCTATGTAATTATCAATATAAAACTAAACTACAAGCTGGAAGAAAGACTAGAAAGGAAAATAGAGATAAACTATGTGCGCAACCGGTTGCTTTAATTCACGAAATAAAAACTATACTAACTGCATAGCATTACTCATAATGGAATATATGCTATAGGAAACAAGAAAATGAACAATGTAAACTAAAAGGAAACCAATTTGCATAAATAAAACAGTAATAGAAACTACTTATCTGCGAGAAAGGAGATAACAAGAACACATAAGAATGGAAACCGTTGGTTCTTGACAGGCCCTCTCAGCAATTAGGGTGGTGTGTTAATCAATCACTCATAGGAACAAGAACATGTATGTGTAGCGAAAATAGAACTTATATTAATATGCAGAACAGAGTTTTTACAAAGCTTCCCTTCTAATGTCGACTGACAGATTACAAACTAGCTAACTAGATGAGTGTTCACTTAGAGGTGACTATTTATAATGTTTACAAGGATGAGCGGGTCGACCCTTTCAGTGGTCAACCACTCCTAAAATAGTCGGACTTAATGGTGTTAGATTTTTATCATTCTAAACTAGCATTATGATCTTAGGATCTTTAACTGAGAGAATAACATGCACATCAATAAAAACACAAGAGACAAGAGACACAAAGAATTTTCCTCGGCGAAACCATAAATGGAGAAAACCCTGCAACTTCCTCAGAGATAGAATGAGCACCAATGAAAGTAGTAAAACCCGAAAACATAAATATGATCTCCACAGCTTCTGTCTCTCTCTCTCTCTCATTGAGAGAGGTTATCCTCTCTCACTCATGTGCCCCAATGAGTGAGTGTGTGTGTGTTAAATAGAGAGACTCACTCTCTATTTATATTCTTTCGTTCACTTGAAACCCACTCCAACATGTCGGCCTCACTTAACAATTACTTACTAGAGCTAACATCTCTAGGAGTGTCTAATAACCCTAGTGCCCCACAACTTATGGGGACTTTGCCTCCTCCAACAAACAAGGAGGTTTATCCTTAACACAATGGTGGGGACTATGTCCCCGACTTACAATGACTCACCTAGGGTCGACTTCTTTAGCATAGTCTAATAACCCTAGGACCCCACAACTGCGGGGACTTTAACCCTTGACAAATAGGAGGGTTGCCCACAATGACTTGACATGACTTGTTTACATTATAGAAACTTCTCGGAATAAACATTGGGGTATGACAGAACTCAAATACATCCCAGAATAAACATCGGGTTACAATACATAAGAAATACAGATGAATACATTCCGAAGTTACGAATACATCAACACTCCCTCTTAACTAGGAAGGTATTCTCTTGACACAATTTATTAGCACAAGTCTTCTTCTCTATATCATCTAGATCATCATCGAGTTCTCGTCATCTTCAAGTCATCTTCATCTTCAGGTGATCTTCATCTTCAGGTCATCTTCATCTTCAAGTAATCTTCATCTGGATCTGGATCATCATCACTGGATCTAGATCATCACTCGATCTAGATCATCACTATTGGATCATCATCAAGTCTTGATCATCACTTGATATGGATCGTCACTACTGGATCATCATAAAGTCTAGATCATCACTTGATCTGGATCATCACTACTGGATCATCATCAAGTCTAGATCATCATTTGATCGTGATCATCACTACTGGATCATCACTTGATCGAGATCATCACTACTGGATCATCATCAATTCTGGATCATCACTTGATCAGGATCGTCACTACTGGATCATCATCAAGTGTGGATCATCACTTGATCTAGATCATCATCGAAGCCGTATCATCACTGAATCATCATTATCATTACTGCTTCTGCTATCTCAATCAAATGGTGCTATATTCTTCATTATTCTTGTCACAAGAAGTTTTACAGAGTCAGTCTTGTAGGCCTACCCTTCATGTAGGTCTTCATCAATGCTTGTATCTGACACTTAAGTCAGAATGGCCCACCCAGCTCTTACATCTGACTCATCTTGTCAAAAAGGCATGCCTAGCACTCACATCTGACCTCATCTTGTCAGAAAGGCCCAGCACTCACATCTGACCATGTGTAAACACACATCGCGCTAGAATGGCTCAGCACTTATATCCGACCATGTGCAAGCACACCACATCAGAAAGGCTCTACACTTACATCCAACCATTCCCGAAGACACCGCATCAGAAAGGCTCAGCACTTATAGTTGACCATGATCGAAAGCACTGCATCGAAAAGGCTCAGCACTTACAATCGACCATGCTCAAAAGCACCGCATCGAAAGGCCTATGCACTTACATCCGACCATGCTCGAAAGCACTACATCGGAAGGGATTGCACTCACATCTAATCATGTAGAAACCAATCCTACAGTCCTATAAGAATGGCCCCCAGTCCCAGACTGAGCTACTTGGTAATTGACCAGGCGCCTCCATTCTCCCAGAGAATGGCAGTTGCCCTTACATCTTACCTACTCATCAGAATGGCCAACACTCACATCTGACATGGGAGGAACCTAACCCTTTAAGAATGATAGAATGGTTCAGCCCTTACATCTGATCAAGTGGGAACACATCCCTCTATCAAATCAGAATGGCTCTCAGTCCTAGACTGATTTTTCTTGGTAACTGACCAGGCACCTCCATTCCCATAATGGAATTTATCCCTTACATCTGATCATGTAGAGACCAATTCTACAGTCACATCAGAATGGCTTAGCACTCATATCTGACATTGAAGGAACCAAATCCTCTCACCATGACAGAATGGCTCAACCCTTACATCTGACCATGGAAGGAACCTAATCCTCTCACCATGTCAGAATGGCTCTCGGTCTCATCATTTCCCCTTGGAGGGAACCTCGATCTCAAGAACACCAAGCTTCTCCCTAAAGTACTCAAACTTCACTTTGGTCATTTCTAGCATAGAATCACACCAAGGTTGATTACGTCCAAGGATGACCTGTGAGCTTCACCAAGACCGATTACATCCGAGGGCAACCTGTCTTATCAGCTATGCTAGAAATCCTTCTTTCAAGAGATCTTGATCAGGATCACTGCTCCTCTCTGCATCATACAACAAATGCAAGTCAGATCAACCAAATCAAATAGTAGTTTTCAAAAGAAACATACTACCTCCCAAAACGCAAGTGGCAACATCTTTTGCCTCAGCTGTACCCAGTGCCATGCAGGACTCCATCCTGCCAAACCCAGAGATCACACTTGATCCCATACTGAAGTAGCACCTCGAAGTGCTCTTCCTATCAATGGCACTTCCTGCCCAATATGAATCCACATAATCTTTTGATTCACCTCATACTTGAGCCCATAATCAACGGTACCCTTCAGGTACCTCACTGCATGCTTTGCAACCATCAGGTGAACATGTCTCAATGTGTTCATAGCAAAGAAAATATATGGTCTCATAATCATCAGGTACATCAAGGAACCAATCATCTGATGATACATCGTAGCATCAACCTCTTCTGATGAAGCATCACTCAACAACTTCAAGTTTGATGCCATAGGTGTGGCCATGGCCTTGCAGTCCATCATCTTGTACCAGAGCGACAAGTAGCTTCCTCTGCTACTAATATTCTATGTATTCATCTAGGATCACTGGATACCAAGATCCTCTATCTTGAACTTTTTCAAAAGTTTTTCTCACACCCATCTGTGAGCTTGTCATCCTCTATCAACCTTGTAGCATAGGTTCAGATATTCATCAAGCTTATTATGTATGTGTTATCCCATGATGTTTCCATCTACTGCATGATGGAACTATGAACTTCTCTTCAGGTATCGATACTGCATCCTGGACATCATTCTTCTTGAACTGGTATTCCCTTTCTTCTTGGTTACTTCTTCATAGCTTGAAGGTTATTTATTAATGATGGCGTTGCATTCATCATATTTATTCTTTATCTTGAACTGTCGTCACTTGTTCTTTGGAACAAGTCTTATCCTTCTTTGCTTGTAGGCAATTATGTATGCGATCTTTCCTACAAGTCAAATGCATTTGTATGGTTAGAAACATTTCATAAGGAATATTCATACTGGCAAGTTCTTATGCATAAATATATTATCATGAAACTACTTTAGCCAATACAACATCCATCCATATCTCATTGAAACTTTCTAGATGCCTTCCAGAGTCTACCAGGACAACATTGAGATTGTGCACTAATCCAATATGTTAGCAAAAAGGTTTCATTCTAGATAAGTAGCAATGGAGAGTTGTATAGAACAATGTTGCATGACTCGGACTCGACAAAGACTCGGCTGGCATGTGACTCATCGACTCAGGAAGGACTTGGGACAG
>LPNX010510881.1:231061-274753 GCA_001517045.1 Pseudotsuga menziesii | reverse complement strand
CTTAATAACCATTGTCATTACTAAAAATTTAAAAATACATAACGTGGCTTAAATTTAAATGTGTATTCGCCAATTTCGCGAGGACATGGATCCTTGCACCATGGAGGTAGCACCTCCAAAACCTGCGGTGACAAGACTCCGGTTGATGGTTAGATTTATTTTTTATTAATAACCTAGTGATGGACGGCAAGGTTCGTGGCACCGTGGACCATGGACCATGGAGATAACATTGCCAGAAATTGTTGTGGCAGGACTCCCACCGACATGGCTCGCTGAGATAGGGCTCAAGGCATGGCAAAATAAATTGCATCTACAGGGCTCGAGGCGCAGAAAGAAAAATTGCAACTACAGGGCACGAGGTGCGGTCGAGTCCAAGCAATTTTAGGCCAAGTTCGACCGAGTCCATGAGTGGCGTGTCGATTCCACGGGTTTGACCAATTCAACGAGTGGCATGCCGAGTATGTAGCGATTACCCGGCCCAATAATCGACTCATGAAGACTCGCGAGTCTCTCGTGAGTGGTGCTTCACTGGTATAGAACCATGAGCTAATTACCCATCACATGCATATTAGTAGTATATTGTCATTAATGCAAACATCCTATCATGCATAATACATCAACTGAATATATACAAATGCATAACAAAACAATATCATGAAATGACAATTGAATACTTATCTTTATTTGTTTCGTGGGTAGACTCCTTCTTGAGCCTTCAGCTTCATCGTCTTCTTCATTCATCATTTCTTACCCAAATGCTAAGTTGGATAAGAGTTTCTTCAAGGGTTGAATCCTTCATACTCTTGATCGCTTGAGGGATCTTCTTTGGATGGTGAGAGCTTGATCTTCAGTTGCTCCCATCTTCTCTTCTCTTCTTATGATTCGAGCTTCTTCTTATTCCCAGAGTCTGCTGAAAGTAATCACTTCCTTCTCGCACACATTCCTCGCATGAATGAATTCATGATCCTAGGATGTCATTCAATATGGCTATCATTACTTCCGCATCCTCCATTTCTTCTTCTACCGCTTCAAGTTGTTCTGCATCCTGGATCTTCACATTATTCAACTGTTTTCTCAAAGCCATCTTCTTATTTATGTTCTTCCCTTCAATAGCTTCGTCAAGGAATTAAACATCTTCGGTGTCTTTAGGGAAGAGACTTGTGGTACAAGTTGATCCATGATTGAATCAACAATGATCTTCTTGGCCTTGACCAAGTTCTTCTTGTGTAAGGCTTCTAGCCTCATCTCCCTCTAGAACTGGAACCTCTCTACTTATGTAGGTATCCAATTCATTTTCTTCAGGGAGATCATATGCTTCCATGCTTGGAAGTTATCAACTTCACGAAGCTTATCATCAAGATGATGTGATAGATCACTTTGAAATGAGAACCTCAAATGAAAATAGCAAAAGATTAGATCTTACTGATTTGAGGTGTCCGTCACGGTTTTGAAGCTAGATGATCTAGGGTTTGTCAGAGAAACCCTAATTTTAAAAACTTGGAATATTTTAGATATTATTAGATAGAAAGATAGATCTCTTCAATTTGAGCTGTCCAATGTAATCCTTTTCTAAAAACAGTGGAGGGAAGCTCCAGGAACAGGAAGCCCTAGTTTTCCAATTTCTTTTGCAGACATTCCTGTTACTGTTTCTGCGGTATCTCTGAAATTACTTCTCCTATGTGTCTGAAATTTTGCATTGAGATGTCCTCGCATGTACCTGTTCCAACACCGTAGGTTTCATCAGAACTAGTTTCACCAATTGGTATTTATGATCATTTTCCCAAGGTGACCTGTTACAGGACTATTCAGAACAGTGAAGTTGTACGAAATTCCACGTGTCACTGGTTCATCTTCTGAGTCTGAAACATGGATCACAGAAATTACAGTCCGTTCCCTTTTTGGAAAATCTTCATAAATTTCATTTGGACCTTTTTAGCCCAAGATATATCAATTCTCCCTAGGTGTCTTGTTTAGGGATGAATTCTGGAAGAGGCTAAAACCCTAACTTGGAGGGACCATATCTACCAGAATATAGAGAATCTGAGGCTGAATGTTGGAAACAGTGTAAATGATGATTTTATCTTTGGCCTCTACAATTTTCAGCTCCCAAGCCTTCTCCAATATCAGGATATAGTGAATATACCAAAACTTAGCAGTTTTAGTATTTAGGGATTTTCTAGCTCGAGGTCAAACTAGGGTTTGACTTTCCCAGAGTTTCACCCAACCAAAAAACTTGATCCAGGTCTCTAAAATTTGATTTTGATGAGGAGAAAAATCGTATTCCAGTCTCACTCAAAAATTCCTCTTCTGTACGAATCCCTAATTTCCTGCACCAAAAACTGAAAATGCTCGGAATCGAATTCCGCTTCGACAGAAAGATGTGCCCTTCAATGGAGAGTCAGCCTAGTATAATTTTGCTGATGGATTGTGGAGAGAGACCAAAAAATTAAGAAGCCCTAGCTTCTGCAGCTGCACAATGGCTTCTTCTCAGGTTAGCTCTGATTCCATGTTATATTTTTATCATTATAAGCTAGCATTATGATCTTAGGATCTTTAACTGAGAGAATAACATGCACAACAATAAAAACACAAGAGACAAGAGACACAAAGAATTTTCCTCAGGGAAACCATAAATGGAGAAAACCCCACAACTTCCTCAGAGATAAAATGAGCACCATTGGTAGCAGTAAAACCCAAAAACATAAAGATGATCTCCACAACTTTTGTCTCTCTCTCACACTGAGAGAGCTTCTCCTCTCTCACTCATGCACCCCAATGAGTGAGCATGTGTGTGTTAAATAGAGAGACACACTCTCTATTTATATTCTTTCGTTCACTTGAAACCCACTCCAACATGTCGGCCTCACTTAACAATTACTTACTAGATCCAACATCTCTAGGAGTGTCTAATAACCCTAGTGCCCCACAACTTGTGGGAACTTTGCCTCCTCCAACCAACAAGGAGGTTTATCCTTAACACAATGGTGGGGACTATTGCCCCAACTTACAATGACTCACCTAGGTTCAACTTCTTTAGGATAGTCTAATAACCCTAGGGTCCCACAATTGTGGGGACTTTCATCCTTGACAAATAGGAGGGTTACCCAAAATGACTTGACATGTCTTATTTACATTATAGAAACTTCCCGAAATAAACATCGGGGTATGACAGGACTCAAATACATCCTGGAATAAACATCGGGTTACAATACATAAGAAATATAGATGAAATTTACATTCTGAAGTTACAAATACATCAACAAATGGAAAGCAAACAACCATACGACAGGGCACAGTCTTCCTCCCGCTGTCTTACACGTCCTACAACGTATAGATTCTTTTGGACGTGACCTTGGATCATGGTTTCGAATGGTGAAAGTAGGATGGCGAGCCTTCTCACAATGAGGACCATCGTAACAACAAACAAGTGCAAAACAGAACAGTTGAAGACCGTTTGCACTTCAACCACTTGGGAATATGCTGACTAACACCGTGTGAGCTGATCGGGAGGCTGAATGGCAAGCTGGATATGCTCTACGCATATCTAGCATAAATGTGTGTCCAATGTTGGCTCATTTAAAAAGTGTGGTCTACAAAACAAATTCATATATCAGACATATTTCCAAATATAACCGCATTGCTTAATAAAATCATGAGATAATATAAATAACCAAGACTTGCATAAATTCCAAATGTGTTCATACCTGGGGCTAAATGTAGGATGTATGCCAAGAAATATGTCAAAAAGGTGACAAAATAGATTCCAAACGAGTAAATTACCAGCCGAAAATAGTGACAAAACAGGGATCAACAAGAACAACACCCCTTCTCGACAAAACCGCCAAGATTCACGTGAACTCCCTGAAAGCGAAGACTATTTCACCAGCCTCGGCATTCAGTTCTGTAGAACATCTTCTCTCAGACTGGCGGTAAGTTTTCTTAGGAGAGGAGAGATTCATACTCCTTCCAGAATGGCATCAATGGCCTCTACATCCAACCCTAGGACCTCTATGGAGGATCAAATGGCAGATTTGCAGTCGGAGTTGGACAACTTAAGGATAATGTCGGTGTAAGGATATGGGAGACTCTCAATAAGGATCTCATTAATCTTTGTGAGGAGCTCACAAATGAGACGGACTCCCAATTCAAAGATGTGGCCAATGATCATGGAAAATTTGGGAATTGCCCCAACAGGATCAAAGTCAAAGTTGAAAAACTATCGAGAAAGATCCAAAGCTCCGGTGAAGAAAGAAGAAGTTTAAGTTCAGCGCTCCCTTTTTTTGCTATGCATCATCCCTCTTCTATTTTTTTATTGTTCCCTTGCTAGTTGCAGCAGCTAAAGCCACGTCTAAGTGTCCCATTCACAGTCTTCCAGACTCACAAAACCTAGGCTTTTGTTGTTTTACATATTTTGCTGAATTTCGAATAGATCTCCAAGGTATTAGTTAAAATCCATTGTCGTAAAGCACCCGGCAGCTGGTTTGTCGGCCTCTAATTCAAAATTTTAACCATTGTTGTCTAAAAAAAATAAACAAGGGCAAGAAATAATACTTGAAATATTTAAAATCAAAGTTATTATATCACTACATTTTAATAATCTTGTATTTATTAAATCAACTCCCGTTATTTGTATGCTCACAAGGTTTTGTACATGACATATTTTTTTGGCATCAATGATCCTCTTTTGTATGGGCGCAATGATGCTCATTGTTGGTTAAGCTGCAATGGTTATCATCTTTGGTATGCGTTCATCGATTCTTCTTTATTGTGGGCTACCAATGCTCCATGACTATAAATCGTAATGCTTAACATTTCAATATTAATTATTACAAATTATTATAATATTACTTTTATGTTTATTGATAATGTCTTATTTCATATGCTTTAAAGTTAAATTTTGTATTCCAAACAATCAAAATTATAATTTTTGTTTAATATTAGGAAAGTAAATCATTTTTAAATTGTAAATAATAAATTCATTAAAAACCACTGGTAAGAACTAATACTCGGAAAATTCAAATAAAATTTATTATATCACTACAGTTTAATGTCATGTATTTATTAAATCACCACCCTTCATTTGCATGTTCACAAGGTTTATGTACATGGTAAAAAAAATTGTCATTGATACTCCTCTTTGGTATGGGCGCACCAATGGTCTTCATTGGTTAAGGTGCATCGGTGCTCATCTTTGGTATTAGTGAATATATGCTTATTTACTGTAGGTGCATTGGCGCCCCATGACCAATGTGCTATAGTGTGGTTTTGGCCAAAAAAAACATCAATGCTCCTCTTTCAGGAAGTCACATTAGTGGCAGTGCTCCTCTTTGGTATAAACACATCGATGCACCTTTGGTATAAGTGCACAAATGCATCTTTGGTATAAGTGCACCGATGCATCATTGGTATAAGCGCACCGATGCACCTTTGGTATAAGTGCATTGGTGCTTATTTAGTATAGGTGCACCAAACCTTCGATACAAACCCTTGCTAAAATATCTGGCTCCCAACAAAAATCCTTTTCTAAATACCTTAGTTAGCACCTCGACTACCAATTCTGGAGGCTATAGCAGAGGTTTTCTTGACAATTTTCCCAAATATTATGACACTAAAAACCTCCACTATAAGGTGTTTTCCTTGTAGCGGCACACATATCTACAACCTAAAAAAAAATTGTTTATTATGTTAAGCCCATCAACCTTTAGTAAGGTTTGGCCTTGTAAATTCAGGGGTATAGTGTCTTTCATAATTTTAAAAAATATAAAACTTATAAATTTTGAAAAAATATCCGTGCACAAGAACAATGCATTGTCTACAATTGTACACTAATTTTAATAAAATTATGTTATTTAGATACTTAACAACTAGACTAATGGGAACATATGCATTATATTTGTTGTTCGGTGGGTAGACCCGGGTTTACTATAATGAACCAACAACACCCCTAGCTCACTGGCCCTTTCGGCGACAGACCGCAGAGAGGCCTGAAGTCTCACCCGAAGTGATCATAATGGGTTGGCCAAAGACTCAAGTGTCTCAACCAGGTTCTGTCGCATGTAACTATCTCCTACGCTTGATCCTTAACCCACGGTATCACGCACCACAGCTCCTCTGATGGTGCGATATCGCCCCTCTGCGACATCCTTACCGCTGCGGCTCAGCGTACTTAACGTACTGGTGTTCAACTTATAGAACTCAACATGCAAGGCTGTTTTACACTGCGACTCTTAACTGTCTGGAGTGAAACTTAGACAACCTCTTATACAAAATACTTAAAGACTTAAACTTGCATTTATCCTTCTATAATGTTGTAAACTGAATAACACACACATACATTAACTGTAAGAAAAGTTCATGTAATGAGCGACAGATATAACAAGTAAATACAATCACATGAATCAATCACATAACACTCTGATTTTACGTGGTTCACTTCCAGGGTAGAAGCTACGTCCACAGAACTGTGTTTCTATATTATAACTTGAGAGATGTACACAGTTCTGCTACACCGCATATGCAGCTAGAGATCTTCTGGGTAACTCCGCACACAGCCTGGAGCCCTTCTCTCTTAGATCTCTTCTCTATATTGCCTTCTTACAATATACTCTCACTCTCTCTCTCTCTCTGTCAATCCCTGTGGAATGTTACAATACAAAATAACAGTGAGCTAACAGACTACTGGACTCTCAGACTCGCTGATAATTTGACTAGCTCCAGAAGGACTGACTAGCTGGATGGCTCAAAATGCCCAAAATGCTAACCTTTTACAATACAAAATACATCCCTTTATAGGCGGCCCGAAGGTCTCGCCATTACAACACTGTGGGCCTGTCCCAACAGTAACCCAAAACCCTAACTAGTGACAGTCGGCATATCTGTACTTGGGGTAGCCACTTTCCGTCACACCACTGCTCTCTGCAGTCTTCCATGCTTCCCAGCGCTGACCATGGGTACTATGCACCGCTTCCCTTCTTCTGTCCTTCGTCTTCAATACCTTGGCCTCGTCGCTCCTTTTCCTTTATGAGGGTAGCTGAGCCCTCCTGTCTTCGTCGCTGCCTTCAATGCATTGGTTGAGCTTTCTCTTCTCGGCCGCTCAGGTACTGTCGTCTTTCTTGACTTCTCTGTTCCAACAGTCACGGTTTCCGGCTCTGCTCTGCAGCTAGAAACATGCTACGGTGTCATAGCTTTACCTTATCTCTTCGTCTTCACCAAACTGTCTATCTACCAAAATGGCAGCTTTTCCTGTAGCTGCGGGACTCTGCTCCAACAGTCCCCTAACACTTACTTGTGGCTCATCCCTGAGCCACTACCAGCGGGCTTCTCCTGCTATAGCTTCTCCTTGGCTTCCTGCGAAGTGCATCGAAGCTTGTCCCGAAGTCCTGCGACTTCGTTCTGCATGGCTGCAAACTATGGAAATCACAGCACTCTGTAATGAAATTAGCTCTGCACAGGGAAAACATAACAATGCACTCTATAGCTCTTCTGATCTTTGCAAATGTAACCCTCTCGAATGAATAATTTCTACTTTTATGCTGAAGGCGATAATCCTAGATGCAATGGTCATCTAGACTGAACCCGTTGGTCGTATTAATTGCTTGGACGAGACCACACCCGTCATCCGATCCTCAATAAATGCTGAAATCCGATCAATTTCCCTCGAAACGTGTGTATGCAGGCGCCGGTCTCGTTGAAGATTTTCTAAATCTAGACAATTAATTATGCTGCTGCCAACTCTACAGTAAGGTATACCGGTCATTTCTTCATTAACTTCCTGTCAGAAGTCGACTTGACTGCCCTCTGTCTCGTTGCAAACTAGGTACGTGGCACAGAGAAACATCGCGCTGCTACGATGCCACACTGCATCACTTGCTCAAAACAAAATTAAAGTGTTTTTTTTTTTGGGTGCAAAATGAACTGTCCTTATGCGATTCATGATACTTAGAATACTTTCCGGTGTAGAATAATTCCCGGTGCGATGCCTCCTTTCAACTACACTAGACATCTGCACCGTTTATGACTCTGAGTTAGGGCTGAGAGGTGGAGTGGTTGTCACTATAAATCTTAAGCCTACTGCCATTTATCATCATGGGAAGAAGCTCCCCATTCAATTTGCTGAGCTGAATGGCTCCTCCCTCTGTAACTTGTTGTATCTGATACGGCCCCAACCAATGCGTTTTGAACTTCCCTGGAAACTTAATAAATTTACTGTCATAGAGGAGTACTAGGTCTCCAATCTGAAGAGTCTTACTCTTAATGTGTCTATCGTTCCAAGATTTTTCTCATGCCTTCTGCACTTTCGGATGGAATCCGGCGATGAATCTGTCTTCCTCTAAGGAAAGCAGCTGTGCTAGCCTCTCATGCACCGTGTCTGTATCAGACATTCTAGTGATCTGAGCAATTCTTAAACTGGGAATAATATACTCCATAGGAATAACATCCTCCTGTCCATACACCAAGCTGAAAGGTGTGTGTCCTGTAAGTTTCTTGCATGTAGTCCTATACGCCCATAATACATCGTTAACTCTGAGGTCCCAATCATTCCTTTGGCTGTTGCAGATCTTAGTAAGAGCGTTTTCTAGAATCTTGTTAAAGGCCTCCACCGTACCATTAGCTTGTGGGTGGTAGGGAGTGCTCTTATAGTGTTGTGTCTGTAGTTCTTCCGTCAAGGCCTCAATGGTGCGGTTCAAGAAGTGTGTTCCTTGATCGCTCATCAAAATTACTGGGCATCCAAATCTAGTGATGATGTTTTCAAAAATGAACTGTGCAGCTGTAGCAGCATCACAGTTTCTTACTGCTTTGGCCTCCGCCCACCTAGTGAGGTACTCTGTTCCAATGATGATATATCTCACACCAGTTAGTTTTCCTGGTGGGTTGATAGGACCCACAAAGTCTATAGCCCACTTATCAAATGCGCGCAATGTAACCTATGGTCGCAGCGGCATTTCATCTCGTCGTGAAGGTTTTCCTACCCTCTATCAGATATCGCAGCATCTGCAAAATTCCTTAGTGTCTTTGTGTAACATAGGCCACCATAATCCTGCAGCTAGGATTTTCTGCCCAGTCGGCTTTCCTGCGAAATGACCTCCTGCGGTACCTGAATGTGCTTCTCTGATAATATCCTCTTTTTCATGCGGCATCACACATCTGCGCAGGACTTCATCTAGACCTAACTTGTATAACTGTCCTGCGATCAGGGTGAAGTCTGCTGCTTTAACAACCAACTGCCTCTTTTGATGCTTGGTAAACTCATCAGGTGCCCTTCCTGTAGTGAGAAAGTGAATGATATCAGCATAGTACTCATCTGCGATCTGAATAGAAAACAACTGCGCATCTGGAAAATTGTCCTCTAGGTTACTTGGCTCTTCTCCTGAGTCTATGCGCGACAGATGATCAGGTCCAGCGTTCAATCTTCCTGGTTTCACGATGATTTCAAAATCATACTCCTAAAAGAGGAGTAACCATCTGCAGATTCTTCCCCCTAACACTAGCTTATTGACCAGATACTTCAATGCGGAATGGTCAGTAAACATCTTGAACGAGGCACCCAGCAGGTAGTGCCTGAACTTCTGTAGCGCGTACACCATAGCTAAGCCTTCTCTTTCTGTGGTGGTGTAGTTCTTTTCTGTTGTCGATAGCTTTCTGCTGGAGTATGCGATAGGATGATCGATACCTCCTTCTCCTGGTTGCGTTAAAACAACCCCTAGTGCGATTCCAGATGCATCCACATGTACATGAAACTGCTTAGTCCAGTCTGGAAATACTAAGATGGGTGTTGTAACCATCTTCTCTTTAAGTGTGTTTAGACTCTGCTGGAATTCCTCATTCCATAGGAATTTTACATCTTTCTTTAACAGTTTTTCCATCGGTGCTGTAATCTTTGCGTATCCCTTGATGAATTTTCTATAGTACCCGGTATGACCAAGTACTATCCTTAATTATTTGACTGAGTTGGGTGCTGGAAGATTTACAGTGATGGAAATCTTTGCGGGATCTACCATCAAGCCTTGCCTGCAGACAATGTGACCCAACAAAATACCAAATGGCGCATAGAATATACTTTTTTTCAAGTTTAGAGAAATATGGTACTGCCTACATTTCTCTAACATCAGTCTTAGATCTCCTATGTGCTTGTCAATTAATTCAAATACAGTCGAATCATCGAAATAAACTTCTAGGAATTTATGGATGTATTCTTTAAATACAGCAACTACTACTCTAGAAAAGATAGCTGGTGCATTCTTAAGACCAAAGGACATTACCGTATACTGAAATAAGCCCCATTCTGTTGCAAACATGGTCTTATGTCGATCTTCTGGGTGGATTCTAATCTGGTGATAGCCTGAAAATCCATCAGTGAAGGAGTAGACCTCCTGTCCTCCCACATTGTCTAGTACTTCATCAGTGAAGGGTGTCGAAAATGGATCATGAAGCGATGCATCATTGAGTTTACGCAAGTTGACACAGATCCTAATGTCTCCTTTGGTTTTCTTCTCTTGCACGACCATGGGACTAACCCATTCGCTCTCTTCTACGGGCTCGATGATGCCTGCTGCTAGCATCTTATCGATCTCATCCTTAACTTTTTCTTTGTAGCGCGGATTTAATCTATAAGGACGATGCTTGACTAGTCTAGCATCCTCTTTCAATGGTATCCTCATTACTCCTAGGTCTCTGACTATTCCCTTCATTTCTGTGAACTTGGTGGGAAATAGGTCCTGATAGTCATGTAGCAAGTCTGCAATCTATCCAACTGTTTCATGATTCCAATAGTCTCCAATAGAGGCAAACTTTGGTTCTGTGTCTGTGCCAATATTGATCTTTTTAATCTTGATCGGTTCTGTGATTGCTGGGATCTGTAGCATCCGTCCATCAACATCGCGAGTCCCTTTTGACTCTGGAATGTTGATGTTGTGAGGATCCTCATCCTCCTCCTCTGGTTCTGATGCAAAATTATAACACTCTAGTGCCTCTTCTAACTGGATGGCCCACTCAGGTTGAGTATCTACTGATAGGGTACAATCCTCAAATATCTTAACCTTTATTACATCTAGGGCCTGATCAACATTTGGATACTTAGATTCAAAAGCGAAGGTAAGTAGAAAGCTGTCTATTAGAAGTGGCCATGTAGTCGTTCCCTTGCGCAATTCAGTCTCTGTGTACTAGTTCCGTGGAACTGTGTCCAAAGTGTGAATGAATCGGTGAACCCATTCGTCCTCGGGAATGTCCAACCAATTCTGTTCACACGTCTGAATATGTGACCTGGGGTCACTTTCTCCTATGTATCTCTGCTGGACATACTCTCTGTTGGTAGAGAACCTGATCGCCATCAATATCTTAAGATCATCCCATGATGCGATATTCTCTTTATGTGCATACCACCATCTTGCATGTGTGGCTCGAACTGCAAGGTCCATAGCTGCGATCCTCTACTCGTGAGGAAGTTGTTGTTCAAACTGCGTGAGAAAGTCTTGGATATTTTTTAGATCATGAAATGATGGAATCTCGTTGATCTCTGCGCCAATCCATCGTAGTGACTTAGTCATATACACACATCTGCACGCTGAGACTTTGTAAAGTCTGTTCTGCCAATTCTCTAGACCAACATCCGAATCCGATGCGCATGAGCTGTCGCATAGCCAACTAATGTTCCCTTCTGCGGTTGGATTGATGTAGTCGCTCTGGTTCGCAGTCATCTGATAGAGACTATCCATGTTATGTGCCTCTTCCTCTGCTCAGATAGGTTCAATGTATCTAGGACCTTGAAGAGGATCTAACGGTGCGATGACCCAGATCTGCACGTCCTCAAAGGTCATTTGTCTTCTCTTTAAGTCGATAATGGCCATGTTACCAATCACCCAATCAATGCCTAGTAGTGCTAGATATGGTCTACTATCGCCAATGATTTCTATAACTTCAAAGTCCGTAGAGCTACAAACTCCATCAATGTCAACTAGCACCTGTGATAATCGACCCAGGGGTGATACCCGCTGTTGATTAGCTAATCTGAGATGGATAGGCAATCTGACTAACTTAGGGCTACCCATCTGTTCCCATGTCTGCTTAGTCAGAACATTTACCTCTGATCCTAGATCTAGGATCACCTCTTCCATTTCAAACTCTCCAACCTGTGCTGTGAGTCGCATCTCTCTTCCTATTCTTGTATGTCCCATAATATTATGAACAGCACGATGTGCACTGCTCATGGAAGAAGATGGCTGACACTGATCTATGATGTGCTGAATTTCTCCGATAGCTTGCTCATTTCTCACGAGTTTTAAACAACTCCATAGGAAGGATTGTACACTTCCTGTCAACTCGTCCTCGTCGCATGTGCCCGATGTGGTATCCTACGATATCTGTACAGGGCTAACGCCACAAGGTGCTTTCTGCGGTACGCCCTTAGACGGCGATACCTGCGATCTTGATTGCATAGGTTCATCAAAGAAAGTCTTAGCTTCCTGAAATGTCTGTTTATTCTTCTGTAGGTCAAGGGGTGTTGCTTTGTTAGGAGCTTTGTGCACCCACTCCTGACCTGTGGTCTTTTCAGTAACCTGTGATGTCCCATTGGTGGAAGCACCGCTACGAGTCACAATGTTGACTCTTGGTTCTGGTTCTTCCTACTCAGCAGCAATAAGTTGGATGTTCTGGTGTACTGCTGGCTTAGGTTCTCTAATCTTAGCTATCAAGGTAGGACAGTCTTCTATAGCGTGATCATAATATTTGCAATAGTTACATGTGGTGGTAGGGCTTTGACAGTCCCTAGCATAATGTCCTACAACTCCACAGCTGTAACAAGTGACTGGTCCACGACCACGGACAAATCCTTCTCCCCGGCCAAAGCCTCCTCCACGGCCACCATAAGTCAGATCATGCTGTGGTCCTGCTGTTGGACCCTGTGTTTCTGATTGGACTCTGTACAAATCTTGCTTGCTCCTGACCATGAGATCATAGGCTCGACAATCGTGTTCATCATGGCCTACGGACTTGCAGAAGACGCAGTATAAGTCCTTAGGTGTCTGCACGTAGTTCTGAAGTAGAGGGCAGTGGTGAGTTAGATGTCCTCTTGTTTTGCATATTTCACACCACGGCCCATGGGTCTCTGGTAAGGGGTTAGGAGCCCCGGTTGCTAGATATTCTACAAAGACTGGACAATTATCTTTAGTATGGACTTGTGCTTTACACTTTACGCACCATATGTCTTGCGCAACCTCTTTCCCTTTCTTAAGCTCATGCATCTGTATCGTGAGATTAGCCAACTAGTTTTGCAGGTTTGTCATACCTGTGCTGGTTTTAGCTAGAGGTGAATCCTCTAGTTTCATCGCCATCTCCAACACGTCGTCCTGTGTCTGGAGTTTCTGCTGCATTAATGGTAGTCTGATGTGAGGGAGCAGCGCTGCAATAAACCATTCCTTATGCTGCTCCGGCGCAAACTCAAAGATGACTTGGTCTATAAGGGCTTTAAATTTCTTATCGAAGTCCCACACTGACTCTGTAGGTAACTGTTTGATGTATTTGAGCTCTGTAATGCACTGTGACTCAAACTTAGGTTTCTTAAACTCTTTAATCATGGCGGTCCTGACCTGGACAAGTGTTCTGGGTACTGCTGAGGTATACTTCATATACCACTCAGTGTGGTGACCAACTGTACAAGTTTAATATTATCATCATGGATTGCTTTAATGGTCCACATGGCTTCACATAGAAACCAATGCTGCTCTAGGTCCTATGCCCCTGTACCCTTAAAGATAGGTAGCTTCATATCATCCCCCATTCTATTTCTACAAGGTGGGTGTTGATTTGATGTGTTACTACCACTCGGCGGTTTAGGTGGAGGTGATGTAGCGGTAGTATAAGCTACTAGATGGAGTTCCTACGGGATTGTTCTGAGTCCCGATCTGTTTCTGCGGTGTATAAGGGTGGTAAGGGTTACCCCCTTCTATTCTGTCCGTATGGCTATGACTCTGTTTTCTAGTATTACCTGAACTGTCTTCAAATATGGGAGATCTGAAATCTACTTTGTATTTCTTTCCACTACATGTATGTCCAATGTCATCAAAATCACTTTCAAACTCTTGTGACATTACTATCTTTACTTATTCATCTGAAACTAGATCCAGTCTTCCTTTTTCATGTAATAACATCTTAATGGACAAGTTTAAAGATTTTAGGTACTTACCGCGATATCCTTTGAAGAAGTACCACTCAGCCTCGCTGAAGCTTTTTCTCTGGAAACTGCAAACTCTGTGAGGAAGCCTTCTAGCACACTCGCAAGCCAAAAGTCTACTGTCCTCGTAATGGGATTATCAAGGTTCTTCACGGTCTGAATCAGCTCCGGTGTCCAGACAATGTTTCTTTTCTTCTTGAATATGTTCTTATCAGTCAACTTTGATAACCAATCATAAAGCTCATTTTCAAAGGTCGCAAAAAATATCGCATGCAAGTCTGTAAAGATATGTTTTTGTAACCAGTCCTCTGTACTCAGTCTAGGACTCTTGTTCTTGTGTTCAACAAACTCTTTCTCCTTAGACGCAACCCACTGGTTGAGTTCGTCTCTAGTAGGATGCCAACAGAACATCAGTGCTCAGTTTGTTCAAAATCGGCAACGGAACCAACAACTAGACTAATGGGAACATATGCATTATGTTTGTTGGTCAGTAGGCAGACCCGGGTTTACTATAATGAACCAACAACACCCCTAGCTCACTGGCCATTTCGGCGACAGACCGCAGAGTGGCCTGAAGTCTCACCCGAAGTGATCCTAATGGGTTGGCCAAAGACTCAAGTGTCTCGACCAGGTTCTGTCGCATCCTATGTGCGCCTCACAGCTCTTCTTAGCCCGCGAGATCTCTCTCTCCTTCGCGATGTGCAGCGCAGTTTCCTCTTACTCGCGAAGACTCTAACCCTTATCGCATCGCCGTGCCCCGGGAAACACGTAACTCTCTCCTACGCTTGATCCTTAACCCACGGTATCACACACCACAGCTCCTCTGATGGTGCGATATCACCACTCTGCGATATCCTTACCGCTGTGGCTCAACATACTTAACGTACTGGTGTTCAACTTACAGAACTCAACATGCAAGGCTGTTTTACACTGCGACTCTTAATTGTCTGGAGTGAAACTTAGACAACCTCTTATACAAAATACTTAAAGACTTAAACTTGCATTTATCCTTCTATAATGTTGTAAACTGAATAACACATACATACATTAACTGTAAGCAAAGTTCATGTAATGAGCGACAGATATAACAAGTAAATACAATCACATGAATCAATCACATAACACTCTGATTTTACGTGGTTCACTTCCAGGGTAGAAGCTACTTCCACAGAACTGTGTTTTTATATTATAACTTGAGAGATGTACACAGTTCTACTGCACCGCATATGCAGCTAGAGATCTTCTGGGTAACTCCGCACACAGCCTGGAGCCCTTCTCTCTTAGATCTCTTCTCTATATTGCCTTCTTACAATATACTCTCTCTCTCTCTCTCTCTCTCTCTCTCTCTCTCTGTCAATCCCTGCGGATTGTTACAATACAAAATAACAGTGAGCTAACAGACTACTGGACTCTTAGACTCGCTGATAATCTGACTAGCTCCAGAAGGACTGACTAGCTGGATGGCTCAAAATGCCCAAAATGCCAACCTTTTACAATACAAAATACATCCCTTTATAGGCAGCCCGAAGGTCTCGCCATTACAACACTATGGGCCTGTCCCAACAGTAACCCAAAACCCTAACTAGTGACAATCGGCATATCTGTACTTGGGGTAGCCGCTTTTCGTCACACCACTACTCTCTACAGTCTTCCATGCTTCCCGGCATTGACCATGGGTACTATGCACCGCTTCCCTTCTTCTGTCCTTCATATTCAATACCTCGGCCTCGTCGCTCCTTTTCCTTTATGAGGGTAGCTGAGCCCTCCTGTCTTCGTCGCTGCCTTCAATGCAGTGGTTGAGCTTTCTCTTCTCAGTCGCTCAGGTATTGTCGTCTTTCTTGACTTCTCTATTCTAACAGTCACGGTTTCCGGCTCTACTCTGCAGCTAGAAACATGCTACGGCGTCGTAGCTTTACCTTATCTCTTCGTCTTCACCAAACTGTCTATCCGCCAAAATGGCAGCTTTTCCTGTAGCTGCAGGACTCTGCTCCAACAATATTTTGCATGAAAAATAACATATTAATATTAGAAAAACTTGAAATTAACATGTACCTATACAAAAAATTCATAAATAAAACTTATTGGAAGCTAATTTCATTTCCTACATCCATCTTCTTACAACATATTCAAATTCATTTTGAAAGTACCTTGATTAATCCCCCTAAGTCAACAACTTGTTGTTTTTTCATTTTTGCACTCCCACTAACACGTCATGAGAGACCATCATTAGGTTGCACTCACCCCATACTTTACTAATCACTTTGTCTCCAACCCAAATCAAGATTAATTCCTTAAGGTCCGAGTCGATTTTTTGGATAAAATCTTCTTTTGGGATCTATGGTTAAAGAAACCATAGAGGAGGATCATGACAAAGAAATCCACTAACCAGTGTAGAGATGTATATAAAAAACCACAAAATTGCATCGATAGGGTAAGGAATTTGACTCACATAGCACAATATAGTGGGCAAATCATTGAACTAAACATTTGTCAAACTAAAGGGACAACACCACCAAGGTTTTCCAATAGAGCCAAGGGCTATGATTTACAATTACATGACTTTTCTTGAAAATAAACAATTATTTTTGTCAATATTCCACTGCTTACAAAAAGATAGCCATATAATTCCTAAAAAAAATTAACAATAATCCCATGGAAGTTAAAGCAATTGGTAATGAGTTCAAATCCCCTGTATGTACTTACTTACAAAAAAAATTCTTTAAAAACCCTTTTATAAAGTATTAACACACAAAATAAGTGTGACCAATTATAAACTATTAACATAGAGAATAAATATTAATAACATGGGTATCTTGATTTTTTTAATAAAAATTATTATCATAAACAAAAAAATATAATAACATAAATATAGTGTAATTAAATTAAAATTTATTTATTTATAATATATAAATATTTTAATTTTATAACACTATTAATCATCATTCACATAAACAATAAGTATTAATAACATAAATACTTATAATTTCTCTAATTTCCCTAAAATAAGTATTAATATTTATGGTGAATAAACTTTAATGCTTATTAATATTTATGGTGAATAAGTATTAATATTTCCTAAAATAAACTTAGAATAATTATTAATGTTTACTTTTAAAATAAATATTAATATTTTTATGTAAGTTTAGAAGTAATCTATTAAGGAAAAATATAGTTACAGATAAAAATACAAATTTGCGTGTTTCTGGAACACGAGAACAAAGCCAGAGAAGGTCGGCCGAGAGTGCAAAAATGATCCTCCCCACTGTGGGGAAAATAGATCTTACACAGCAAAATTAATTGTCTGAAATTCTTAAAAACCAGAGCTAACCTAGACTAGAAAGCTCGGAAGAAAACTTGAGCCAAAATCCCAAAAACCTGAGAAGCATGAAGAACCTGAACACCTGGCATTACAACTACTTGTAAGGGACCTCGGTGATTGGGCAACAGTATTCGGTACCCCACTGCAGACCCTGCTCCTTGCATTTTTATATATTCTTGTCTGGTTCATTGGCACTGCCGGTAGAACTGCTATCCTTGGTGTTTCCTGAACTATCTCTGTTGGCAGGGGAGGGATGCTTCACTGGCAGAGGTGAATATTTCTTGACCGCCTTTCCCTTTTTCTGAACAAACTAGCGCTGCGGAGAGGTGAGGGTGGGAGGAGCAGTGGAGCACGAGGGGACAGGGGGAGGAGGAGGAGGAGGCAGAGGCAAAGGCGCGGGTTTAGTATTTCCTGGGTTGGTTGGCTGCGCAATTGGGGTGTTAAGAGAGCGGAGTATGAGCCTGGTCAAGAGATTTTTAAAAATCCAGTAATTGCCCCTACGGGACGAGGTGCGAGTAGTTGTTGTGAGGGAGCGGGAAACTTCATCCTCCCAATTGTCGACCAGGGTTCTTAGCTCTTTCGGCACCTCTGCGTCATAGCCCTGATTGCTGGCTTGTGGGTAGAAGGGTGGCATTCTGGGGTTTCCAGCCCTTCCTCAACCTCTCCCGCCCCTGGGAGGTCCTTATCGACACGACGGTATAAATTTTCCTGCGTGAGAGGGACTGGAGCAGGAGCGAACAGAGCAGGAGTTGAGCTGAGCGTGGGCCTGGGTGCCGGAAATGCGAAATTGGAAGCTGAACAGGAGCGAGCAGAGCAGGAGCGGAGCTGAGCATGGGCAGGAGTAGAGCGGGCACAACAAAGCGAAGGTGACGAAATGCGAGATCGAGAGAACAAAGAGCCTGGAAGGAGGCATGTCGCACTGCATCCGAGGAGTGTAATGGCTAACCATTACTGCTCTATACTGGACTTGCCAAACCTTAAATGTCTAGGGGACTGGAGCTGGGTAGAAGATCGAGCTCATCATCGTCCATTCTGCTGGTGGCGTCATCCCTGAAGACATCAGCATTTCGTCTGTTGTCGAGCTGTGAGCCTGTCGCGTGGGTGTTCTGGTGTGCATGGGGCCTCCTTTCCTCATCGTCACTGCCAGCAGGGGTGGTGAAGGGACTGCTAACGTGTTGGGGCGCGTCATCGATATGGAGTCCAGGGTGTGCCTTCCTGTCACCCACATCCGAGGAAAATAAATATTAATATTATTAACCAATAAGTATTAATAATAACATGGACACCTTGCAATTAGTTTTTTTATATAAAATATTCACATAAATTAAAAAAAACATTAATGAGATAAATATTATGTAATTAAGTTAAATTTTATTTATTTATTTTGTATAAATATTTTTAACGTCATAAAACTATTAATAATTATACAGAATGGACATAAAAAATAAATATTATTAATATAATAAAAACAACTCGAAACTACGTTGAGCTTCTTGAGTTCTCCAGATTGTGGAGTAATAAATCCGACACTTGGTCTTAAGTTTTCGAAAATAATGGCTACAATAAGGAACAAATCAACAAAACTATCTCCATTGCCAAAAGATAGCTGGAGAAAAAGAAAAAAGAAGATAACATTGAGCTCCTTACATAAAGGGAACTACCGACAAGCTTGCTAATATCATATCAAAAAGAAACATTAAATTCATCTTTACACCTCCCAACAATATCCAAAACATGGTCGACTCTCTCAAAAACCCTATTAAACCTTTCTCACGCAAAGGCGTATACTCTATACCTTGCTCATGGTATAAAATGTATATTGGTGAAATGGGCAGATCATTTGAAACACGACTAAAAGAACATGAAAGGGACCTAAGACACCATAGATTCAACAAATCAGCCTTAGTCGAGCACTCCCATCTAAACAAGCTTCAAATTTGCTGAGAAAAGGTATCCATCATCACAGAAGAAGACAACCTCAACAAAAGGAAAGATAAATGAAAAGATCAAAATTGAGATTATCCAAGATGGTCTAAACAGAAATGAGGGCACAAAAGTCGGTGATATTTGGATACCTCTTTTGCACTCTCTTGGAAAAGCACGCCAAAATAAGCCATCATAAAAATGTTGAAATTTAAGAAATCTAAAATCAAATCAACCCATAACATGAAGGTTCCACAATGCACTATTTATAAAATAAACAATTGGTCATCTAACTCATGCGTGTACACATCTCCTCAAGATGAACCAAGAGTGGGGTTCGAAATGTTAAAAACTCAACAAACTCAATACAGTTTCCAGTTGTTTTCATCATCAATCATGGGTATAACAATTTTTAATTAATAATAAAAATAACCTATTTCCTAAAATAAGTATTAATACTTATTCCATAAAAAATATTCATATTCATATCTCTAGAATAAGTATTAATACTCATTCTCAATATAATAAATATTAATCAAAATTAAAAAAAATATTCATATTCATATCTGTAGAATAAATATTAATACTTATTTTCAATATAATACCTATATAATTATACTTATTCTCAATATAATAAATATTAATCATAGCTAAAGTTTTCATATAAGTTTTGAATTGTGATATAAATTACCATTTAAAATAGTTGCATTCTTAGTATATCGCCACTTATGAATTTTGATATAAACAACCAGATGGTGGTTTCATTCTGAGTATATCGCCATTTGACATTGTTAAATTCTTATTTGCCAAGTCAGGTAAAGATATTTTGAAATTATTATATTTTCATATATCACTATTTAAAATTGTTAAGTTTCATTCTGAGTATATCGCCATTTGACATTGTTAAATTCTTATTTGCCAAGTCAGGTAAAGATATTTTGAAATTATTATATTTTCATATATCACTATTTAAAATTGTTAAGTTTTTATTTGTTATAAATCATTTAAAAAAACTGAAAATAAAATTATGTTATTTAAAAAGAATAATATTACAAATGAATTTCTAAACTAAAATTCATGAAGAAACATTTTTATATGTGGCAATTTCAATTTTCGACCATCTAAGCAAAAACATGTCCGTTTACGACACTGATAACCGAATCGTTATTCGATGTCAATATTGTGTTTATTTGAAATTTTGAGATTCTTCAAGCGCGTCAAGAGCACGCACGCCCACTGCCTATATCTATACTGACATCAGTGTTCCAACTTACCCATTCCTTTCTTGATCCTTCTCAACGTCCATGGCTTGCTCCGTCCTGTAGTTCCCATAGGCCCTGTAATTCCCATAGGCAAACAATTCGAGCCTTGGCCATGATGAAATATTGTCTGCAAAAAGTTGCAGAACGATTAACAATACAGAGATTCCAACGCCGGGGCTCAGAGGCGGAGCTCAAGCATGATCAACCGTTCCCCTCCATTAAAAACACAGCGGCACCCGATCCATCTTCCTTCTTCGCAGAGAGTCTCCGCAATCATGCAATTCCCCTTCCCACCAATTCCGCCTGGCAGAACTTTGTACTCAGGGCGGGTTCCCAGCCGGAATTCATCCATCCTTACCTCATTCAATCCAACCCCAACAGGGGCTCTCTCACTATCTGTTATCCCTCTAGAAATGTTCAATCCGCCTTCATCATACAATCCTTCGTCCCCAACATAACAATCTCCTGCTCCCTCATCGGTTCCCATGTCGTCTCCCATTTCGATGACCTGAGTGTCACCTTAGACCTCCCGGGGCCCCTCACAGTCCCCCTTGTACGTGGAAGCCCTTACATCACCTGCGTTGTCAAGGGCGGTGGTCTCCGATTCTCCACAGTACACGCGGTGCTCAATCTTTCTTCCCACAATCACTACACCAAGCATAAGATTGGCTTCAACAATGGACAGACATGGCTAATTTACAGTTCCAATTCCCTGCATCTCAAAAAGGATTTGAGCATCTCTGGATTCTATGAAGGCGTCTTGAGAATCACCATACTCTCAGACAAAGATGGAGAAGTTGCAGATGCAAAGGAGCGGATTTTGGACCGGTTCAGTACAGCTTATCCGGTCTCTGGGTTGGCGCATCTCAGGACGCCATTCAGTGTCAAATACGAATGGAAGAAGAAAGGAGAAGGTGAGTTACTCATGCTGTCGCACTCTGTACATAGGCAAATCCTTGCTTTTCCTGCACCCGATATGGTACTGCCCGACCTCACTTATCGTAGCATTGATGGCGAGCTGCTTGGCATTGTGGGCGATTCATGGATTCTGGAAGAAACCCCAATTACTGTAAGTTGGTATTCAATGAAAGGATCTGATGAGAAAGCTAGAAATCATATTATCAGAGCCCTAGAACAGGATGTAAGCAATCTGCAGCCGATTACGAACCCGTCTACTTATTTTTATGGGAAGGCTATTGCAAGAGCGGCGAGGTTTGCATTGATTGCAAAGGAGGTTCACTACCAAAATGTCATACCTCGTGTGAAAGAATTCTTAGAGAAATCCCTGACTCCATGGCTGGATGGGAGCTTCCAAGGAAACGCATTCATGTATGATACAAGTGGGGAGGGTTGGTCAGCAGAGTGGTTGCTAGGGACTCTGGTGCAGATTTTGGGTTTGGGGTTTACAATGATCACCATTACCATTTGGGTTATTTTTGCTATGCCATTGCTGTCCTGGCCAAGCTCAATCGCAGCTGGGCTCAGAGATTTAAGCCACATGTATACTCAATTGTGAATGATTTCATGACCCTAAGTTCTGGTCAGCAATCATTGTATACACGGTTGAGAAATTTCGATTTATGGAAGCTGCATTCTTGGGCCAGTGGAATCACTGAATTTGCAGATGGTAGAAACCAGGAGAGCAGCAGTGAGGCTGTAAACGCATATTACTCTGCATCGCTTATAGGAGTAGCATATGGAGATAAGCTTCTCATAGCGACTGGATCAACTTTGGCTGCTTTAGAAATTAGGTCTGCAAAAGCATGGTGGCATGTGCCTGTGAACAGCACTGTATATGAACCAGAATTTACAAGGGAGAATAGAGCAATAGGGGTTTTGTGGGCAAATAAACGGGACAGTGGGCTGTGGTTTGCACCAGCTGATTGGAGAGAATGCAGATTGGGAATTCAACTGCTTCCAGTTGTGCCCATTACTGAGATTTTGTTCTCCAATCTGAAGTTTGTTAAAGAGCTTGTGGAATGGGCAACCCCAGCATTGAAGAGAGAAGCGGTTGGGGAAGGATGGAAGGCTTTTGTGTATGCATTGGAGAGTATGTATGACAGGGAAAATGCTATGAAGAAGGTGATGAATTTAAATGATTACGATGATGGAAATTCTTTATCAAATTTGTTGTGGTGGATTTACAGAAGATCCAATGATTCCAATGGATAGTCGTGCCTGTGGCCCTGCAATTGAAGAGAGAAGTATTAAAGCAAACATATCTGTAAATTTACAATATCCCTTTTCTGCTGGACACATTTTGGTGTTCTGTACACTGGATTGTATATTTCATAAGCTGTCATAGGTTAATGCAAATGCAAATATTGCTCTATGTTTTTACTTTAAACGCATGGACATTCTTACTTCAATCTTGAGGCCTCTGGAGGCCTCTGCAATTGCTGTTTGATATTGCCGATTGAGATGTTTCCTGGATGTAGTTATTTACTTTTGATTGAATATTTTGCTAGTAACTTTATGTTATGGCGTGAAAGATATGCAGAATCAGAAAATACCTCTCCAAACATGGCTTCCACTGCTACATGTAAACACTATCAACTTCTAGCCCCTCCATAGACATATTGAGAGTGTTTCCACGCTCCAATAAATGGTGCCTGCAGCCTTGTAAATCTCTTATTGAAATCAACTCAGCATGACAGAATATTAGAGCCCAAGAGAAAAACAGTCCAATATTGAATATCTAGGTTTTCCAATTATTATGCCACCCTGTTCACCTGTTCATGGCATAGTAACTGTGGGCCTCGCTGATCAGAGAAGGGGTAATCACCATTTGCCGCAGCATGGGACAGTTCAGACATTATTATTGAATATTTTATATCCAAGCTCCCTTAAAAATAAATATACGATAGAAAAAGCAAAGCATAGGTATTACGTATACCACAGAGATCTCATGAATCATGATTCATACGTGAGACAAAGGAAGGCTTGTACTTTTTAACTCCAATAAAGCAATAGAAAACGTTATACATTTTCCAAAACTGCCTGAAACTCTGTCTAGATGCCAGATAAATATTTCTTAATCAAGTAACCTCTTTCAACCAATGAACATAATGCTTTATAAAGTTGCAGATCCCCCATTACATCTCTTTCAAAAGAAATACTTAAAGAGGGATATGCTTGACTGACTTTACCTTCTAATGCATCAGCGGGCTTATAAATTGTTTGCCTAATCTCTCGCTGCCCAACATAAGGACAGGTCATGTTTATCCAAGGATAACAACAGTAAGAATGACAAATTCCATGGGGAGAGACTTTCTTGCAACTATGAATAACATCTTTCTAGCTAGCACAGGATCAAGGAAAGAGATTCTTGACATTGAACTGCTTCTAGTCTTTGAGCAGAGGCCGGCCACTGACAGATCATGGCTCCTTTGTTTGCCACTAGTAGAACAATGGGGCGATTATGGAGCAGGATAAGCTCACGCTGTCCACTACTAGATCAATTGTAAGATTTCTCTGTTGAATCAATCGTAGGAAACTCTTGACTGTGGGTGATAACTAGGCTCTTAAATAATGTGCCTGTTCTTCAAAATGCTCAAGATTTATAAATATAATCTTGGGAGCATAAGCTGGATAGGAAATTTTTTATTCCAAATGTGGCAATATAAGTCATGGGCAATGTTGATGGTGGTGGATGGGGCAGTTAATGCATCCACTATGGCAGAAGTCATATTTTCCAAAGTGGAGGGTGGAAATCTCCCATATCACATATAGCCAACTTGAGACATGAGATTATTTAATCTCACTAACAAATATGGCTTCTAAGCAATATTATCTCTCTCTAATGAAGGTCTTCTCTTTCATAACTAATTAGGCTTAAAGCCAGCTAGATACATGAGATTATTTAATCACCTCGCACTAACGAATGTGACTTCTAAGAAAGATTATCTCTCTTTAATGAAGGTCTTCTCTTTCATAACCATTTCGACTTCCCCTCACACCAAATCAAGTTTTTCCAAAGGTCATATACAACTCAATAGTTCCTTCGAAGTCTTTCTACTTATTTTTAATTAGTGGTCTTTCATAATTTACATGGTCTCGTAAGTTCAAAACGTCGTATCACCTAGGAAACATGACACGTTCCTCGGGGATCTGTGTTCATATCCCACTTGTCGGACACATATTTGTAAGGACATGTGTTCACATGCCAAATCCGTATCAAACATGTTCTCTAAAAGTTTCTTGTGTGTCCAACACGTGCTATGGTTGTTCAACAAGTCATTCTTAGACCTACATGGCTAAAATTTAGTGTTAAAAACCTTCTAATAGATCCCATATCCACTCTTAAAGGCCAAATATCCCAAAGAAATCTTGTATGTGGTTGTTCAAGGCTTGTTCTTGCCCCTCCAACCTTAGAATATACATTTAGGGTTTGAGGATTGAGTTTCCTTCCCAAACCATTTCCAAGGAAAAAACACTGTTACCTAAATCTCAAAATCTCCTAATGATGCCTATACCCAACTCAAATGGATATGATACTCTCAAGACGTTGGTGTGGTGGTTTGAGGCAATAATCTTGGAGTTGGATGACTGGAATCTTAGTCTAGGTACTAAGGCTTGATTTTCCTCCCTTGACCATTTCTACTGCCACATAAGTTATACTTGGTGCTCAAAACTTTCTAATGGTGTCCATATCACAAATTGAAGGATGAATATCCCATAGAGGAGTCATACATGGTGGTTAGAGGCGACATAAACTAGGTTTTAGGCCTAATGCACAAGTTTCATTGCCTTACCTTGGTCCAATCTTTCATATTGATACTTAGTTCCCCCAAAACCCTACTGACATCAACGTTCCCACTAAGTGGCAAAGGATAAACTTAGGAGGTCATGTTTGTGGGTTTGAGGTGTTGTTCTTGGTCCTTGATAAACAAAATATCCATTTAAAGACTAAAACCTATATTTCCTCCCACCACAATGTTGAGGACCCCTTGATCTATACCACGTGTTCAAAAATTGTAATGGTGCACATTACCCCACTTGGAGGCTAGATAATACTTTGGAGGTCACGTGTTTTTTCTTGAGGTGTCATTCTTGGGCCTTGATTATTATAACCTTTATCTATGTCCTAAGACCTAATCTCCTCCAAAACATATCCACTTAGTGCAAAGTACTCACAATAGCATGTGCACATTATAAGAACGTGCACACGCTTTGAAACACAGATGCAACCCTTTAACGCATGTGTGATATCTAAAATCATTTTTTTGGAACCATTAATAATTCCTAAATACATGTTTTCTAACTTGCTTGCTTTATATTTATGTTCGGAATCAAACCTAATGATTTGGGCTGCAGAAACATCAAAACCTTCACTTTTCATAATGCCTCTCAATAACTCTATTTTTTACGTTATTTTTATATAGGCTACACGAATCTGTCATCGATGAAATTGTACACATATAAATTCGACAATACAGTTTCCAAATATATATATATTTTTTTAAATATTGCTTATTATTTTTAATTTATTTTTGTCTTGATATGTATCAAAATCTTAAAATACATATGTCTATTTTTCCCTCTATAATTTTTTCTTGTATGACCCTTTATAAAATGAATTATATGTTGAACTAGTATACATTACAAGGAGAACACCTTCTAGCAGAGGTTGTAGCAACCCCACCCCCCCCCCCCCCCCCCCCCCCCCCCGCAAAAAAACATGATCATTCTCTATTTATAGCAGAGGTTTCTAGTGGAGGCAAGCAGACAAAGATTTTAGTAGATGTTTTTTATCAATGCATCTAAAGCATTATAGCACAACAGTGTTGTCTTTTGGTAATGGTACACCAATGCTCATTGGTTTAGGAGCACTGGTGCTCCATGACCAATGTGCACTAGTGTGATTTTATCCAAAAATATACCGGTGCTCCACCTTTGCAATGGCGCACCGATGTTAGTTCTATTCATTGGTGAAGGCACACTAGTGTCGGTGATCCTCTTTGGTGAAGGCGTACCGATGCCTTTTTAAAGTCTAGGCACACCAGTGCTCCATGAACCATGTGCGCCAATATTCTTTTGTCAAAAAACATTAGTGCTCCACTTTTGAAATGGTGCATTAGTGCTCCTCTTTGGATAAGGTGCACTAGTGTCGATGCTCCTGTTCGGTCAAGTTGCATCAATGTCGGTGCTTCTCTTTGGTGAAGGCACACCAGTGCCAATTTTACAGTTCTAGGTGCATCGGTGCTTCTGATAAACAAAGGCACCAAACAACAAGTTGTTTTTTAACCTATTGAAAAAATCAAGAATTTTTAAACATTTTAAAGAAGCGGGAAAATGTCTTAAAAAGGGGGAAAAAAGAAGATATGTTTCATTTCTTCATTTCACGTGGTTCTCCTAGAGAGAAGAGGAAGAGAAAGAGTATTGTAGCCAAGCAACCAAATTTTCCCTCTTCATTGTTTCATTTCTTCCCATTATTTATCTAATTTATAATGCTTTGGATTTCTCAATATTCTTTCTAATTTCTTATTTGGTTGTGTTGTTTGTTTTCGTTGGTTTGAGGGGTTTTCCTTTATTTTGCAGGTTAATGGTGGATTTATTTTAGGTTTTTCCCCACTTATTTAAAGAAGCATGATTTTTTTTAACTTTTCAAAGAAGTAGGAAAAACTTCTTAAGAAGAGAGGGAAAAGGGTTTGTTTTAGTTCTTCATTCCACATGGTTCGACAAGAGAGAAGAGGAAGATGAAAAGTATTGCAACCAAGAAACGATTTTTCCCACTTCACTATTTTATTTCTTCTCACTATATATTTTATTTCTATTATTTTTCATTTCTCAGTATTGTTCCTAATTTCTTTTTTGGTTTTGTTGTTCGTTTTTGTTGGTTCGAGTGTTTTCCCTCTATTTTGCAGGTTAATGATGGATTTATTTTAGGATTTTTCTACAAAACATATGGATAGAAATGAGGGGCAAATTTAGAAAAAAAAATAATCCACTTTTGTGCAGCATGGGTGCATATCCATAGAGGTTTTCACTTTCTTTTATTTGCAGGATAACAAGGTCTCTGTACATGCATAAAACTATTTTTTGTTCATGACATTCTATTTTATGTTTGTGGTGCTCCTATTCTGTGTGAGGGCATTGGTGCTTCTCTTTGGTGAAGGCACACTGGTGCTACTCTTTGGTTAAGGCACATGCCAGTGTTGGTGCTCCTCTTTAAGGAAGGCACGCTAATGCTCATTTTTGGTATCAATGCACCAATGGTCATGTTTTAAGGTGTGTGCACACTAGTGCTCTTATTTGGTATGGGAACATTGATTCTCCATATTAGACATATTATCTCTAGTGGGTGAGTGGTTTTAGAGAGTTCTCGCCAAACAATTTTCATGTAACAATTGAGTGGCTTTGTAATTACAAGGGATCCACTCATTAAGTGGTAAATGGAGTGGTTTAGCACTCACCATGTGGTTTTGTATGGGTTGTTCCATCACCATTACTATAAATTGTAATGCTTAACATTCAATATTAATTATTGTACATTTTCATAATATTATTTTTATTGATATTGTCTTATTTCATATGCTTTTAATTGTAATTTTTTATTTCAAACAATAAAAAATATAATTTTTGTTTAATATTCGGCGAGTATTTCATTTTTAAATTGTAGATAAGAGATTCATTAATAAACAAGTGTAATAAATAATACTTGAAATATTCAAAATCAAAGTTATTATATCACTACATTTTAATAAACTTGTATTTATTAAATCAGCTCCCTTAATTTGTATGCTCATTGTTAGGATTCATTTTAATCCTCCCTTGACCACCATAATTTAAATGTCATTTCCTAGATTAGGATTATGTTTCCACTTCATTAGTGCCATGGATGAGTCATATGGGGCCCACCTACCACCTGATGTGCCAGTTTGCATGGGTTTGAGAGCTCTAGAGACCAATCCCTATAATTTACAAACACACACCGAGTCTTAGAAGACCCACCATCAATTCACCCTAGTATGTGTTGAGTTATGCTTCGATGGGCTAGTTCATCTTCAGTTAGCCTAGCACTAGTTTTGCATGATTCAAGGGAGTTAGCACCTTTTCTCACCTACCTTTGTCAATTAACCGATTGTGACTGACAGTGAACTAATTCAGTTGTCCAGAGTTGCACTAGTGAGCCTCCAGTGGTATCTTTTCCACAGTTAGTGATCTCTAGAGTTTGTCCAAATTATGGGATTCGAATCACTCCTAGAGGATTCAAATTCCATTCATTGTATTATCATTGTATTACATACAGATTAATGATTATGAGATTAATGTTATGCTAACAAATATTTTCCTCTTGACTGTTCAATTTCACCATGATTGTTTGATCATTGTATACTAAATTTCTTCTTCCTCCTTCAACCTTATTTCACAGTGAGGTTCAATCCAACTTGAAGATCATGAAGCTTTACTAAATTAAACATGGTATCAGAGCAGGTAATCGATCCAACTTCTATCCTCAGAAACTTCCATTGATGCACTAGAAGCAACTGGGTTCCACATAATTCCTGGTATATGTTCCTTGCTCCCTCTAGATTTTATCCAGAGAAGTCTAGCTAGGTGTGAAGCACCATGATAATGTTAACATGTTGAAGTATAGAGTGATTGAAGTGGGTTTTCTTCTAATTGAAGTGTTTTTGTAGGTAAACTGAAGAATTCATAAGAATTGTGTTGCTCCTTGAAGCTACAAGATGGAGAATTCAGTAGTCTTGACACCCAGGATCCTCAAACCCTTCAACTATGTTAATTAGAGGGATGACATGTATATTGTGTTTCACAACAAAATTATGTATAGGGTCACTCTAGGCAAGGAGGTTGAACTCCAACAGCCTCTTAAGAAATTGAAGTATCTGAACAAATTGGATGAAGCATTTGGTTTCATGTGCATTCATATCTCCAGGGAGTTACTCTTCCACCTAGATGGGTTAAAAATTCCAAGAGAAGTATGCCAGAAGCTTGAATCATTGTCTGGATAGAAGGATAAGCTGAGAGGTCATATTCTAGAGAATGAGTTGATTTCTCTTCAATCCAACAATTTCAAAACCATCCAGCAATTCTTCTCCAAATTCAAATCCTTGGTCATGTAGTGCAAGCAGTGTGGGATTGACAAGAAGGATGAGCAATTGGTGCTCTCCATTCTGATCAAACTTGGTCCAGAATTCTCATTGTTCGTATCCACCTTTCATTCCAAGAGACTGACAACTCCAAATTGGAGAATGCCCTCTCTTGATGCATTCACAAAATATCTTATTCATGAACAAGATAAGTTGATACAGATGGGATCCATAGAGCCTCCAAGAATCAAGCTCTCTTGGATGGGGAGATCAAGAATGCACAAGCTAAAGGGAGACAGAAAGATAAGGATAAAATGAACACTTAACTCAAACCAAAGGAGGAGTTTGATCCATCAGATGGAGGCTCGATATCTAAGAAGGACAAACATCAGAGGTTTGATAAGGGAAAGTGCTCCTACTATAAGAAAGGAAACCATACAGAGAAAGGTTGTATGAAGAAAATTATAGATCAGATGTCAAGACTTATTGAACAACATAATATTTCCCTCCCTAAAGGCGCAAGGAAGGTTGATTATGCCGACAATGTTAGATTTTTAACATTTAGCTAGCATAACATTAGGATCTTTAACTGAGAGAACAACAAGCACAACAATCAAACATAAGAGACAATGAACACAGTGTTTTTCCTCGGGGAAACCATAAATGGAGAAAACCCCGCAACTTCCTCAGAGATAGAATCAGGACCAACAATAAAACCCCAAAACAGTAAGATGATCTCCCGACAGTAGTAACCTCTTTCTTCCTTGCCCCAGTGTCTTTCTCTTCCTCAGCTATGCACTACAACTAAGTGTGAGTGAGTGTGAAAAATAGAGAGGCTCACTCTATATTTATATTCTTTCGTTCACTTGAAACCCACTCCAACATGTCGACCTCACTTAACAATTACTTACTAGAACCGACATCTCTAGGAGTGTCTAATAACCCTAGTGCCCCACAAATTGTGGGGACTTTGCCTCCTCTAACCAACAAGGAGGTTTATCCTTAACACAATGGTGAGTACTATTTCCCCGACTTACAATGACTCACCTAGATTCAACTTCTCTAGGATATTCTAATAACCCTAGGGCCCCACAACTATGGGGACTTTAACCCTTGACAAATATGGGGGTTACCCACAATGACTTGACATGACTTGTTTACATTATAGAACCTCTCGATAGGAACATCGGGGCATGACATAACTCAAATACATTGAAGACACATCCTGGAATAAACATCGAGGTACAATACATAAGATATACGGATGAATACATTCTGAAGTTACAAATACATCAACACTTCCTCTTAACTAGGAAGGTATTCTCTCGACGCAATTTATCAGCACAAGTCTTCTTCTCTGTATCATCTGGATCATCATCAAGTCCACGTCATCTTTAAGTCATCTTCATTTGGATCTAGATCATAATCACTGGATCTAGATCATCACTGGATCTGGATCATCATCACTAGATCTGGATCATCACTCGATCTAGATCACCATCACTGGATCTAGATCATCACTCGATCTAGATCATCTTCACTAGATCTAGATCATCACTCGATCAGGATCATCATCACTGGATCTAAATCATCACTTGATCTGGATCATCACTAGGCATCATCACTGAATCTGGATCATCACTTGATCTAGATCATCACTGTTGGATCATCATCATCACTGGATCATCACAGGTTCTATCTCATGATTCTTCTCATCACTGGAATTTCTACAGAGCCAACCCTTTTTCATGCTGGTTGTAGGCATAGCCTCCATGTAGGTCTTCTTCAGTGCTTATATCTGACACCAAGTCAGAATGGCCCGCCCAGCACTTACATATGACCATGAGAGGAACACATCCAACACCATGTCAGAAAGGCATGCCCAGCACTCACATCTGATCATGTAGGAACCAATCCTATAATCACATCAGAAAGGCCCAGCACTCACATTTAGCCATGCGAAAACACATCCTGCAACCATGCTAAAAAGGCTCTGCACTTCCACCCATGCAGGAACACATCTTGCAACCATGATGGAAGGGATCTGCACTTACATCCACCCATGCGGGAACACATCCTGCAACCATGATGGAAGGGCTCTGCACTTACATTCACCCATGCGGGAACACATCCTGTAACCATGATGGAAGGGTTCTGCACTTACATCCACCCATGCGGTAACACATCCTGCACCCATGATGGAAAGGCTCTCAACCCCAGGTTGAGGGTTCCTGGTAACTGACCAAGTGCCTCAATTCTCCAAGAGAATGGCAACAACCCTTATATTTGATCAAGTGGGAACACATCCCTCAATCACATCAGAATGGCCATGCTCTCACATCTGATCATGTAGGAACACATCCTACAGTCATATCAAAATGGCCCTCAGTCCTAGACCAAGTATTCCTGGTAACTGACCAGGCACCTCCATTCCAAGAATGGCAATAGCCCTTATATCTGATCATGTAGGAACCAATCCTACAGTAATATCAGAATGGCTCAGCACTCATATCTGACATGGAAGGAACCAATCTTCTCACCAAGACAGAATGGCTCAGCCCTTACATTTAGCCATGGAAGGAACCAATCCTCTCACCATGTCAGAATGGCTCACGGACTCATCACTTCCCCTTGGAAGGGACCTCGATCTGGAGAACACCAAGCTTCTCCCTGAAGTACTCAAACTTCACTCTGGCTAATGGTTTTGTCAATACATCAGCTATCTGTTTGTCCGTCGCAACATACTGGAGCTTCACTGCTCCCCTCTGCACCATATCCCTGATATAGTGATACTTGATCTTGATATGCTTTGACTTGTCATGGAACACCGGATTCTCTGACAACTTCACACAACTCTGGTTGTCACAATGTATACAACTAGCATCCAAGTGGAGATCAAATAAATCAGACAATAGCTTCCTCAGCCATACTACCTCACAACTAGCTAAACAAGCTGTGACATACTCTGCTTCAGCTGTACTCAGTGCCACAAAAGATTGATTCCTACTAAACCAGGAGATCACACCTAATCCCATACTGAAACAACACCCTGAAGTGCTCTTCCTATCGATGGCACTGCCTACCCAATCTAAATCAACATAACTCTCCAGGTTAATCTTCTGACTCGCCTCATACTTGAGCCCGTAATCAACTATACCCCTCAGGTACCTCAAAATATGCTTTACATCAATCAAGTAAACATGTCTCAATGTGTTCACAACAAAGAAAATATCAGGTCTCGTATCTGTCAGGTACATCAAGAAACAAATCATCTGACGATACATCATGGCATCAACCGTCTCTGATGAAGCATCACTCAATAGCTTCATGTTCGATTCCATAGGTGTGGTCATGGCCTTGCAGTCCATTATCCTGAACCTCTTCAGGATCTCTATTGCATACTTCCCTTGTCCACACCTCCATGCCTAGAAAATAGTGCATCGACACATAATAGGAGCATCACTAGTCTTCCACCTTCAAACTTAAAGCAAAGGTTGGAATCCACCTTACTCTCAATAAATCCTAGAGTCATTAGTAATCTGTCCATCCTGGCGTACCATGTCGAACCTTAGGATCTTCTACAGTCACTCCCTTTGAAGCATTATACTCCCTCTGTCTTTCGTACTCTATGAACTGAAACATTCTGTACTGGAGTGACAAGTAGCTTCCTCTACTACTAATATTCTATGTATCCATCTAGGATCAATAGATACCAAGATCCTCTATCTTGAACTTTTTCAAAATTTCTTCTCACACCCATCTGTGAACTTGTCATCCTCTATCAACCTTGTAGCATAGGTTCAGATCTTCATCAAGATCATTATGTATGTGTTATCCCATGGGTGTCTTCTGAACTCGTACAAGGCCTTCTTTCATTTGCACACATGATTCTACCTGTCATGTGTCTCAACTCCCACTGGTTGCAAATGTCTCTTCATAGTCTATGCCTTCTTTTCGTGAGAAGCCTCGTGCTACAAATCTTGCCTTGTATCCCACGATGTTTCCATCTGCTGCATGATGGAATTATGAACTTTCCTTCACGTATCGATATTGCATCCTAGACATCATTCTTCTTGAACTGGTATTCCCTTTCTTCTTCGAAGGTTCTGCATCAATGATCTCACTACATTCGTCATATTATTTTTCATCTTGAACTGTCATCACTTGTTCTTCGGAACAAGTCTCATCCTTCTTTGCTTGTAGGCGATTATGGATGCGATCTTTCCTACAATTCAAATGCATTTGTATGGTTAGAAACATTTCACAAGGAACATTCATACTGGGAAGTTCTTATGCATAAATATATGATCATGCAACTACTTTAGCCAATACAACATTCATCCATATTTCACGAAAATTTTTCTAGATGCCTTCCATCTCTACCAGGACAACATTGAGATTGTGCACTAATCCAATATGTCAGCAAAGAGGTTTCATTCTAGATAAGTAGCAATGTAGAGTTGTATAGCACCATGAGCTACTTACCCATCACATGAATATTAGTAGTATACAGTCATTAATGCAAACATTCTATCATGCATAATACATTAACTGAATATAAACAAGTGCATAACAAAACAATATCATGAAATGATAATTGAATACTTATCTTTATTTGTTTCATGGGTAGACTCCTTCTTGAGCCTTTAGTGTCATCATCTTCTTCATTCATAATAGCATCATTTCTTATCCAAATGCTAAGGTGGATAAGAGGTTCTTCAATAGTTGAGTTCTTCATGTTCATCATCGTTTGAGGGATCTTCTTTGGATGGTAAGAGCTTGATCTTCAGTTGCTCGCGTCTTCTCTTCTCTTATTATGAGTCAAGCTTCTTCTTCTTCTGAAAGTAATCACTTCCTTCTTGCACACATTCCTTGAATGAATGAATCCCATGATTCTGGGAGGCCATTCAAGGTGGCTATAACCACTTTTTCATTCTTCAGTTCTTCTTTTACTGCTTCAATTTGTTCTTTGATTTGAGAGACCTTTGTAAAGTCTGACTGTATGGTCTCTGCATTCTGTATCTTCACATTCCTCATATTTTTTCTCAAAGTCATATTTCAATTTATGTTCTTCCATTCAAATAGCTAGGTCAAGGAGTCAAACATCTTTGGTGTCTTTAGGAAAGACACTTGTGGTAAAAGTTGATCCGTGATTGAATCAACAATGATCTTCTTGGCCTTGACCAAGTTCTTCTTGTGTAAGGCTTTGAGCCTCATCTCCCTCTGGAACTAGAACCTCTCTACTTGTGTACGCGTCCAATTCATTTTCTTCAGAGAGATCATTTACCTCCATGCTTGGAATTTGTCAACTTCAACAAGCTTATCATTAATCTGATGTGATAGATCACTTTGAAATGAGAACCTCAAATGACAATAGCAAAAGATTGGATTTTACCGAAATGAGGTGTCTGTCTTGGTTCCAGAGCTGGCTGATCTAGGGTTTGTCAGAGAAACCCTAATTTTCAAAAGTTGGAATCTTTTAGATCTGATTGGATATAAAGATATATCTCTTCAAGTTGAGCTGTCCAATGTACTCATTTTCTGAAAATAGTGGAGGGAAGCTCCCGGAACAGGAAGCCCTAGTTTTTGAATTTCTTCTACAGAAATGTCTATTACTGTTTCTGTGGTATCTATGAAATTACTACTCCTCTGTGTCTAAAAATTTTCATTGAGGTATCATCGCATATCCATGTTCCAACACCATAGGTTTCATCAAAATTGATTTCACCAATTGGGACTTATGATCATTTTACCAAGGTGACTTGTTAAAGAACTGTTCAGAACAGAGAAGTTGTATGAACTGCCACGTATCACTGGTTCATCTTCTAAGTCTGAAATTCGGACCACAGAAAGTACAATATTTTTCCTTTCTGGAACATCTTCCAAAATTTCATTTGGACCTTTGTAGCCCAATATATAGCAATTATCCCCAGGTGTCCTGTTTAGGGATGAATTTTGGAAGATGTTGGAACCCTAAATTGGAGGGATCATATCTCCGAGAATCTAGCACATCTAAGGCTGAATTTTGGACATAGTTTACATAAGGATTTTCTCTTAGACCTTTGAAATTTTCAGCTCTTGAACCTTTTCCAATCCCGAGATATAGCGAATTTACCAAAACTTATCAGTTTTAGTATTGTAGGGTTTTTCCAGCTCGGGGTCAAACTAGGGTTTGACTTTCCTGAAGTTATACCCAACCAAAAATATTGATCCAGGTCTCTAAACTTTGATTTTTATGAGGATAGAAATCCTATGCTAGGCTCACTCAAAAATTCCTCTTTTGTAGAAAGCCCTAATTTCCTGCACCAAAACTGAAAAATGCTTGGAATCGAATTCCGCTTCGACAAAAAGATGTGCCCTTCAATGGAGAGTTATCCTAGCATACTTTTGTTGATGGATTTTGGAGAGAGACCCAACAAGTAAGAAGCCCTAGCTTCCATAGCTGCACAATTTCTTCTTCTCAAGTTAGCTCTAATTCCATGTTAGATTTTTAACATTAAGCTAGCATAACATCAGGATCTTTAACTGAGAGAACAACAAGCACAGCAATCAAACACAAGAGACAATGGACACAATGTTTTTCCTCGGGGAAACCATAAATGGAGAAAACCCCGCAAATCCCTTAGATATAGAATCAGCACCAAATGTAAAACCCCAAAACAGTAAGATGATCTCCCGACAACAGTAACCTCTTTCTTCCTTGCCCCGGTGTCTTTCTCTTCCTCAGCTATGCGCTACAACTAAGTGTGAGTGAGTGTGAAAAATAGAGAGGCTCACTCTCTATTTATATTCTTTCATTCACTTGAAACCCACTCCAACATGTCGGCCTCACTTAACAATTACTTACTAGAGCCGGCATCTCTAGGAGTGTCTAATAACCCTAGTGCCCCACAACTTGTGGGGACTTTTCCTCCTCTGACCAACAAGGAGGTTTATGCTTAACACAATGGTGGGGACTATTGCCCCTACTTACAATGAATCACCTAGGTTCGAATTCTCTAGGATAGTCTAATAACCCTAGGGCCTCACAACTATGGGGACTTTAACCCTTGACAAATAGGAGGGTTACCCACAATGAATTGACATGACTTGTTTACATTATAGAACCTCCCGATAGGAACATCGGGGCATGACATAACTCAAATACATGACAGACACATCCCGAAATAAACATCAGGGTACAATACATAAGATATATGGATGAATACATTCCAAAGTTACAAATACATCAACAAACAAGACTAAAGATCACGAGATATTCCACACACTAAAGGTTATATTTTCAAAATCTCAAGCCTTCCTCATTGATTAAGGGGCCTCCAACCACATGGTTTCCTCCAAATAATCTTTATCTTCATTAAATATTACTGATAATCCAAGTATTCACATGGGACATGACACTCAGATCCAAGCTTAAGGAAAGGGTACAATAAAATTAAAACATGGAATTTTCAAAAATGTCTTATATGTGCCCTCTTTAGCAGTAATTATGTTGTCTGTATATCAAATGACTCATACAGGCTCACCAAAGCGAGTTGTATTTGAACCTGACTCAGTGGAGATCTCAAATATCTCTATTGGGAAGCTGATAGCTAAAGGTGTTGCAAACCATGCCTCCAAGGCATATGAGTTCTCACATTTTTTTCCATACTCAGATCCAGTGCAATCTCTGCATCCATTTAAAAGGGAAGGTAAATTATGTTAAACTAGCAGCAACAAGGAAGGTCTTCATGCATGCATGTGTTCTTGCATGCAAAAAACTTCAATTAGGAAACCAGTTGTATTTAATTTACTTTTCCTAAGTTTACTTTGGAAAATAAATTAAAGTGATCTAAATTAACTTTACTGAAACACTAGTTAAAGTGAAAGTGAAATTAGGGTTTTCACTTTACCTAAAGTTATAAAAGAGAGATCAATTGGTGGAGAGAACACACACTTGTATTCCAACAGAGACAGAATACAGACAGGGAGAGAAATTCAAACAGAGGATTTAGCTGAGAAGATGGAGGAGCGAGCAACATGATCACTGAGCTTTGTACAGCTAGGTCGTACACTCACATAGGAGGGTGTTGAGGTTTAGCTGGGATTTTCCCAGTGATTCTGTCGGGTACTGCATTCGCCAAGTTTGGGTGAATTTGTAGTGATTGTAAAATTTCCATATTTTCTCATAATAAAATCTATATCTAACTGCTGCATCGGTTTTCCCATCTTTGGTTTTTCTGGGGGTTTCCATACCCAAAATAATAGTGGCAATATTGTGATGTGATGTTGTAATTTATTTCTCAGTTTTATATTCCGTTGCATACTATAAAAGATATTAATGTGTGGTTATTAGTAGAGATTTTGCATGCACTGTCAGCCCTAGTTTGAATATTAAAGGAAAATTTACATGGTATCAAAGCTATGGTGAGCTAAAGCTGAGAGATTTGCAACAGCAGTGATAGATCATGGGAAGATCTATAGGAAGACACAAACCTAGACTTCCATATCTAGGGTTTTACAGGTACACATCACTATGGCCGTGCAGTTGAGAGTTGAGGATAGACTCCACGGTGCTGAGAACTTTCCTACATGAAAGAAAGGATCAAAAGGATCCTAGATGTCAGTGATGCAAAGGAGCACATTGACTCCACGAAGGTTTCACCCTACACAGATCCGAAAAATATAGAAGCTTGGAAGAAGATTGATTCTAGAGCCATGCTGATTATCATGGATGGAGTGAAGGACCATATATTACCTCACCTTTCTGGTAAGAAGACCGCAATAGATATGTGGACGGCTTTGGAGAGTATGTACCAAATAAAGAACGAGAACCAGAAGATGGTGTTGCAAGAGAGGATGTGAAACACCAAGAAGGCCAAGGGAGAAGGAGTGGTGCCTTATCTCACGAGGCTCACACAGATCAGGGACAAACTTGGAGTTGTTGGCTCTAAGACAGTGGATGAGGAGCTAGTTCGGATAACCCTCAATGGCTTCTCTAATCCATGGGACACCTTTGTCAAAGGTGTTGTGGCTAGGGAGAAGCTCCTTGATTGGAAGAGACTATGGGATGACTTTGTGCAGGAGGAGACCTACATGGGTCAAGGATTAGGCTCATCCAGTGGTGCCCCACAGATTGTGGACGAGGAGGCTCTATACCTTATAGGGAAGAGCAAGGGGAAGGCAAAGAGAAAGAAGGATGGTAAGAAGAACCTTGACGTGTAAAAGGTCAAATGTTTTATCTGCCACAAGCAGGGACACTTTGCCTCCCAATGCCCAGACATGAAGAAGAAGAGTAACACTCAGATGGTTGGATCTGCAGAGGTGGATGAGTTTAGCAGCAGCTTCGATGAGGATTTGCTTGATATATTGCATGGACAACACCATAGGGAGCAGCAAATGGTACATCGATAGTGCAACATCTAGTCATATGACTGGACAGAAGAGATTCTTTAGCGACTTGCAGGAGGGTGGAACATGGATCCACATTGAGCTGGGTGATGATGCGCGGTATCAGGTGCAGGGATTTAGCACTGTTTCATTTGAGAGGGAGTCTGGAAAACCCATTAGTTTCGCTGATGTGTTGTATGTTCCAAGACTGACCAAGAACCTTATATCAGTCTCCACTCTGGAGGACAAGGGATATCAAGTGAAGTTATGTGACCATAGAGTATATATCAGGACCAAGGGGTCAGATAGCAGCTTGGATCAGGTGATTGTCAAGAGGATCGGGAAAGTGTACAGACTACACTTTGAGCCTACAAAGACTCTAATTAGCAGCAACAGTAGTAGCATTCAAGGTGAGTTGTGGCATAGGAGGATGGCACACTTACACCATGGAGCACTGAAGCATCTGAGACAGGAAGTCATTGGAGTTCCTCAGGTACAGGAGGAAAAGAATAACCACTGCAAGGGTTGTGCTTTGGGAAATAACATCAGGAAGCCTTTCCCATAGAGTGAGCACAAGTCTAAGGAACCCTTAGACTTGGTGCATTCTAATGTATGTGGACCTATGAGTGTCCATCTGTTCAGTGGTTACAGCTACTGCATGACTTTAATTGATGACTATTCTAGGAAGACCTAGAACTATTTTCTGAAGGCCAAGTCAGAGGTCTTTGAGATGTTCCTAGAGTTCAAGACTCTCGTGGAGAACCAAACAGGGAAGAATATTCAGGTGTTGAGGGAAGACAATGGGGGTGATTACACTTCCAATGAGTTCATGGAGTATTGTTCAGTTGAGAGGATAAAGAAGGAGCACACCATGCCCCATACCCCACAACAGAATGGAGTTGCAGAGCAGAAGAACAAGACAATGGTTGGAGCATCCAAGGCCATGTTATTTGATCAGGAATTACCACTATTCCTCTGGGCTAAGGCATACAAGAATGCAGTATACATTCAGAATATGTCTCCCCACATATCTTTGTAGAGGAAGACACCAGAGGAGGTCTTCATAGGAACTAGGCCAGATGTGAGTCACATTCACATATTCGACAGTGTTTGCTATTGTCATGTCCATGCTAAAAATAGGAAGAAGTTGGATCCTTCTGGAGAGAAGGGGCTACTTGTTGGGTACAATGAGATTTTGAAGACATATAGAGTTTACATTCCAGCTCGCAGGAGGATTATTATGAGCAAGGATGTCCAGCTCGATGAGGACAGGGACTTGAGGAGATATTTGGACTTACCAACAGAGCAGCAACCAACATGGGAGTTGGGGGTCAAGTTGGAGGAGCCAGATGTACAAGTATAGGTACAAACACAAAGCACAGGTTCTGGTGGTCAAAGGGAGTCAGGTGGATAGGATCCTTTAGTCATTGACTTGAAGGATGAGCTACAGCAGGAGACAGATATCCAACAGACACAACAAGTTGACACTAGGCCAAGGCCTAAGTGGTTTAGGTCCACAATGCAGGATTCCGGGCAAGTAGATCCTCCACGGACATCTTTTAGATGAGTGTACCACCAGAGAGGCTTAGTTACATGGCACTAATGATAGAGTTGATTAACTATGAAGCTTCCAGCTTCAGGGAGGCTGCACAACATGATGTGTGGCAGGAGGTTATGGTTGAGGAGTATGACTCCATTATGAAAACCCAGGTATGGGAGGCTGTGCCCAGGCCATAAGGGAAAAAGGTGGTGGGATCTAGATGGATCTACAACGTGAAGCATGCAGCAGATGGAAGCGTGGAGAAGTACAAGGCGCGCTTCGTGGAAAATGGGTTTTCACATAAGGAGGGTATTGATAATGAGGAGAACTTCGCCCCTATTTCCAATTATTCTTCCATTCAAACCATTATCTCACTAGCAGCTGAGATGGGTTGGCGTGTCCATCATATGGACATCAAGAATACCTTCCTCAATGAAGTGATAGAGGAGGAGGTATATATTGAGCATCTAGAGGGGTTTGATGTGGAGAATATGGAGACACATGTATGCAGACTGCATCGAGCTCTATATGGGCTCAAGCAGGCACCTCGAGCATGGTACTCGAGGATTCATAACTGTCTACGCGAGATGGGATTTCAATAGAGTGAGGTTTACCACAACCTGTACTTCTTGACAGCTGAGGTGTCTCTTATACTATTCCTATATGTCGATGATCTCTTTTTGACAAGAGATGAGAGGTTGATTGGAGACTGGAAGTCCAACCTTGCAATGGATTTTGGGATGAAGGACCTTGGGCTGATGCATTAATTTTTGGGCTTAGAGGTTTGGAAGAGAGATGGATGCTTCTTCATCGGATAGGGGAAGTATATAGTAGAGATGTTGAAGAGATTTAGGATGGAGGACTGCAATCCTATTTGCATACCTCTAGTTTCCAACTGGAGGAAGATTGATGCATCAGGGTCAGACGGATTTGATCCTACCTTGTATTGTCAGCTTATTAGATCACTTATGTATCTAGTCAACACTCGACCAGACATCATTTTGCAATTAAATATTTGAGTTAGTTCATGGTGGACCCTCGGAGAGTGCATTGGACGGATGTGAAGAACATACTTCACTACATCAAAGGTACAATGGAGTATGGATTGGTTTATGAGCGTAGGGGGATTATACAGTTATCAAGTTTCATAGATGTTGGCTGGGAAGGATGTGTAGAGGACCAAAAGAGTACTTCAGGTTGTTGTTTCATCATTGAATCAAGGGTTGTCTTTTGGTTCAGCAGGAAGCAGAAGTCAATTGCATTGAGCTCGAAAGAGGTTGAGTACACGGCACTCAACATGGCTTCTTGTGAGGCTATGTGGCTGAGGAAGTTACTTGCAGGGTTGTTCAAGTGTGATCTAGAGGCTACAATAGTTCACTGTGATAATCAGAGTGGCATCAGGCTATTTGAGAATCCAGTGTTCCATTACTAGAGAAAACACATAAACATCAGGTACCAATTCTAGAGAGATCATGTTTAGAGGGGAACCATTCGATTGGAGTAAATACAAATAGATGAGCAAGTGGTGGACATTTTCACCAAGGAACTTTGTAGACAGAGTGTTGTGAAGTTCAAGGATAAGTTGGGGTTTCTATCGAATCCCTTCCTCGTTGAGAGGGAGTGTTAAACTAGCAGCAACAAGGAAGGTCTTCTTGCATGCATGTGTTCTTGCATGCAGAAGACTTAAATTAGGAAACCAGTTGTATTTAATTTACTTTTCATAAGTTTACTTTGGAAAATAAATTAAATTGATCTAAATTAAATTTAGTGAAACACTAGTTAAAGTGAAAGTGAAATTAGGGTTTTCTCTTTACCTAAAGTTATAAAAGAGAGATCAATTGGTGGAGAGAACACACACTTGTATTCTGACAGAGACAAGATACAGGCAGGGAGAGAAATTTAGACAGAGGATTTAACTGAGAAGACAGAGGAGCGAGTAGCAGGATCACCAAGCTTTGTACAATGAGGTCGTACACTCACACAAGAGGGTGTTGAGGTTTAGCTGAGATTTTCCCAGTGATTCTGTTGGGTACTGCATTCGCTAGGTTTGGGTGAATTTGCAATGATTGTAAAACTTCCATATTTTCTCATAATAAAATCTATATCTGAATGTTGCACCGATTTTCCCATCTTGGGTTTTTCCAGGGGTTTCCATACCCAAAATAATAGTGTCAATATTGTGATGTGATGTTGTGCTTTATTTCTCAGTTTTATATTCCGCTGCATACTATAAAACATATTCATGTGTGGTTATCAATAGAGATTTTGCATGCACTGTTAGCCCTAGTTTGAATATTAAAGGAAAATTTACAAATTCATTCTACCTAAACCATTTCATATGATGATGTTTCTATTGATGTTACATATTCAGAATCCAAAGAAGAGGACCAAGTTGAATCAGATCTTGGTATTGAATGTAAAGTTCAAACAAATCCAAATCTAGATCTAGTCCCTACTCCCAATCCTAGGCCTAAATGGTATCAAAAAATCATTGAGGTTGTTGGGGACATGATTGGATATTCATCTGATAAAAGGAGAACCAAATCTTGGTTTCAATATGAGAACCTTGCTCTATGTCATGCAAATCCACTTCTCCCAGAGAGGTGTTGTAAACTCCCAGAGAGATGCTACATGATGGTGGGGTATGATCAACAGTTCTGCAAAGTGCCTTGCCATGATTCATCAAGAAATGAAGCCATGGATAAGGAATATGAGTCACTACAGAACAATGACATTGGATCATGTCTCTCTTCCTCCAGAAAGAAGAGACAAAAGTACCTTTCTACATGGTAAATTGGAAGAAGAAATCTACATGGAAAAGCCTAACTGGCACACTAATGATTCTTGCTTGATATGCAAGCTAAGAAATCCATTGTATGGGCTCAATAAATCCCTAGGGCATGGAATCCCAAGTTAAACTCTTCCATACTATCACACAGGTTCGAAATATGCAAGTTTAGATGCAAAATCAACAACATTTCTTCTCCTGTCTGGAATCATATTGGAAGAAGGTGGAGAGGTTCACATGCACTGCACCAGATAACTAGTGCAGACAAGACCAT
>LPNX010510881.1:211101-230940 GCA_001517045.1 Pseudotsuga menziesii | reverse complement strand
TCAAGTTGTCCAAGTTTGGATTAGGGGGTGGGGTGGGGGGGGGAGGGGGTGGGATGGTTAGGATTAATTATAATCCTCCCTTGACAACCATAGTCTAAATTTCATTTCCTAGCTTAGGATTATGTTTCCACTTCATTATTTCCATGTGGGAGTCATTTGGGGCCCACCTACCACCTGATGCGTCTGTTTGTGCCTATTTGCATGGGTTTGGAAGCTTCGGATACCAATTCCTATAATTTAGTAACCCGCACTAAGTCTTGGGAGTCCCACCATCAGTTCACCCTAGTCAGTGTAGGGTTATGCTCCGATGGGCAAAAATTAATTCATCTTCAGTTATCCTAGAACCAATTTTGTATGATTCAAGGGAGTTAGGCGCCTTTTCTCACCTACCTTGGTTAGTTAACTGATTGTGACTAACTGTGAATTGATTCAACTGTCTGTAGTTGCACTAGTGAGCCTCTAGTGGTGTATTTTCCACAGTTAGTGATCTCTGGAGTCATTCCAAATTATGGGATTTGAATCACTCATAGAGGATTCAAATTCCCTTCATTGTATTGGCATTGTATTACATACATATTAATGATTATGATATTAATGTTATGCTAACAATATTTTTCCTCTTGACTGTTCAATTTCCCCATGATTGCTTGATCATCATACACTAAATTTCTTCTTCCTCCTTCAACCTTCTTTCACAGTGAGGTTCAATCCAGCATAAAGATCCTGAAGCTTTGCTAAATTTAACACTCACAAGGTTTTGTACATGACATTTTTTTTTGTCACCAATGTTTCCCTTTTGTATGGGCGCAACGATGCTCATTGTTGGTTAAGCTGCAATGGCTATCATCTTTTGTATAAGTTCATCAATGCTTCTTTACTGTGGGCCACCCATGCTCCATGACTATAAATTGTAATGCTTAACATTTTAATATTAATTATTATACATCTTTGTAATATTATTTTTATGTTTATTGATAATGTCTTATTTCATATGCTTTAAGCTTAAAATTTTTATTCCAAACAATTAAAAATATAATTTTCATTTAATATTAGGTAAGTGTTTCATTTTTAAGTTGTAAATAAGAGATTCATTAATAAACAATGGTAAGAACTAATACTTGAAAAATTCAAAATCAAAGTTATTATATCACTACATTTTAATATCATGTATTTATTAAATCACCTCCCTTCATTTGTATGTTTACAAGGTTTTTGTACATGATAATTTTTTTTGTCATCGATGCTCCTCTTTGGTATGGGCACACCAATGCTCATTTTTGGTTAAGGTGCATCGGTGCTCATCTTTGATATAAGTGCATCTATGCTTGTTTATTGTAGGTGCATTGGTTCTCCATGACCAATGTGCTATATTGTGGTTTTGGCCCAAAAAACATCATTGCTCCTCTTTCGTGAAGGCACACTAGTGTTGGTGCTCCTCTTTAGTCAAGGCATAGTGCATCTTTGGTATAAATGTAAAGGTGCACCTTTGGTATAAGTGCACATATGCATCTTTGATATAATCACACTGGTGCATCATTGGTATAAGTGCACTGGTGCTTATTTAGTATAGGTGCACCAAACCTCCGATAGAAACCTTTGCTAAAACCTCTGGCTCTCGACAAAAATCCTTTGCTAAAAACCTCCATTAGCGCCTCCAATAAAACCTCCGCTACCGATTGTAGAGGTTGTAGCGGAGGTTTTGTTGATAATTTTCAAAAATATTATGACACTAAAAACCTCCGCTACAACCTCCACTAGAAGGTGTTTTCCTTGTAGTGAGACAAATATATACAACCTAAAAATAAATTGTTTATTATGTTAATTCCATCATCCTTCACTGAGGTTTGGCCTTGTAATTGCAAGGGTATGATGGATTTCATAATTTTAAAAAATATAAAACTTATAAATCTTGAAAAAATATATGTGCAGAAGAACAATGCATTGTCTACAATTGTAAACTAATTTTAATAAAATTAGGTTCTTTAGATACGTAATAGTTGGACTAATGGGAACATATGCATTATATTTTTCATGAAAAATAACATATGAATGTTAGAAAAACTTGAAATTAACATGTACCTATACAAAAAATTCATAAATAAAACTTATTGGAAGCTAATTTGATTTCCTACATTCATCGTCTTACAACATATTCAAATTCATTGTGAAAGTACCTTGATTTCTCCCCACAAGTCAACAAAATGTTGTTTTTTCATTTTTGCATTGCCACTAACACATCATGAGAGACCATCATTAAGTTGCACCCACCCCATACTTTACTAATCACTCTGTCTCCCGGACCTAACTGAAGATTCTTTCCTTAAGGCATGAGTTGATTTTTGGATAAACTCTTATTTGGGATCTATGGTTAAATAAACCATAGGGGATGATCATGACAATGAAATCCACTAACCAATGTAGAGATGCAATTAAAAAACCACAAAATTGCATCGATAGGGTAAGGAATTTAACCCACATAACGGAACATAATGGAACAAATCATTGAACTAAACAACCTAAAGGGACAACACCACAGGTTTTCCAATAGATTCAAGGGCCATGATATACAATTACATGACTTTTCTTGAAAATAAACAATTTGTTTTTGTCAATCTTCCACTGCTTACAAAATGATAGTCAAATCTATGTTATGTTTTTCTGTTGCGTTTATATATTATATTAGTTTATAAAAATATTTAGAACTTGTGGGTGCAATCCTTTTTTGAAAAATGTAAGGCAAAATAGATATGATAAAACCACTGCCACTTTTGTATCGACCACGCCAAATCAGAACTTGGATAGATTCGACATAAATGTGATGTAAACCTTACATTGTTTGGCTCTCAGCCTCATCCTTTTTAAATATAAATCAACTTATCATTTTTGCAAGAAAAAAAATCAATGATGATGAGGGTTTAAAGTCTCAAAAATCGTTACATACCTTAGAAATTGTCTCATAAATTGTTACATACCTCAAAAAATGTCTCAGAAATTGTTACATACCTCAAAACAATTGGTAAAGAAGTTGCAAAGAAATATTTGAAATATGCTGACACTAGAAGTCAATATGCAAACGCATATTTATTGTTACAATTTACAATGGAAAAGTGAATTTTAGACCTGCAATATTTTGCGCGTCTACAGTGGTCGATGCAAACCCGTTCCATTTTTTTGGTCTTTAACCAAAAAAAATTGCATGCCAATCAGGGAGGCACTTGTCAATGAACATGAATATTTCAAGAAAATTAACCTGCATTATCTCACACAAGTGGTCGGATGCATGAGATTATATTTGACGCGGGGACACACAACATTCAATGGATATTGGTTATGGTTCCAGCCCGCCTCCTTATGTTTCCAATTCGCCACGCGCCCAGGGACATGAAAATTTCACTCTCCTATGCAGAGTCTAATAATTCCTTGACTTCCCATTACTAGGATTGAATTCACTGAATGACTCTTTGTGTTGGCAACAACCATTTATTAAAACCTTGACTCTACTAATGGGCAATTGAAATTGTGACTCAGTGAGGAAGGTATGCGCCTTAATAATAAATAAATACCAAAAAATCATGCTACATATACAAAAAGAATAAAATGTTAATGGAAAGCCATGGAAGAAACTCTTAGAGAGGAGGTAAAATAAAAAAACACTATGCAAAAAGACCATCATTACGAGCACGTAATGAGATAAAAGTCAAATTTATTTGAATCTTAATTAAAATGCATTTAATCATAAATTTATTTTATGTTATATACTTGTTAATTTTGTTAATTTTGAGTTAATCTTGTTAATCCACTCAAACAAAACCAAAATCTAAGATAATATCTAATTGTGTATAGACATAATTCTATTTAAACAATAGAAATTTTAAAAATCTATAAACTCCACAAATTGAAATGATTACGCTTCTAAATTGCATATACCCAATGCCGCATGGCTATTTCAAAACCTAAGCTTTGAGTCATTGCAGTCTTATGATCCTGTTTTCCTTAAAAGCATGTAGGATGCTCGGGACAAACAAAAGAAGACAAAAACGACATGCCATGTGCCCTGTGCCATCCGCCATTCAAATGCGATAATTTGACAGTCTGGGAAATGAGAACGGTGATGGTTTATCGATAATAGCCACAATATTCTTTACAAGCAATCTATACATGCTTTCACACGTATCCCTCAGCACAAAAAAATTGCCCAAAAATATCGAGGCAAGCATTATGCATGCATATTGCAGATTTATCCAAAGTCCTTGAATAAAGTTCAATTTTATACCTATCATGACCAGTGTCATTATATTTGTACTTTAGTTATCCCTTTAGATACACAAAAAGTAGACCCAGAAAATCCATTCGTTTATAAATTACAGACTATAAATCAACTGACAATTTATTTTAGGCGCATTTTTTTTAAGCCATAAAACTATAACCCTATAGATCCTAGCTTGTCTCTCACGAATTTACCAGTCCAAGGCCCATAACACAATAAAATAAAGAATAAATGTTAGGTTGATCCCATGTACCAGACAATCCAAGGAAATCATGCAATGTGATGCATTTTAAGGCAGTCCCAAGAGGAACCAGCACAAACACGTTTAATCCATGCACAACCCATACATGTTTAAGCCATGCACAACCGTATACAATCCAGGAGGACAATTTCACTCTTAATCCGAACCAGACTTACTTTGGCCAGGTAGTGTGGCTTTAGGTTTTCTTGTTGTTCACTGACAACACATTGCAATTCAGTAACCAAATGCTAATGGTTATGGAAATGACAACACATTGCAATTCAGTAACTAAATGCTAATGTTATGGTCCATTTCCATGCTAAGATTCTTTCAAATCACATGCAAAGATAAAAATAGTGTCTCATATTTATTTTTAATCGATAACGGTGGTGGTGGTTCAATGGAAGAGTTCCATTTCGAAGTCTGTGCGATTTCCAACTGGGAGGCGGAGGACAAGAAATATTTTTTTAGTATACCCTGTGCCAAAGTACAAGTGCCTGGCCGAGGAGCACATGCAGACACTAAAATATGTATGAAGAAAATAATTGTCTAGCTAGTATAGACTACGCGTTGTACACATGCAGACCAATTTGCATGATACTTCTTAGGTTACCACGTTGTTGCATGATACTTGTTACGTTACCACGTAGCATGCATTTCAGGAATCATAGTACGCAATGAACACTTGTCTTTGCCTTCTTTTTTTTAATTAAGTTTTATCGTAGGGAAATCATGAATTAAGTAACATATAATTAAACATTAAAAATGTATATTAGACAACATATAATGAAAACGAAGCATTTGAACGTGAGGTAACTTTAGAAGAGTTAAGGGTTAAGATAATTTTTATCAAGCCATTAAGCTGCATAAGCCATGAAATGAAACACAATGCATTCAAGCTTGTGTAACCTACTACATAACTTGTTGTTTGCATAATATGTTGTTCACTATGCATGCCCCTAGCCGCCGGGTGCAATGTTTCACAAGGATCAAGGCCCTAAACAGACAGCCATTAAAATATATGCGACCTGATAAGTATATGTCAAGGCTGAAATTTCTGTAGAAATAGCTGGGGATGTAAAGCATTAAGTAAGGCAGCATAAGCTTATGGTGCAAAGGATGTTTGCAGCCTACATCAATGTATCTGGCAGGAGTAATACCCTTGAATCTCCCATAGTGGTATGTTTCTGCCCAAAAGTTTCAAAGCAAATTCCTTCTTTTTCAATCTTAGGTCGATTTCATCTTATTTATGCTTGATTCCTATGCATATGTGTTGATACCTTGCCTTCCCTTTGATTGATTGAAAGCCATAAGCGTAACCAAATGGGTAATTCTCTAGCCACGGTTCCGTTAAGCAAGGTATAATGGACAAAGAACCTTCACCCCCTGCCTTAGCAACCTTCCCATGCATGTGTATCCATAAGGAATCGAAATTGACATTTCTTTAAAGATTATTGGTTTTTGAATATACACAAAAAATATGAATTATGGGTCATTCATAGTAAGCTTGTACTTATTACTTCTTCATACTACATTAGATTCTTACTGTACCAGACGACACACTACAATGGGTATAGCGTTTTAATTATATGACGCTATCGATGTGAGATAGTAACCACGTCTACTAACCATCACCTTGGTATGATAGCATTGGTGATAGAATATTGAATAAACTTAAATTCACCATCAAGAAAGTAGTTTGAGGGATGTTCAATCTCCCATGAAATGAGGGTAGGAATTGTTTTACATATACATAAAATTCTGAGAAATATCATGGCCCTCTTCGTAGGGTGGGTGCTATATTATTGCGGAGAAAGCACGCATTGCATCCATCCATAGGTGCTCAACTATGGAGATAGAGCCACCATATTTCATACAGTTATATGAAGTCTCTCTGTCTTGTCTAATTATATGCATACAAGGAAATACCTTCCACAAATTAACAGACCACCCTCACCCTCATTTTTTGGGTGAGCTTGTATTCCTTCAAATTTTATGAAAATAGACAAGATTACAAATAAGCACAATTCAATCTTTTTCTCATTGTAAACGTCTGTATCCACTTTAAACTTGTCCATAGCATGGCCAGGACTTCTCATGGAGCCCGTAGGATCCCATACAAGAAAATGACTCCAAGGCTAAATAATTTCCTTTCCCCACTTCTGTTGAGTCGGCCAAACAATCCAACTAATATGAATTCTGCTTTTTTCTTATAATTGTTTTAAACATCCTCTAGACTGGAACTGACACAACGAAGGAAAAGACTTTTACTTGTTGCCATTATTATTACTTTTATTATAAATGTATTTCACATATGATGGATTTTTTCGATGAACAGATTGCAAAAAGTGGGTTGACATAGAGTTATATGATTCTATTGTTTTTAGCAGGGAACCGAAGAGTTTGCATGAAGGAACCGACACAAATTATAATTCTATTGTTTTTAGCAGGGAAGGAAGATTTTGCATGAAGGAACCGACAAAAATTATAAAGGATACAAAATTAAATATGAAATAAAAAACACTTGCACTGGCGGGATTCCATTGCATACCCTACTAGCGACCAAGGCAAAAAATTTAACTTGCCACCCTTATTACTGTTATTATAAATGTATTTCGCATATGATGAATTTTGGCAATGAACAGATTGCAGGAATTATTTGGACTGGAATAAAGGAACCACTGAAACTTACGTTTCACTGCAAATGATTCTATTCAGAAATAGAATAAAGGAACCAGTGAAAATTACATTTTAGACATAGAGTAAGCCTCCTAGCACATGGAATTCTAGCGCTTGGAAACAGAGAATGACACATAGACTTTCAAGGAAGCTATATGATAAGGGCTGGAGCGTAGAAGACTTGCAGGAAAAATAGAATCCACTTCGCGTACCGGTAATTAAACCGGGATAAAAACAGGATTGAATACATGTATTCCACCATGTTATGTACATCCCACAATAAAAGCACGCAGAGTAGGAGTATAATAGGGTGATTAAACATAAAGATGAAAGGATTAGGAAGGTACAATAAACTTCATTTTTCATGCTATAGTGATATGATTCAGGCTGGCCTGCTTGACTTACAAGGAAGGAAATCCGTCGTATACTCAAAGAATACTTACAAGCTCTGTATTTATTGTCCTCTGCCATAGATTCGGTATAAAAATATAAAAAGACTTTGTAAGGAAGCAGCTCAGTGTCGTGAGAAATAAAAGAGTTGTCCGGGAAGGGCCAATCTTGTAAAATCATAATTGACGTAAAATTGAATAGGCATGCCAAGCGTATAATTTGATGTACCTATATAGATAGCATAACCGATAGGGTCTTCCAATGCATATATGCATATAACATTTACAGATAGTTAAATATATTAATCTTATCTCAAGAAGTTACTCAAAAAAGATCAGAAGATGTTCTTTGAACAAGATTCTACTTCAGCACCACAACATTTGGATTCGCATCAATTGCTCCAGAAAGCTCAGAAGATGTTGTCCTAAGATCAGAATATGTTGTTTGAAGAAGACCCGTGACTTCAGGACCACAACATTTGGATTCACAACAACAAAAAAAGGTATGTGACGGCCACCGCCACCGCTTGACATAATTTGATAGATGATGCTAATTTGATAGATGATGTAGTGAAATTTATGTTGGCAGTCGTCCATAAGTGATGCCATTATGGTATCATTAATGTTTGCTTCTTTGTATAAGTTAAAATTCCAAAACAAAAAACATACCATTAATGACTACTTCGTTGTATAAGTTAAAATTCCAAAACAACAAACATTTTCCTATGTTAAAACTTTGCACATAAAGCAGGAGCCGGGCAATAACAGTTCAAAGTTTTCTCCAATGATCTATCAAATAAAGAAGCTCCTCTTTGAAACTTTAGTCACCCCTGTTATCTTGTATGGTTGTGAGGTTTGGGGTTGCAGCATCCCTAGAGAATCTTGGAGGAATATTGAGCAAATCTAGAAGCGTTTTATAACGTATAACCTCAAAATCAAAAGCAATACACCATATCCTATTCTCCTTATAGAAGTGTGTATTTCTCCCATGGAGAGCCTAGCTATGACTAGGCTCCTATTGTACAAACACAAAATCAATAACATGGGATACCATAGATTTCCTAAGATAGGTTTTAATTCCAGCCAAGACCACCTAAGGCTCAAGCGAGGTTGGTATAAAGATACCAGGGCCCAGTTAAACCACTAGGAGATCAATGAAAGTGTCGCATTGCAAAATATTAATAACATTAAAAATATTGTTACTTCTAATTTTAAAGAGAAATTGTGGTGTGAGAAAGATTTAGAGGCTAAACAAAAATTAAGATATTATAAGGAGGTCATCAACCATACTCTAGAAGATCAAAAGTATCTCTCTGTATTAACCAATTCAAAGAAAAAAATTAATATATCCAAGATAATAACAAACTCTCATGAGCTCCATAGTGAAACAGGTCGTTGGACTGTTCCTAAAACACCATGGGTGGAAAGGATCTAGCGTCTCTGTGAGGATAGGAACATTGAAGATGAAAATCACTTCCTCTTAGAGTGTCCTCCATACACCCAAATTAGATCCCATTTTCATAATCTTCGTTGCAATACCGACCTTCGTATCCTTTTAACTTGTCAAAATTATGTTGAGTTCGGGGCGCTTCTCACCAAGCTCTTTGAGCATAGGAATAAATTTTAAAACAAACTAATTAATTTGTTTCTTTGTAACACCCCAATTTTGACCTTGTTTGCATTAATTGTATATGATGTATATATTGTAATGGATCATGGTGTGGAGCTATAGGCAAACACCCCAACATTGATTGTCGTATTATGTTTCGTCGATGCCGATGGTATTTTGTGCTAACCAAGCACGTTATAATGTTGGATACCATGTACATATGCAAAATTAATTAAAAACCTACAACCAGCTATGTCGATGCAACAATAATGAATAGGGGCATGATTTCCTAAGGATCAGGGGACGGGGGGGATGTCTAACCCTTGGGAATCCATTGGTGAACAGCCAAGTGTCAAAACGTGAGCCCATCTAGTTGTCAACCATCTTTTGTCTTACTCACTTTTCCTTATCTCATTCATCCATCGAAATAATTCATTGGAGTTACTTGGGCGAATTTATTGCCATGGGAAAACGTCTGCATGGGCAGCGTTAGTGTTGGCAGGACTGTCATTCCTTGCTCGCGCGCTCACACATACCCAGGGGCAGAACGCATTCATTCCACATGCACGCAGGCAAGAATTCACGATTGTTCTTCCTTCCTGATTTTGCTATGTGTAATTCCCTTCACGTTGTGGGTATGTGTATGTGAATCCCTTCCCGCATGTCGTGTTCTTCAGCTCACACAATCTAAGAAGTCGGGTTGTTTTCCCCATGAATTTGGGTTGCTGTGAGTTTGTTGTTGAGTCGTTTTGGCCACTATAGGGCCATAAACGACTCTGGAAGTCGAGTTGCTCAGCCTGAGCATTGTTTACCCAACTTCCATATCCGATTTTGACTTCTGGGTTATTTTACCTTCAGACCCAGAGCTGTTAATTGTCATGGGTATATTGTTGTTGGTCTTTGGACTGTTTTGGGGTGGAAATAGAGTCTGAGAGTGCTTGATAAACCTAGTGTATGCAGGAGCCTCACAGACAGAGCTAGAGGGTTGACTTTCTTCTTTCCAACCCCTGAATAGCACTGGAAGGGAAGGCATATCCCAAGGTACTGTGCAGCAGATAAGGGGATGCTTCCTTGTGTTGGGTGTGTGTGGATTTTTTAGAAGTCAGGATAGCTCTGGTGCAGGTGTCCATAGCCTCTTAATGAGCTCACTAGCTTAGCAGCCGGCCTTTCCAGCTCCCTTATGGCATGATAAACCCAACTGTGTTGGCTTGGCTGAGTTGTGTATCCTTGGCTACATGTGATCCTGCTAGTTTCCCCTTATTCCTTGTGGAATCATGCCCAGCTCAGGGGTAGCAGTGTTGCTGAGAGATCGATGAGCACACTGGCCTTTGGTTGGGTGGAACGTTGCAGTGACGTAGTTGGTTGCAGGACAAGATTCTGTTAAAGATAAGTATCTTCTTGTGCTTAAACCTTTGCAACTGTATTGTTTTATAAATGAACATGATGAATGCTTAATTGTGTGAACGATATGTAATTGCTTTCGTTGTATGTTTAAATGATTTAGACATTTGCATATGTATTATGACAATCATGCATCTATGTACATTTAGTTCAATCCATTTTATTATGATATTCATGGGGCTAGATTTCCCAAGTGCTTGGTTAGTTACCATGTCCAGTCGCGTCCTCTTCGTCGGTCGGAGGGTTGGGGACGTGACATTCTTTAGGTCCGATAGACCAAAGTTTGATCTCAATGGACGTTAACCACCATCATCATCATCATCATTAATAACAACATGGATACCTTACAATTAGTTTTTTTAATATAAAATATTAACATAAATAAAATAAAAACACTAATGATATAAATATTTTGTATTTAAGTTAAAATTTATTTATTTATAGTATATAAATATTTTTAATCTCACAAAATTGTTAACAATTATAAAGTATTGATATAAAAATTAACTATTAATAATATAATGAAAACAACTAGAAACTATGTTGAGCTTGTTGACTTCTCGAGCATGTGGAGTAATAAATCTAACATCTATCATAAGTTTTAGAAAATAATGGCTACAATAAAGAACAAATCAACAAAACTATCTCCATTTCCAAAAGATAGCTTGGCAGAGAGAAAAAAGAAGACAACATTGAGCAAGCTGGGAAGGTAACATTTATTTACATAAAAGGAACCACCGACAAGCTTGTGGAGATATTATAATAAAAAAATTAAAGTCATCTTCACACCTCCCAACATATCTAGAACATGGTTGAATATCTAAGGACCTTATGAAACCTTTCTCACGCAAAGGAGTATAGAGTGTATACTCTATATACCATGGGCATGCAACAAAATGTATATTGGTGAAACGGGAAAATAATTTGAAATAAGACTAAAAGAACATGAAGCAAACCTAAGAAATGATAGATTCAACAAATCAGCATTTGATGAGCAATCTCATCTAAACCAAGCGTCAAATTTTCTTAGAAAATGCATCCATCATTGCAAAAGAATACAACCTCACCAAAAGGAAGATAAGGGAAAAGATCAATATTGAGGATGATCCAAGAAGCTCTAAACAAAGTTGACACAAAACTCAGTGATATTTGGAGACCTCTTTTACACTCTATTGGAAAAGCAGGCCAAAATAAGTCATCATAAAAATGTTATAAATTTAAGAAATCTGAATTCAAGTCTACTAATAACATGAAGGCTCCACAATACACTTTATGATCAGGGGCTTTGAATGTGCTGGAAGGACTAGATATATAAGGAAAAAGATATCAATGTTCGAAGTTGGCCTCTTACTTGGGTACTCAAGGTTTCCCTATCGAAGCGTGGCGGTTTCCTGGAAGATGATATATGCTTATTGCTCGCGAATTCCCCACCCAAAATTGTTCTCACATTTTTTTTTTGTAAGTAAGTTGAACATATCTATTATAATACAAAAAAGTTACAGAGTAGAGATATACACGAGGTCTTTGGATAATGACCCCCAGCAAGACAGAGACCCGGCTGGTTAAGGCCTACCCCACCTGTCAAAAACAAAAAATGGCTTCATACTTCCTTGTAGCAAAGGCTTCAAGCCCTGGGGGAACCTCAAGGGTTGGTTCCCCCCAGAAAACAAACCAAAACATAACATTTAGACAGATAACTCTATCCTCCCAAGTGCTTAACAAAGTTGGTCGCAACTAAGCGAGCCATCAGACTAAACCAAAGAGAACCAGCATCGAAGCTAGCCAAAATCAACATTAACAGAAAACCAAAGAGTCACGTGCCCCCACTAGAGAGTCTCGCCTTAGCTTCTGGCCACCCTTTTGGGGTCCTGGAACTGATCCTCGTGGGGAGCCAGCATGGCGCTTGCTGGTGAATTCACCGGGGTGGTAGCGTCGAAGCCTGGACTTACTAGCATATTCTGAGCTATCTGCTCCAGGAGACGAAACCCCACCGCACTCTCCTTCTGACCGCGCCTAATGGTGTCCAGAGCGTCTCGGATGCCTTGGGCAGTCTGAATTTTTTCCTGAATGTCCCAGGCAAGCAAGATGTGCGCAGTCTAGAAGGGGTTGGGTAGCAAGGGGTAGCCCATCATGGCCTCTAACTCCTGCAGGAGGTCAATTTCCAGAATGGCGATAAACACCTCAATGGTCGTAGGCGTTTCCTCCATGTACTGATGACCCTAATTGAAGGGTTCTGCTATCGGGACACCGCCACTAGAAGGCGTTGAGTCATTCATGGCACTAGCGGAAGCCTCACTGTGGCTTACTCCCCTGTTGGGACCTCTCGCTCTATTTCGTGATCTCCATAAATGCGGCATGGTGAAAGCACACAGGTGAACACTGGGCAGCAGAAGAAGCAGAAACAGTGCCTTGTTTGAGGCCTTCCTCTCCTATGAACCCGAATATATAGAGACTTCGTCTGCCGAAATCTCCCATCCAAAGCCACTCCCCTTAACTCTGTGCGTGCTCGCCATAATTCTCTGCCATTTCTCGCACTCCATTAGATCTCTCACCGTGTGCAACTGATTCACTAGCTTAGGTTTCGCAAGGGGCCAAATGATACGGGCCTCCGCCATATTTATCGTTCCTTCCACTTCAGACATGAACTCGATACTTGCTTGTCCTCTCCTCCTAACTTCCCACAAATCGAGAAGCAAAGAACCCCTGCCTGCTGATATAAAGCCAATCCCAAATCCCTAACTTGAGCTGACCTTTCACTGCCTCCACGTGCACTGTACTATTACTGCATGTTTAGGCATGCATTACCACATGTTTAGGCATGCATTATTGCGTGTTTATGCATGCCCCACCTGGCAATCAGAAACTTTCCAGACTTACTATGTTCGCCACCATGACATTCGTGGGCCCGCTCCATGGTGTCGGCACACCACCTATTTGTCTTCCCATTAAGGTTTGGTGACAATTGTTGCTCGCATGCATCGGGTGGTACGTATTGCCACAACCCTCCACGTCGTCCTTCACCAGCTTCAAACATCGTTGCCAAATGGTTTGAGTCTTTCCACTGTCCTCGCCTTCCTCTGCATGGAAAGACATGCTACTTTCCACACCTACATTCGCCATGACATCCGCCACCTTGTTGCCCTCTCATTTTACATGTGAAAGCAGAATGGATTCCTCACCTGTGAGAATTTTCCTGAGAACGCTTAACCGGCCCTCCCATCTCTAGTTCTTTGAGACTTGGGTTGTTAAGGCTCTCGATTGAAGCCGGCATGCTAGGTTGATAATGGTCTGAGAGTCCCCCTCCGCCACCAGAGGATTTTTCCCAGTTTGCACTGCTCATTTCAAACCATTGATAAGGCCTTCAAGCTCGGCCATGTTGTTAGTGTTGCTTCCTAAGGATCCCCAAAACAAACTGATGATATCTCCCTTCGAATTCCTAATAGCGCCTCCATAACCGGCGGGCCCTGGGTTACCTTTAGCCGCTCCATCGACATTGAGCTTAAAAGACCCAGCTGGAGGAGCATACCAGGAGTTCGGGCTGGAAACAGGCACTAGAATTGATCAAGCTATCGAATTGTTGGGAGGTAATTCCCCAATCCCTAAATCATACAAAATTATTCGCTCATTTGCTTCAACAGCATATTCCTCCTGCGTCCATTGTCAGGGATGATTTTAAGGAACCATACTTATTTAAAAGTGTATAAATGTTGGCAAATATTACCAATTCTTAAAACACCAACTATAAAATGATTGGATATATTTTTCAAAAACCATTTTAATTTCCAAGGATTTTATATCGTTTATATAATAATTTGGCGATTTTCAGGGTGAAAAAAATTTACCCCATCAAAATTGGGTGAAACAGGGCTTCAAAAAATGCAAAATGGCAAATCTTTTTGGGGAGAAAAACATGGAAAAATAGCCCACTGGGCTAAAATTATCCCTGTCCATTGTTGAAGAGATATGGTTTCTTTCAGGTGAGCTTCTATAGAGTTCCATATTTCCCCTTATTTTTTAGCTTTGTTCTCAAAGGTCTGTCTGTTTCGGGTTTTCCAAATTTCCCATAAGGTAAAACCTGGTAGAAGTTCCCACAAGCAGTTCACAATTTTGTTTTTAAAACCGTTAATAGGCCAATCTGCTATGGTGATGTCCGGTCGCCCCCTATGCTAGTGGTTTTTCCTGAAAATTGCCGCTCCTTTATCCCATATGGAGTCTGCGACTTTGCATCCGTCTAGCAGATGATTTATGGTCTCGTTATTCTCTTCGCACATGCAACACCTAGATGGACTGTGGAATCCCCTGATCTACAAGTTATCCCAAGTCAGGATCTGACGTTTAATCACCAGCCAGCAGAAGACAAAGACCTTTGGCCACCAGCCTCCAGTCCAAATTTTTCCGCACTTGGATTCTGGCTCCAGGTTCTGAGTCCCTATTAGCATCCCTAAGGCTTCTTTGGGGTTGAAGTTACCTGCATTGGCATAGCCCCATCTAAGCTTATATGGGTCCTCACTCTTGGCTATTATTTTATTGTAGAGCTCCGTCAGAAAGTCTTCGATATCCTCCCCGGGTGCTTTGGCTTGCCACCAACTCCTTTCCTTCCACCTCTGGAATAGTTGATCTTCATTGTGGGTGTCCCAGAACTTCGCCACCTTTCCAAGGGGATTATTCTAGAGAAAGGTGCATAGCAATGGGGTACCGTCTTGACAAGAAATCATCGGTTCTTGGTTCAGAGCTTCACTTGCAAATCTAGCATTTTGGCCATTCCGCACTTCCCAGAAACTGTGCTTTTGGACCAAACCCCTGTTTTCCTGGGCAGTCTTCCAGATGCTGGAGCCTGGGATATTTTCTCTGAATCGAACCAAGGACTACTTGGGCCATTGGGGGGCATATTTAAAGTGCCACAGTTTGTCCCACGGTTCCTCTGCATAATTAACCCATCTCCACCAAATTTTTGCACTCATAACTTTATTGTTGTCAAGAGGGTCTCTAAGCCCCAATCCCCCAACAGCTTTCGAGGTGAAAATGGTTTGCCAATCCACAAGAGGCCACTTTCTATTACCTTCCATTCCTCCCCATAGGAAGTTCCTCTGAATGTTCCGGATTTGCTTAATGATGGATTTCAGAGTAGCCAGCACTGAGAAGAGATAAATGGGCATAGCCTCAAGAATAGATTTTACCATGATTAATCTGCTCGAGAAATTGAGGGCTCTGTAAGTCTAGAGATTGAGATTTTTGTTAATTTTTTCTACCAGTTCTTTCCAGGATATTTGTTTGATAGTCGATTCTGCCATAGGCACTCCGAGATACTTTGAGGGGAGGCTACCTTCGGAGAACTCCAAGATTCTGAGTATATTTCTCTTGGTAATCCTTGGGGTCTTGAAGAAGTAGGTCTAGGATTTTTCTTTGTTGATTTCTAGGCCGCTAGCTTCCAGAAAGGTGTTCAAACACTCTTTAATTCCCCTGGCCTCATGCTCCGAGGAGGGGCCCATCAGCATGTTATCATCCACAAACTGTTGATGGGTCTGTGGGTCCATCCGCGGCTGTTAGGGATAATCCCTGAATTCTATTCGTTGCTCTCCTATTCTTGAGCATCCTTCCTAGCCCTTCCGCCGTAATTATGAAGAGGAAGGGAGATAGGGGGTCCCCATGTCTAATACCTCAAGACGCATTGAAGGGACTCGAGGGGGATCCATTCACCAAGATTGAGAAGAAGGCAGAGGAGACCATATTCATGATCCAATTAGTCCACTCCTCCGCAAAACCAAAAGCTTTAAGAATACCTGCCAAGAATTGCCAATTCAATTTATCGTAAGCTTTTGAAAGGTCCAGTTTCAGGAGCATACCTGGAGTCCTCGTAGCTCTAAGAGAATGGATAGTTTCATGGACCATAATAATTCCATCCAAAATTAGTCTTCCTTCAACAAACCCTTCTTGTTCCGGAGAAATAATAAGAGGTAGGAGAGGTTTAAGACGGTTTGCAATTACCTTGGAAATGATTTTGTAGATAACATTACACAGGGAAACCGGTCTTAGTTTGCTTAGATCCTCTGTTCCACTTTCTTTTGGAATGAGAGTTAAGAAAGTAGAGTTGAGAGCTCTGAGAACACTCTTAGATTTCCTGGAGTCCTCCACTAAGGCCCAGATTTCTTCCTTCAACCATTCCCAGCCAGCGTGGAAGAAGTTTGTGGTAAAACCATTCGGTCCCGGGGCTTTATCTTTAGCCATTTTCTTAACAGCATTCTCTACCTCCACCATCTCAATGGATTTTCCTAGTATTTGATTATGGTCTTCCGTGATAATCTTGGGGATATGACTTAACACTTCTCTTTGGGATTCCTCCCTATCTCTGTCTGGTTCCTGTAGAAGCTTGGCGAAATAAGAGTTCAGGGTGGTTTCCAGCTCTTCTTGGGATCCGGCTATGCTTCCATCTTCCTTCTTAAGTCTATCCATCCGGTTCCACTGTCTATGTTGAATGGCATCTTTGTGAAAAAAACCGGTATTACGTTCTCCTTCCTGGAGCCATTTGATTCTAGACTTCTGGTTCAAGTAGACTTCCTCTTGTTGTTCTCTATGGTTGAAGTCCTGCAACAGTAACTTTTCTTGAATCCTCAGTTCTTATGAGTATCCGTTGTTCATTACTTGAGATTGGTGTTGCTTAATTTTTTTCTCTAAGGTCTGTTTTTCATGGAATATGTTGCCAAATGACTCCTTATTCTATCTCTTTATGTGGCCTTTAAGGAGTTTAATTTTTTGTTGAAATTGATACATACGGGTGCCTCTGATAAGAGGGGAGCTCTCCCACCATTCCTTGAGTTTCTCATGGAAGTCTGGTTGGAGAAACCAGAATTTCTCAAATATGAAAGGTCTGCGAGGGTTAACTCCGACATTTTCCCATCCCAGACTTATGGGCCAGTGATCCAACCTTGCCGCTGGCAGAACCACCGCTTTAAGGTTACCACCTGCCATCATGACCGATTCTGAGAGCAAAAATCTGTCAAGTTCAACAGATTTGCAGCCCTTCCATGCTTTTCGAGCGATACTTGCAAGTTCTTCTCCCAAGCATTTTGTTTCCTACAGGAAAACTATCCCTGATTTGTCTCTTTCAATCCTTCTTTTAAGAAGACGATTTTTAAGAGCGCTCTTACAGCCTCTAATGTTCCATGTTGTAATCTGCATCAAGAAAGTATTAATTAGAGGGGGATAGGGCTGCATCTATTGTTGGATATTGCCCTGAAGCCACCAATTGTTCACCTATTGCTCTGATTCATTGGACATTGCTAGGTCTTCCCCTTTTATCTTTCTTCGGGTTTTTCTTGCCATCGGTGACTTTGAGAGATTCAATAACTACCCCTAGGGAAGTTGAGTTTTTAGCTTGAATAATGGCTTTCTCCAGTAGGGAAACCTGCTGAGGGGGAATCAGGCTGGGTCTTTATCTGAACAAGCAGCTTCCATTCTGTCAAGATCTAGGTCGCCTATTTACATATCTTCTGAGACAATTTCCATTGTCCCTGAGTCTTTCTTGGCCTCCTCTTGTTGGCTCTGGATAAGGGGCTCCGAGTTGGTTTTCACTGTACCTGGAATCTCTTTTGGGGTTATATTCTTACCAGTTACTTGGTTCTCTTTGTCATGTTCCCCTTGTTGTTCTTCTTGGAGTTTGTCCTCCACCGTGCCTACCTGTGTGTTAGCTTTTCCATTTGTCTAATCTTCCTGGAGGGTCTCGAACGGGTTCTGGGTCTGCGCTCTTTTGTTTACTTTCGGCTCTGAGATCTTCCTCGCTTGCCATTTTTTGTTTTGAATTTTAGTGAACCCCTCTGCATCCTGAATGTCTTGACATTTCTTCCCCCCTGGTCTTTTATTTTGGGGATAATCTCTGAATACACTACTACATTTTGATCCAAAATCCGACGGTTACTTCCGACAGCGCGTGGATTTTTTCTTTTAAACTTACCAAAAATCACAAAGATAATTTTTTTTTTGTAAATGTGGCCACACACGTCGGTTAAGCGACGGATATTGTCATAACCGTCTCTTAACTGACGGTGCGTTGGTCAAAAAGGTCATTCAAACAACCAAAGGAAAGCCGAAAGACACATAGGGCGCGGAACCGTCGCTTAACCGATGGTGTGTTAGTTAAAAAAAAACCCAAAACTCACATAGGGCGCGCGGGAACCATCCATTTTCTCACTGGCTTCTTCTTCTTTTCATTTTGTATGTATGCGATCCTTCCACAGGACCTCTTCTTCAGGTAGGAATTTTATAGCAGCACTATTGCTTGCGCACCTTATTCCGCTTACTTGCCTGAAGAAACCAACTGAAATCAACTTATGCTATTTGGAACCTCTCCTCTATTCCATACCTCACTTACCTAACTTGCTTATGCCCTTACCAATTGCTGAAGCCAGGAATGCTCTGTAGAGTCGGCACTATAATATTTACTCTTTACCCTACCGATTCTAGATACCACGTATTAACTTTTGCTAGTTCGGCCTCAGGATACGATTCATCAATTTGAACCCACTGGCTATTGCTGCCGTGGAAGCTCAGCTTGGGGAGCCATTACGTGATGACGGCCCTATCCTAGGAGTTTCCAGGTCATGTGTGGCAAATGATCTCGTTCTTTCATTTAGAATGAAGTTTAAGTTCAAGATTGTTATATTAACTGTTATTATTTCAGGTTACCCTTTACAACCCTCCAAGTTCGTAGTTATATTCCAGTCATCTGAGCTTGGTAGCAAACAATTGTTTATTTTGGAGCAAATGATAACTCTCCAGTATCCAATAACTTTATATTAATTGTCTTAGGAGGCCAGAGGTCTTGATGCTGGACCTAGGATTGTACAAAAATTGGTTGGCCTTGGCGATAACAGGACATCCAATATTGTCAAACGCATTGCAGAAGAAGAAATTGCACATGTTGCAGTGGACGTGTCTTGGTTTCTGACAGTATGCAGAAAGATGGGTTGCATGCCTGACAAGACATTTACAGGTCTGTATGGAAATATGAACCCCGATAGATACATCTGGAATGTGAACTTCATAATCCTTTAGATGCCATGCCCCAAGCATGCCTTTTCGTTGATCTACCCTTGTTCATCTACTTGCTTTTATGACATACATAATTTTGGTGTAGTATTGCACATTGCATGTTTGTTACAGAGCTGTTAGAGGAGCTTGATGTGGAGCTAAAAGGGCCATTTAACTATGAAGCAAGAGCAGAAGCTGGAATGCCTCGTGATTGGTAGGAAAAAAAAAT
>LPNX010510881.1:157121-207605 GCA_001517045.1 Pseudotsuga menziesii | reverse complement strand
GACATATGCCAAACAAAACAGGTAAATAGAACACCCTTTAGTAGATGTTTTTGTCATTGACAAAATCAAACTTATGACAATGGTTGATATAACCTTAATTTATCTTTTCAAGGAAAATAGGAATAACACACAAATATATCCAAAACCAATATGTCACGAGTACAAAGAATCCAGAGCGTTTTAAATTTTAACCGAAGAACTTGAGAGAGTTAACGAAGTTTAGCTCTTTGTCTTAGGGTCTATTTTGACCAGTTTGATCAATAACACAGGACTTCTGATCATTATGTTGCCTTCAACAGCTAAAGGAGATTACCTACCAGGTTAAGAAAACATTAAATTTGTGTCAATATCATTATCACCCTAAGTTAAATTTGTTTCAATGATCTTGAACTGGATCCAACCTTGCAATGGAAGAATCAGGCATGAACATTAAAGCATACCTATTACCAACAGTTACCTTGACATGTTGTCACTGCTAGATTCGGATAAGATTGTGAGCCTCCTCACTGTCTTCATGAAGTTTCTACATTCAATAGAAAGACAATAAAGGATTTGCTTAGTTGCCTGAAAATCCACATAAGGAATTATTCCTAATTGCAAGAAGAGGAGAACCCACTAGGAAAGTATTCTTCTAACTACACAACATTTCTCTTGCATTGTAGTTTCTCATGCTTCTCATTTGCTTAGAAAAAAACAGCATTGACATGATATACATACAAACATTTTGTAAATCAGAATACCATAAGATTACCCTTAGTCCAAGTCCTAATTTAGTAAATGGATCATATGTAAATTTTGAAGAGAGATAAAAATACCCATAAGGTTCCTCTCCAACATGCCTCAGAATATTGCCAATATCCTTATAGAGAATACGGTTTGACAGCTCCAAATATTCAATACCAAACATTTTGCGTAACCTATCATAGAGCTGTTCATAACTGCTGAACATTGTTAGATCGAGGGTTCGACCTACTTCTTCATCCTCACTAAAGACTTTGCAGGGGAGAACTGGATCCTCTGATGTCTTTTCATGTGTATTTTTCTTCAAACTGAGTATACCAGTTTCATGTTTAAACCTCTGAAGACTTTTGACACCATTGGTTCCAGCAGCATCCAAGCTATTCCCATTTTGGTGCGTAATGCTAGAATTATCAGAGATTTTTGATCCACCTGCCTTTTCTTTTATCAGCTTCTGAACCCTATCCTCAGCTTCTTGATTTACATCAGTTGAGCTGTTGTTTGTAATCCCAGGTGAACCAGTGTCATTGAAGGACTGGAAACCAAGCCCATCTGCAGAGCTAACTGCAGACTGCTGCTGCTGTTGAGATCTTGGAGATTGGTCTGTATGTATAGGCTTCCCAAACAACAGAAAAGGTGTGCTCTTCGACGTAGAGCTAGTGGTACACCTACTGATTTTATGCTCACTCTGTGATGAATTTCCCATGGTCAGCAAACAAGATAGACTGTTGTGCACCTCAGACCTTTCGAGCTGAGAAACGCTTCCTATATTGAGTTTTGTGGATACACGTGTGGACATAGCGACTGGTTCTTGGTGCTTCACATTATCTAAGAACAATCTAGATTGGATGTTGTTCTGATGTATATCTGAGAAACTCATGCCATAAATAGTATCATGCCTGGCTCCCTGCATGCCTGCAGGTACATTTTCTGAAACACTGTGCCAAGGGTTTATCTGCCCTAGCACATTATTGGTGAGAGTAGCCATTTGGAGTCCCATGATCCCCCTTTGGCCCTCAAGATGAAACTCCGGAGGCTAAGTAACTCGGAGCTTTTTCTTTGGAAGCATAAAGGGTGTCATTTGGATGGCAGGCATGTTGGAAACAACATCTACCATCCAAGGGCTTACTCTTTTGACACTTTGTAACAACTTTGGCTCATCCCACATTACCTGTTGCACAAAATTCCCAGCAATGATATTCAAAAAGTTTCCAGTGCTACTCCGTCATTTGATCTGTTCTGATCCAATCTTCACATTCATCTACTCTGGCTTCTAACTAAGAACCGGTGAAAGAAAATCTTCAAATGTTCTTTAAAAAAGTGTTCTTATGCGTCAATTATAAATAAGCCCATAATGGGTTAGCTTCTTTACATATGTTATAACTCATAGTTTACACCATACCAAATCCAAAACACCATTGATTACTGGCAAACTTTACAGATCACATCTAGAGGGTGGTTTTCAGGTCAATTGTAATCTAATACAAATCATAACTGACAACTGGGTTAAAAGATTCAAGTAGCCTCTACTAGGTCCTGTCTATTCCTTCAGAGACCAAATATCAAGGAATACATCATATGCTAGACAGTTGGCTGCTTTGCAGCAATTACTATTATGACTAAAACTTGTTTGTATTGTGGTGTGTATAAGCTGAAACATAATTATCCCAACTGAACTTAACAGTATGGAAGGTGAACTTGACAAGCATACAGAAGCCCAGCATTACCAGACATCTTTTCCTCTACGTAAAATTTTGTATTATATCAGACCCAATGGCAACTCAAAAATTTGGTGTTTGAACATCATATAAAATTGGGTTACGGATAATAAGCCAAAATAGGCATAAGTTTGCTGCAGAATATCACATTGGCTTGCCAAAATGTTTGATTCGACACAGCTGCAAGACTTCAGTTCCATCACAGAGTCTACTCTCATGATTGCTTGAAGATTTGGCCTGACCTCTGCAGGCCAGGTGGCCATATGCCCTTTCAACTTTATGTGGTGTTCTCCCTCGGCCTTAGTGCCCTATACATACATACATATCCTATAATTCTTTTACACTTAGTGTTGTGTTTGGGATTGCTACATTTTTACATTCTTAATAGTTTGAGAATGCATTTGTCATATTCAGGCCTCTTCCTGTGTTATTGTTTGATTCTTTCTTCCTAATAGTGGCTTGCATGCAGGACGAATTCCATTTGCATATTTAGAGGATATTCAAATGAGATTTATGAAGACATATGGCCGAGTGGCTCACAATGCACTTGCTTATGCAATGAATGATGGATTTTCTAGAGTTTTTCAACAGCAGATGGAATATTTCTCTAGCAACCCCAATGCAGACACCTTAACCCGTGTTAGGGGGGAAATGAATGAGGCAAGTGCTTCCTTTTTTCTCTTTATAAATTTATCCCTTGGGTTCCTTCAAGTTTACCACTGAGGCTGTTTGGTAAATGGAAATATTTGTTAATGCTATTGAAATGTTTAGTGAAAAGACCTATAATAGATTTATTTGCTAGAAGTGACCCGATATGTTGGGCATCTGACATATGTTGGGCATCTGACATTTTCCAATGAAGATTGAAAATGTTTATCTCTGTTCCAGCTGGTGCAAGGGTGGGGAACCTCTGCATATCAAAGTACAAGAGCATCATCAGTATAAGCAAACTTCCCATCCTCTACCTTCAGAACTTGATTTACTAGGTGTTCTTCAAGTTCGATGGATAAGGCACGCCTCATAACAAGTTCATGTAACAGGTTAAAGCATGCTCTGTGAAAATGTTCAAGGAAGTGTTTTTCATAGGACATATCTGAAACACCAGCCCCCTCCATTATTTCATCAACTGAAAGCTGTGGCTGTAGCATTCGTAAAAGAGCACTGACATGTTCTTCATTAAGTTGGTGACAGGATTCTTTGTAAATAGAAGAATGCCAATCTGGAGAAAAAATGCACTCTTTAATAAAACTAAGCACTTCAACAGCTCCTTGTAAAGGAATATTACTGGAGTCAGAAACACTGTCATTTGCAGAGCAGGGCTGTTCATGTCCATCAGAGATGACTACTTGCCTGCTAGCCTCTGAAAACAGATCTCCAAAGAGAGCATCATCTTCATCCCCGCTTGTGTAGTTCTGAAAAGGACTGTCAAAACTAGATAATGGATTCTCCTAAGTTACTGTAGTTGTGTTAAACTGTTCCAATGAGTTGTAAAATAAGCAGAATTAGTACTTAAAAACAAGATCCAAAGTACACGTCAGTTGAAAGCGAGCATACCAAAAAAATGCTTAAATCTCAATGCAAAAAATGATCTCAGCCAGAATCATAAACACAATCTGCAACAGAAACAGACATGCATTGCCCCCATACTCTGCTAAAATTTTCTATTTGAGCACACAATCTTCAAACAAGCCCGAAAGAACTGGTTTTGGAAAAACTCGGCCTAGCATGTAACTGCTGTACATCATACATTTTTGTTAAAATGTCTACATGCAAGCTCGAGATCAAATAGTCCACTGACATCACTGCCTTCTAACCATAGACTAAATTGAACGAATGTGCTTAGTCAATGTTTTGCAGGTCGTATTGGAGGCCCACTATATTCTTAGATGGCATCGGAGAAGTCTAAACAATGACTCTTGACATGGCCTCTGGATTGTATACAGTCCAACAAAGGCCTGTCCTAGTGTGAACCGGTATATGTTTCCAAATAAAAATTTTAATTTAAAAAAAAAAAAATTCAATAGGCGTCGCTTAAGCGACGGTTATATCTGTCACTTCACCGACGATTAATCTGTATACTCGTCGCTTAAGCGACTGTTTTCCCTGTCGCTAAACCGACGCATCATCTGTATATTCGTCGCTTCAACGACGGTTTTTAAGTGTTTTTTCAAAATTTAATATAAATTTTATGTCGGATAACCGACGCCTTAAATTTAAACCCGTCGGTAAAGCGACGGTTTTTAAGTGATTTTTTTTAAATTTAATATGGATTATATGTCAGATTACCGACGATGTATATTCAACCGACGGTTACATAAGTGTCGCTTAACCGACGGTTAATTAGGTTTCGGATAACCGACGACAAGTTTCCGACGCTTATAAAAAAAACAAAGTGTCGTACATGCGACAGGGAAGTGTCGAAAATCCGACATGATGGCCATCGGATTTTTGGTCGAAATGTAGTAGTGATAGGTGTCCATGTTCGTGGCATCTTCTACAGGGAAAAGGGATCTATTCATAATCTATGGCCTAAAACCATTCCTCATCTTCCCAGGTTAACTCTATTCCATCAGGAAAATATCTGGAAATGTCAAGGTAGATACATATTCTGGCATACGATATGTATTTCCTCTATCTGGTTTGATCTGAGACTTTAATAAAGTTCCCCAAAGTGTTCCCTATGTCCATCAAGATTTCTTCCTTCAAGTATTCCATTGGGAGGGAATACATTCTTATCCATACAGGTTCTATCGTCAAGTTTTCCTTGTCAGGGTCAAATCTCTCTTTTCATGGCCTTAAAAGTAGGCCCATCGAATTATAGAAGTAGGGTCCGTTTTTGAATATTTTCGTTCTGTCCTCTTCATTGAAGAAAATAATAGTGAAGAACCCTTTAGCTCCCAGTTGAAGATCAAAGTGTCCTTGAGGTTTCCACGTTGAGTTGATCCACCAGACCAGGGTCTTTTTCTGTAGGCCAGATCCCCACAAATTTTCCTATGAGCACCCTCTCTTTCATGTATTGAATGTCCTCCCTGACTCTTTCAGATTTGATCTGCAATCTTGGCACAGTCTTGGATTTCAGGATGCATTGTCCTGTCCTTCATGTGCCCTGATTATTTGTTTCTTCCTTTCTAATTCCGCTGCAGCCTTCCCCATCTCTTGGCGTAATCTGGGAATTGATTACTCCTTTTCCTTTTTCATTTTCTTTTTCCAAGATAACTGAATTTGCCTCTACTATTTCATTCCTTCCACGGTCCCTCTCCTCCCGAGGAGGAGCAGAAACCATCTTGAAAGGTTTTTACTGGAACATCACCGACCTGCCTGCCCACCATGAAACCTACCTCCTATAGCCTCCTGCCCCTGCCTTCATTCCAGTTGCAGACCCCTCCACCATGTCAAAATTGTTCTCACATTGTTTGCACCCCCATATCATATTAAACATAGTGAAGGAATCACCCTGGGGTTTAATGGTTCATTTCTACTAACAATATTTGTATCTATAAGTGGTTTGGTAATTTGTCATTACCTGATTACATAAGGAGAATATCATGGAATGGAAACAATTCATAGAAACACAACTCTCTAGTGTTTTTATGACACATTTGTAAATGCCATCTTGACTTGTATGATAGTTATCACTGATATATTTTATCTACAATTTGATATTGAATGGAAACAATAGAAATGCATCATGCCAAAGGTAACTTGGACAGGGGTCTTCCAATTATTTGGTTTGAGGGGTCAAATATTCTTAGTATGGTCGGAATTTCTATATAGTTTGATTGATTATCAGAGAATATAGTTTTTGTGGCATCTCTATTTTAAACTTTTATATCATGTTTTTGTCTGCTACATTGTTTAATACTTTATGTAATTCTTACAAGTATTTTGTAGGTTTTTTATTTTGGCAAACAGATGGAAGTTGGGAAAGTGTCTCTAAATACTCCAACGATTTTGAGTAGGTAGTTTTACTATTTTTTCTTTTCAACTTATCCATTTTTTATGAACTTGTTTTTGTTCAAATTGTTGATAGAACTGAACGTGTAACCGTCTTACATTGGATCAAACAACAACATAAACAAGGGCTACATGGTAGCTATTCTCTGTTGCTTAGTTTAGGGAAAGATAAAATGAAAATATATGAACTTGTCAACATAAAATATATATTCTTTGTCACTTAGTTTAGGGAAAGCTAAAAATATATGAACTTGTCAACATAAAATAATATATATACTATGCATTTTTTTATCTTTCAATCAATGTCTCATGAGAGGATTAACTAATGATGTGGATGTAATTAATAATATTTATTAAAATTTATTAATATGTATAATTTTATATGAATAGGTTTTATTATAAATTAATATTATTTATTAAAAAAATTGAATATATTTTGAGTGGGAGGTGTGGGGGATTGTATTTGGGAAATTATGAAGCAAGTTTCACTTGGGAGATTAGGAGAAGACACCAATAACCAAGTAGAGGTCTATATTCAAGAAAGACTAAGAATATATTTGTTAAAGGAGATTCAAAAACCATTCTTAGGGGTATGTGATATACTTAAATTCCTAAATATTGCTTTCTAGTCAAGATCATTCTAGATATCAATGAGAAACAAAGAGATTTGACCTTATATAATACTTTCATGTGAACAAAGCTACTCTTTTAAATGTTTCTTTTTAGTCAAGACTATTCTAGATATCAATGAGAAACAAAGAGATTTCACCTTATATAATACTTTCATGTGAACAAGGCTAATCTTTTAAGTGTTATAACAATAAGAGAAAAAGACAGGATTACTTCTTTATTGCATATTCCTTTAGTTTTAAGTCATAAATAAAAGGAAAACTTAGTTAAGCCATGATGGTTTAAATCCAGTACAAGTTGTGGCATTATTCATGTGGATGTGATATGTTTTTACTCACCACAGACCTCATGCACCAACATTAACGATTTGCATTATTGTAGAGAAGGCTCATGAATAAATGGTATAATAGGATCCATGTAGACATAGGTGGGAAATCAAGGTCTTTGTTTAAACACTTTCATCTAAGAATGTGCTTGGTTGTGGTGGTGTCAACGTTCCTAGGTAGCTTATTTCAAATACGTGATCCATCTTTCAAGGATCATGGCTCTCCCCATGTCTGTTTAATTAAATCCTCAATCAGTGGAAAAGAAAATCCTTAAACAGTGGAAAAGAAGAGAAACTTGGGTCAATGAACATGCAACATGCATTGAGGAGGAATGAGAGACTCCTACCTAATAATCAAGTAGTCATATATTAGTTGAACAATAGAGTTGCTAACTAAATTGAAGCGCGAAACATCACGTGTGCATAAATATTACAGATTTTACCTACCAAGGCATTCAACTAGAAAAACCTATAAGTTGAAAATGGCATACTCTATCAATTGGTTCAAGTTTCATTGGTGTTGAACCTCTTTGGCTACTAATAAAAACTATCAATTCAGTTGTTTGTAGATATGATTATGGATGAAGAAATTTTGTAATGATTTCAAGTAGATTTCAAAATGGAACATGTCAATTTCAAAAGTATTAATATGTATTTAAGATTTATAATGGTTACTATGTATTAGTAAGATTTAGACATACTAGTTGCAAACCTCTTAAAATTTAATTATTAATTATTTATTATTATGATGTAAGATTATATTTATTGTCTGTATAGAAAGAAGAGTATTCTGTAAATATATAATAATGATAGATTATTTGCTTTCAAGAAAATAACAAACCCATGATTTGACAATAGTTTTCATAACCTAAAATAAATATTTTGTGTAAATATTATATCACATCATGTGATGTTACATCCTTTTAAACCTTAAAAAAATCGTTCTTCTAGAGGGTTGCATTGCATTACGCGCATGGAGATATATAATTATATTTACGGTAAATGATAATATTACAAATTAACTTTTTCATGTACGCTAGTATCGAGTGTAAAATTATTCACTTACACTCCTCAAACATAAAACAAGACGATGCTAACAAATCAGATAGAGGATACATAATGTGTTTAACATGTATGATGTATATGTCAATATGTATGAGGGTATAATTATTTAGTACAGGTCACGAGAAAGGCCTCTGCAAACAAGGTTGACACCCATTATGTAGAAATGTACAAACTCCATTGACATAATCGTTACCATTTCCACGTGTATTTTTCTTGAGCTATCTTCCATCAAATCGGTTTAAATAGAAAATAAATAATGAAGCCTACATTAAGACAAGTGTATTCAATTACAATCTCAATGCAAGTATACAATCATTAGGAAATAAGATGTTTAAGCTTTGGCGAATAAAATAATAGATAATAACAAATAAAGTATGTTTTAAAAAATAAAAGTTTGCATTTATAATGTTATACATTTTAAAAAGGAATTTAATTTTTAGTCAAAGATTAACTAATATAAAGTCAATGCCCGAACGATTACAATATACTCTGCCTGCGGCAGAGATAATAAAATAAATATTAAGATTTCTTACCTGAGTTTTAAGACTTATTTCCTGGGTGTTTTGTGCTACCTCTTAAGAGAAAGAATATCCCATTTCCTGGGTTTTTTGTGTAGCCAATATCCCATTTTATGGATGCTATCCAAAGAATATAGTTTCGTTATTTTAACAACAAAGAACTCACGGGAGCCTGCCATAACTTCTAGAAAGAATTTTTATGCATAGACGGAGTTCGAAAAGGATACGATAATGCATCTAGATGCTACCACTGTAATTAGTAGCCTTCTTTCACTACTAGAATAAGTTTATATTGCTAATTAAAAATTATATTTATTGACTATGCTACCTTAGGATTTCCTAAACTTTGACAAATTTCGTTGAATGCAGGTTGTCTGGACATGAGGGAAAATCTCAGTGGATTCGCTTCTGGCCTCAATGAAAAAGATGTTTGGGTGATGAATGTTGTTCCAGTAAATGGTTCAAACACATTGAAGGTCATCTATGATAGAGGCATGACGTGAATTGAACACAACTAGTGAGCAATGAAAGATGATATATACTAATGTATACTTAGCAGAAGATCATTTTTCATGGCATACACATTTTGTATTTGGAATCTGATTACTTTTGTGAATCATTTTCAACTTATCCTTGCACTAATGATCTCCTTCATGCTTGGACTGTATTCTGTGATATATATATATGAGACTTGCTTTTAGTAATGGACCAGATCCTTTGCCCAACAGGATTTGTGGTTACTAGAGATAAGTCTTCAATGACAAAGTACATCACAAACTATTTTCCTGTCTTGAAGTGGGCTTGATCATCAACCTTGAATGGAACGCGAGTAGCAATGAAATTTCACAATGGGATGTTTGGTACTTTCATTGGTATTGTAGAATTTGGCCAGGACTTGGAAGAGGAGCTTTAACTCTTCCTTCCCAGCCATGGCAACCATAAAGGTAAGTGTTTTTATTAGTCTATTCCCATTGGAATGTTAAGCATCATGATTTGAACATAAAAAAAAATAAGTATTTGATTTCTACAGAATTTCTACGTGCTGATTGATGTGTAAATCACAGGTGCAAGCATAACCGAAAGAAAATGTTAGTAGGATATGAGGATATCTATAATATCCTATTTGGTTTTCAAATAATTAATATGCAACAACCATGTGAAGTATATGCAAATGTGAAGTACATATGCAATATAAATTTTACAAATAGTTAAACTTCTTAAGCTTACCTTACGAAGTTGCTCCAGAAAGCTCAGACAAATAGAAAAATAGTTAAATAGCTTAATCTTACCTCAAGAAGTTTCTCCAGAAAGCTCAGTCAAGAAGTTTCTCCAGAAAGCTCAGATGATGTTGCTCTAAGAAGACTCTACTTGGATTTGCAACAAAGTTGCTCCATAAAGCTCAGAAGATGCTAACAACAAAGGGCATGCCGCACAAACTGCTTTGTTTCAAGCACATGTGTTTCAAGGGCATGCCACCATCATCGTCGCCCCTTGATAGAAAAGGCATGCCACCCTCACCGCCACAACTTGACATAATTTCACAAATAATACAGTGAAAGCGCATGCCATCATCACCGTCACCCCTTGACAAAAAAGGCATGACACCCTCACCACCACAACTTGACATAATTTGATAGGTGTTATAAAATAAACGTTGGTAGTCCTCTACAAATGATGCCACTAATGGTATCATTAATGTCTGCTTAAAAAACAACAAACCTTTTCCTATGTTAAAACTTTGCACATAAAACGTTTTCAAAGGTTTGATACATTAGATAAACAATAAATATCTAATGAATTAATTAATCCATTAATTCTAAGAGCTATATAAATAATATCTGATGAACTAATTAATGGATAAATTCTAAGAGCTAGATAAATAATATCTAATGAATTAATTAATATAATTAATAAATAAATTCTAAGAGGTAAATAAATAATATCTAATAAAATAATTAATCAATAAATTCTAAGAACTAAATAATATCTAATAAAATAATTAATCAATAAATTCTAAGAGTCTGATAAATAATATCTAATATAATATCTAATAAATTAATTAATCAATAAATTCTAAGAGTCTGATAAATAATATCTAATAAATTAATTAATTCAGATAAATTCCAAGAGCTAAATAAATAATATCTAATACATGAATTAATCAATATATTCTAAGTGCTGGATCTCGTTATGTGACAAATGTTCAAAGTCAAAACAAATTAATATGAAGTTAAAGCTTATGGAAAACAATAATACCCTACCTTGGATCGATAATTTTAAGATCTATGTGATAAATGTTCACAGTCAAAACATGAAGTTTTTCTTTTAAATTGTTTTTCACAAATTAAATAGGTTTTTGGTTGAAATTGCAACATTTAACTAGCACATCTATATTGTGTGTGGTTGGATCCTCAAATAAAAACTTCTATCGAGGTAAAAATGTTTCTTTATAAATTTTAATTTAAAATTAAAAATTTATTTATAATATTAAACTTTTTTATAATTTTATTTTCCAATTTTCTTATTATTTATAACAAATAAAAATTTAACACTTTTAAAAATTGATATATGAAAAATGTAATAATTCAAATTATCTTAATTACCAAATGAGAAGTTAATTACCAAATGAGAAGTTAACAATGTAAAATGGCGATAGTTTAAAAATTTATTTATAATATTAAACTTTTTATAATTTTATTTTCCAATTTTCTTATTATTTATAACAAATAAAAATTTAACACTTTTAAACATTGATATATGAAAAATGTAATAATTCAAATTATCTTAATTACCAAATGAGAAGTTAATAATGTAAAATGGCGATATAATAAGAATGAAACTATTTCAAATGGTGGTTTATATCAAAATTCAAAACTTATACTGTTATGATATTAAAACGTCAACTATGATTAATATTTATTATATTGAGAATAAGTATTAATACTTATTATATGGACATGAATATTGATATTTATTTGATGGAATACGTACTAACTTATTTTAGGGAATAAACGTGTTGAATAAATTATTGAGTTTTCAACATTTCGAACCCTACACCGGGTTCATCTTTAGAAGCCATGTACAAGCATGAACAAGCTCAAGATTTCGAACACTACGCCGGGTTCATGTTTAGAAGACATGTACAAGCATGCAGAGCTATGACCAATTGTTTCTTGAAGCCATGTACAAGCATGAACAAGCTCAAGATTTCGAACACTACGCCGGGTTCATGTTTAGAAGACATGTACAAGCATGCAGAGCTATGACCAATTGTTTCTTTTATAAAATCTTCCAGGAAACCGCCCGCCATGCTTCGATAGGGAAACCTTGATTACCCACGTAGGAGGCCAACTTCGAACATTGATATCTTTTGCCACTTATAATAACGAGTCCTTCCAGCACAATCAAAGCCCCTCGTTTATGAGAACCACTAATATTACAGCTTCAATTGAAAATCTCTGTGCTCCATAGTCTTGCGACAACACTTGATTCATATCAGATGCACAACGCCTTAATTGTATTTACTTTTACTATTGTTTATTATCATATATGCTTACACAAAGCATCAGAATTTTCATGTCAGCTACAACTACGGATGGAATCCCAATATCAATGTTGAGGCCGTTGCCAGGAGCATCAATAGGAACTCAATCCATCCATTTTCTCCAACACAAACTAGTTTTGAGATTGCTCCGTGCCAGAGTGCTTACCACTTTATGTTTTGCTTGTTTTTACAACACAGGCAATAACATGAATAATCTCGGCCTTTGTTTTGGGTAATGCAACTGCTACAGCTCTGGAAATGCAGCCATCCTCCCACCTTAATAATTGAATATCTCACTTTTTCTCTCTCCAGCCAATTCTTCTAACAGGTCGGTTTCCTTTCATTGTGATCTAAGAACCGTCACATCCCTGCATTGTCGTGGTATCATCCTTCCAGCGCCTGCTCCGAATTCCCATCCCATTGGCAAACAATTCGAGCCTTTGTCATGCTGAAATATTGTCTGCAAAAAGCTGTAGAACGATTAACAATGCAGAGATTCCAACATCGGGGCTCAGAGGCAGAGCCCAAGCATGAGCAACCGTTCCCATCCATAAATAACACAGCGGCACCCGACCCATCTTCCTTCTTCGCAGAGAGTCTCCGCAATCATGCAATTCCCCTTCCCACCAATTCCGCCTGGCAGAACTTTGTACGCAGGGCGGGTTCCCAGCCGGAATTCATCCATCCTTACCTCATTCAATCCAACCCCAACAGGGGCTCTATCACTATCTGTTATCCCTCCAGAAATGTTCAATCCGCCTTCATCATACAATCCTTCGTCCCCAACATAACAATCTCCTGCTCCCTCATCGGTTCCCATGTCGTCTCCCAATTCGATGACCTGAGTGTCACCTTAGACCTCCCGGGACCCCTCACAGTCCCCCTTGTACGTGGAAGCCCTTACATCACCTGCGTTGTCAAGGGCGGTGGCCTCAGATTCTCCACAGTACACGCGGTGCTCAATCTTTCTTTCCACAATCACTACACCAAGCATAAGATTGGCTTCAACAATGGACAGACATGGCTAATTTACAGCTCCAATTCCCTGCATCTCAAAAAGGATTTGAGCATCTCTGGATTCTATGAAGGCGTCTTGAGAATCACCATACTCTCAGACAAAGATGGAGAAGTTGCAGATGCAAAAGAGCGGATTTTGGACCGGTTCAGCACAGCTTATCCGGTCTCCGGGTTGGCGCATCTCAGGACGCCATTCAGTGTCAAATACGAATGGAAGAAGAAAGGAGAAGGTGAGTTACTCATGCTGTCGCACTCTGTACATAGGCAAATCGTTGTTTTTCCTGCACCCGATATGATACTGCCCGACCTCACTTACCGTAGCATTGATGGCGAGCTGCTTGGCATTGTGGGCGATTCATGGATTCAGGAGGAAACCCCAGTTACTGTAAGTTGGTATTCAATGAAAGGATCTGATGAGAAAGCTAGAAATCATATTATCAGCCCTAGAGCAGGATGTAAGCAATCTGCAAACGATTACGAACCCGTCTACTTATTTTTATGGAAAGGCTGTTGTAAGAGCGGCGAGGTTTGCATTGATTGCAGAGGAGGTTCACTACCAAAATGTCATACCTCGTGTGAAAGAATTCCTAGAGAAATCCCTGACTCCATGGCTGGATGGGAGCTTCCAAGGAAACGCATTCATGTATGATAACAAGTGGGGAGGGTTGGTCAGCAGAGTGGGTGCTAGGGACTCTGGTGCAGATTTTGGGTTTGGGGTTTACAATGATCACCATTACCATTTGGGTTATTTTTGCTATGCCATTGCTGTCCTGGCCAAGCTCAATCGCAGCTGGGCTCAGAGATTTAAGCCACATGTATACTCAATAGTGAATGATTTCATGACCCTAACTTCTGGTCAGCAATCATTGTATACACAGTTGAGAAATTTCGATTTATGGAAGCTGCATTCTTGGTCCGGTGGAATCACTGTATTTGCAGATGGTAGAAACCAGGAGAGCAGCAGTGAGGCTGTAAACGCGTATTATTCTGCATCGCTTATAGGAGTAGCATATGGAGATAAGCATCTCATAGCCACTGGATCAACTTTGGCTGCTTTAGAAATCAGGTCTGCAAAAGCATGGTGGCATGTCCCTGTGAATAGCACTGTATATGAACCAGAATTTACAAGGCAGAATAGAGCAATAGGGGTGTTGTGGGCGAATAAACGGGACAGTGGGCTGTGGTTTGCACCAGCTGATTGGAGAGAATGCAGATTGGGAATTCAACTGCTTCCAGTTGTGCCCATTACTGAGATTTTGTTCTCCAATCTGAAGTTTGTTAAAGAGCTTGTGGAATGGGCAACCCCAGCATTGAAGAGAGAAGGGGTTGGGGAAGGATGGAAGGGTTTTGTGTATGCATTTGAGAGTATGTATGACAGGGAAAATGCTATGAAGAAGGTGATGAATTTAAATCATCACGACGGTGGAAATTCTTTATCAAATTTGTTGTGGTGGATTTATAGAAGATCCAATGATTCCAATGGATAGTCGTATCAAATTTGTTGTGGTGGATTTACAGAAGATCCAATGATTCCAATGGATAGTCGTGCCTGTGCCCCTACAATTGAAGAGAGAAATGTTAAAGAAAACATATCTGTAAATTTACAAAATCCCTTTTCTGCTGGACACATTTTGGTGATCTGTACACTGGATTGTATATTTCATAAGTTGTCATAGGTTAATGCAAATATTGCTCTATGTGTTTCCTTTAAACGCATGGACATTCTTACTTCAATCTTGACAATCTTGAGGCCTCTGGAATTGCTGTTTGATATTGCAAATTAAGATGTTTCCTGGATGTTGTTATTTACTCTTGATTGAATATTTTGCTAGTAACTTTATGTTATGGCGTGAAAGATATGCAGAATCAGAAAACACCTCTTCAAACATGGCTTCCACTGCTACATGTAAACACTATCAACTTCTAGCCCCTCCATAGACATATTGAGAGTGTTTTCACGCTCCAATAAATGGTGCCTACGGCCTTGTAAATCTCTTAATGAAATCGACTCGGCAGGACAATATTAGACACTATTAGAGATAATAATGATAATAATAATAATCAACTCTGCCGGACAATATTAGACAGTATTAGAGATAATAATGATAATAATGTTTATCATGTAAGTTGTTGTGAGTTGTTTATAGATGAGAGATTTTATCCGAGCTTGGCTTGGTGTATGGTTGAGCTTGGCTTGGTGTAATATCTCAACCTCTATCAACTATATTTAGCATTTGTTAGTCACCTTTCCACTCTCACCTCTCCACTCTATATATTGGAGTCTCCATGTATTGGAGTCTCCATGTATTGTAAAACATAGTTTCATATAATAGATTTTAGTTTGAGTGTATCATAAAGTCTCCTCTCTCATTTCTAAGTTGGTATCAAAACCAATCCTCTTGCTAAGAATAACTTTTAGCAACTAATCTTGCTTTTGTCAATACTACCATCTGTTTAAGTTTAGATTTGAATAGCCATTTTGCTTTAAGTTTAGATTTGAATAGTCATTTTGATCCTATGGGTAATTCTACTAAATCCCAAGTTTTGTTTCTCATAATAGAATCATATTCTTTATTCATTGCATAAACCCATTCTTTCTGATCTTTCTTATCTTTGGCTTGTTCATAATTTAATGGTTCTATAACATTCATTATATTAGTCATCAAGGCATAATCCATTCTTCTTTATATTTGGCTTGTTCATAATTTAATGGTTCTATGACATTCATTATACTAGTCATCAAGGCATAATCTCTAAACTTTATTGGAGGATGAGTTTGACTGGTTGACCTTCTAGGTACTACAGTACCTGTTGGAGTTCCATCCATGATTCTTCTGTATTCTGATGTTTCATCATCTAAGGTAGTATCACTCATGCTTGATTCTTGTTCCTAAACCTGATGTTGTTCTTGTTGTTCTTGCATTTGTTGTTGATCCTGCACTTTTTGAAGGATTTTATCTATTTTGACATGCTCATCTGGGATCAATTCTTCATCAGCACTATTCATCTTGTTACATACATTTGTATTTTCATGAAATACAACATTTCTACTAGCAATCAATGTGTGTGAACTGGGATGAAACAATTTATATGAAATAAAAAGATCAAAGTGATGAAAGCCTCATGAAGATCAAGACTACTTTGCAAATCAATTTGAGATAAACATTAAGGGAGAATATTAGAGATCATGTTTATCCTATTGTGAGTTATTGATAGATGAGAGATTCTATCCTAGCTTGGTGTATGCGTGAGATATTATCTCAACCTCTATCAGCTATATGTAGTATTTGTTAGTCATCTCTTGACTCAATATATTGGAGTCTCCATGTATTATAAAACATAGTTTAATATAATAGATTTTAGTTTGAGTGTAACATAATGTCTCCTCTCTCATTTCTAAGTGACAGAATATTAGAGCCCAAAAAGAAAAACAGTCCAATATTGAATATGTCTAGGTTTCCCAATTATTATGCCACCTTGTTCACCTGTTCATGCATAGTAACTGTGGGCCTTGTTGATCAGAGGGGTAATCACCATTTTCCGCAGCATAAGACAGCTTAGACATCATTATTGAATATTTTATATCCAAGGTCCCTTAATAATAAATATACGACAGAAAAAGCAAAGCATAAGAATTACGCCTACCACAGAGATCTCATGAATCATACGTGAGACAAAGGAGGGATTGTACTTTTAACTCCAATAAAGCAATAGAAATTTTTTTTACATTTTTCGAAATTGCCTGGAACTCTGTCTAGATGCCTGATATTTACAGCAATAGAAATTTTTAACTCCAATAAAGCAATAGAATTTTTTTTTACATTTTTCGAAATTGCCTGGAACTCTGTCTAGTAACCTCTTTCAAACAATGAACATAATGCTTTATAAAGTTGCATATCCCCCTTTACATCTCTTTCAAAAGAAATACTTAAAGAGGGATATGCTTGACTGACTTTACCTTCTAATGCATCAGCGGACTTATAAATTGTTTCCCTAATCTCTCACTGCCCAGCATTGCCCCCCAGCATAAGGATAGGTCATGTTTATCCATCGATGACAACAGTAAGAATGACAAAATCCATGGTGAGAGACTTTCTTGCAACTATGAATAAAACCATCTTGCTAGCTAGCACATGATCAAGGAAAGAGATTCTTGCCATTGAACTGCTTCTAGTCTTTGAGCGAGGCTGGACACTAACAGATCATCGCTCATTTGTTTGCCACTAGTAGAACAATGGGGCAATTATGGAGCAGGATAAGCTCATGCTGTCCATTATTAGATCAATTGTAAGATTTCTCTGTTGAATCATTCGTAGGAAACTCTTAACTATGGGTGATAACTAGGCTCTTATGTAATGTGCCTGTTCTTCAAAATGATCAAGATTTATAAATATAATCTTGGGAGGATAAGCTGGATAGGAAACTTTTTATTCCAAATGTGGCAATATAAGTCATGGGCAATGTTGATGGCAGTGGAAGGGGCAGTTAATGCATCCACTATGGCAGAAGTCATATTTTCCAAAGTGGAGGGTGGAAATCTTCCCTAGATAGCTGAGTGATGAAATAAATATCCTCCTGAGTGGGCGGGAACCACTTACTACCACCAACACGGAATGTCTGCCTTCGGTGATCCCATTGTCAGATCAACAAACGTAATAATGTAATGTTTCCCTTAAGGGATGTATCCTCCTGATAGAACTTTAGGAGGCCAACAATCCTTAAGAGCTCTCTTGTCTAGGCATTAATGGAGTGAGGGTGCAAATCCCTTTCCCTCTCCCTCGCCTCCCAGTGTTTGACCATGGTATATTGGTCAAGATGTTTATGGTCCTGTTGAACAGCACGTCATCACTCATGTCTCTATTTCACATATTCCATACAATTAAAATAATATTTAGTAACATAAACAATATTTTTGTGAAAAAATTAATTACTTACAGCCAATGCACTAGAATAATAGAAGCGCACATTTAGCAGTATTTTATGTTCACAATGCATGGCTTACAATGCTCTACTACAATAATACCGCACTGATAATATATTTTAACATTATTAAAATTAATCTAAACGGTGTGTCAAATATCTGACACACTGTTACAGTTTGTAAAATGGACCTAACATTGCGTTGTAATCGTATTAGCGGATCGATGCGTCCCATAAAATCAATGCATCATTAACTATTTTTGATAATTTTAATTTTGATGCGTCTATGTCACGTCAGAACACTGACACCAGTATACTGACATGGAATGGGCACACCAACATTATTTTTTTCTAAAATGGTTAAGGAATATGTTGTCGATGCGTTCAATTCAAGTATGCGCCATTAGAAGAAATTTCAACTCAAAATGGGGCTTTTAACTCTAATTCAAATTCCATGCCATCATGTGTTAGCCAATGAAATTGCTTTAAATTTGAAATATTGNATAAATTTGGGGATAGGTATCATAAAAAAACTACTTTTTTGTTTGTATTTTTGACATATCTCCCCGTGTTTTTACTCAAATTTCGATCGGGAGAGCTCGTTGGATGCACATCATCATCACGTTTTTTGAGGTATTTCTTGTTTTTGGGGCAGCGGGGTCCATCAAAAGTATGTCGAGTGGGTACTCGTTGGATGCGGAATTTCATTATGCATCCAACGAGCTCTCTCAATCGAAATTTGAGTAACAACACGGGGAGATATGTCGAAAATACAAACAAAAAAATAGTTTTTTTCTTTTCTTCCTCCAAAATTAATAAATATTGTTTTATTGTTTTATTAATTTTTTTAGGAGGCCCATTTTGAGTTGAAATTTCCTCTAATGAATGTTAACGGTGTGTTTACTTCAACCAAATGCATCGTTTATGCACAATTGTTATTTAAATTTAAAACATTTCACTGTGCGCTTAAGAAACTTAAGAGCACCGACAACGATGCGCTCAATTTCCATAGAATCACCATATGATTACTTTGTTTGTTTATTACACTATGTTAACTTGTGTGTTTGTTATATTAAAGCGTGTCGTAAAGGATGTCTATATTGTCAGTGCACCTAGGACATGTCAGAGCACAGAAAATGGTGTCGTAACGTGACCTAGGCACACTAGATAATTTAGTTTATTATTTTAAATAATATAGGTTTCAAGTTTTTTTATTTTTTATTTTGTATTAAATATTTACAGATTCACAGTGCATCGATATGTTAGGTTCGCACTGTTTACAGTGCACCCTATAAAAATTTATAGGGTGCAACGTTTTCTAGTGCAAATTGAACAGCTCGAATGCATCGCACAATTTTTTTTTAATACAGCAAATTAAGGCTTCAATCAAAAAACTAATCCACAAAAAAAGTAAATTATGAGTTAAGAAACAACTTATTTGCTTAACATCGCTTCGAGGAGGAATCCTGGCGATGTATGGAAAATTTAAAATTTTGACTATTGTTTGTCAAAATTCAAACTAACAGCAACAACTAATACAGATGAATATTATTACCATGTTGACCACAAATGTAAGTGGCTAAGCTTTTGCATCAGTGCTCTTGGGCGAAAATGCACTAAGAAATGGTAAAAATGTATTTACATTGCATTTGTATTTATTAAACCTTGTTCAATGCATTTCAGATGAAGCACATCGTGCATGCTAAAAAAACTAATGCACCAAAGAATAGGGTTTTAAAAAACTTTGACGAGTATTCGAGTGATTTTTGTTAATTTTTAAACCTTGTGTGTTCGTAAACTACAAACATACACGTGCTTATATTATAAAGATGCATCATTAATTAGGGTTTGCAATTTCAATTTAAACAAATTTTGCAATGAAATTTTGTATAGTAGAGTGTGGTGCATTTATTTATTGAACAAGCACTGGTGTGTTTATGGTTATAGTACGTGCCAATATTAGCTTTCATGTTAAAATATAAATTGAGATAGGTTTTTTTAAGTGGCGAGTTTAAAGGTGATTTTTAAATGTTTATTACTGATGTGTTTAGAAAAATCAAATGCACTGGTGCTTATATTACAAAAACACGTTGTTAACAAAGGTTTGTAAGTACATTTTAAATGAATTTTGCAATAAAAATTTGTATAGCAGAAAACAATGCATTTATTTATTAAACCTGCACCAGTGCATTTAGTTTTATCATGCACACCGGTATTAGATTTCTTATTAAAATGTAAATTGAAATAATGGTGTGTATAAGAGTATTAAATGCAGGAGGTAGTTATACATCAAACACACTAATACATTTAATACATATAAATGCACTACTTAATGGTTTTGTAAACAATACGAGTTTTTAAATTAAATTTTCGTTGATTTATGTTGTTTCTCGGTTTTGGTGCGGTATCACTTTTTGCGCATCGGTGTGACATTGTATGTAATGCATTGGTACATTTCCAAATAAAACACAGCAATGGAAAAAATATACACTAAACCCTCCACATGCTCACCTCTGCTAATAACCGTTGTTATAAGCAGAATTTTGGCCTTTTTTTAATGGGCTTCCTCTAGAGGGCCTGTTCGTTATATTGATTGTTGAGTATGAAGATGAATTACTACCATCCCAATATAAATATGACAAATAATGTCTTTGTTTTCCATCACAATGCCTTTGATAGTCCTCCATTCGTCTATTTGTGTGCTCATTGTTTCTTGCAACATACAGTAATAAAGATTCCATTTCAGTAACGTCTACAATCACAAACATAAAGCACATTATAGAATCATAATAAAAAATTAGACACTTGTACCATATGTGGATATAAGTTTAATCACCTTTAATTTCCCTAGTTTTTGAGCGAACTGTGAATAAATGCCCTTCAACTTGTTCACTTTGTTTTGAGTCACATAATTGTGGCCCTTCAATATTTAATTATTGGACATGAGATAAACTATTGATTTGAACAACATGTACCCTTGAAGCATGGAACCTTCAGGATGAGCCTTTTGCTTTACAATTTTTTTCAAAACCTTTAAATAATGCTCAATGAAAAACATTGTTCATGTTTGAATTGGTCCACGCATCTCTATTTCATGTAATAGATGCGCAATGCAATGTTCTTGTGCATTAAAGAAACTAGTTGGGAAATATTTTTGCATGTCACACATTAGAATGGGAACTTATTTCTTCCACATCTTTAAGTCTTTGTTGTGTATCTTTGTTGAAGTGACCCACCTAAAATATAAATAACTAATGTAAACCTATATTTGTTTAAAGTGTTAAGATTCCATATGCTAAGCTAGATTATCAACATTCAATCCAATTTCGCAACAAAAGCATATAGACAGGATCACTGAAAGAAACAGTATCACAAGATCAACATAGATTTACCCTAGGAAATCACTAAAGGGAAAAACCCAGCAATAAAAGATTCCTCAATATGGATGATGCAATCCTACCACATTCTCGAGGACCGAAGTCACTTGATACCATTACGGAATAGTCACTCCCTATCACTTTAGGACTTAAGTCCAAGGATAATGCAATCCTACCACATTCTCGAGGACCGAAGTCACCGGATACCATTACGGGATAATCACTCTCTATCACTTTAGGACTTAAGTACAAGGATGATGTAATCCTACCACATTCTCAAGGACCGAAGTCTTCGGATCACTTTAGGACAAGTGTCCAGGGATGATACAATCTTGCTACATTCTTGAGGATTGAAGTCTCCGGATCACTTTAGGACAAGTGTCCAAGGATGATACAATCCCACTGCAACAACACTGCTCCCCCATTCAGGGAAGGTATTTTCGAACAACACGGAGCTTGTCTCGAAAATATTCAAACTTTATTTGGGATAGAGGCTTTGTCAACACATCAGCAACTTGTTCATTGGTACTCACATACTGGAGCTTTATGGCTCCCTTTTGTATCATATCTCAAATGTAGAAATACTGGATTTCTATGTGCTTCAATTTATCATGGAACACTGGGTTCTCCACCATATTTATACAACTTTGGTTATCACATAGAATCACTGTGGTATCCAACTCTAGGTTAAATAGACATGACATCAGCTTCCGAAGACATATGGCTTCACAACTAGCAGAGCAAGCTACTGTATATTCTGCTTCAGCCATGCGAAGAGAAACACTGGATTGTTTTCTGCTAAACCATGAAATCATAGCAGACCCCAGATAATAAAATCCACCTGATGTGCTTCTTCTGTCTGAGACAATTCCAGCCCAATCTGCATCTGTATAGCCATACAATCTTTAGTCATGTTTTCCATCATAGTATAGACCAAAGTCTATAGTTCCTTTCAGATATCTCATCACATGTTTTGCAGCTACCATCTGAACATGTCTAGGTTGAACTAGATACTGACTCAAGGTGTTCACAGCAAAACAAATGTCTGGTCTAGTATTTGTTAGATACATCAATGACCCAATAATCTATCTGTATTGAGTCACATACACTAACTCTGATGATTCATCAACCAGAAGCTTCAGGTTGGTATCCATGGGTGTGGCCATGGCTTTACATTCCAACATATCAAATCTTTTCAAATTTTCTACTGCATACTTTCCCTGGTTGAGAAAGGTTCCTTCTAAGTTCAACCATACCTCTAGACCTAGGAAATAATGCATTAACCCAAGGTCTTTCATCTCAAATTCTTCAGCGAGCTTCTTCTTGCATTCTACAATATGTTTCGCATTCCCTATCAGAAATAAGTCATCCACATATAGTAATAGTATGACAGGTTCATCTTCTATAACCTTGAAGTAAAGGTTAGGGTCGGCTTTACTCTTGGTAAAGTCCAAACTTGTCAGGAAACTATCTATCCTTCCATACCAAGCTCTAGGAGCTTACTTCAGGCTGTATAGGGCTTTATTCAAGTTGCATATGTGAGTCCATCTGTCTTCAACTTCAAATCCTTGTGGTTGTTCTATGTATACTTCTTCCTCAATCACACCATTCAAGAAGGATGTCTTTACATCCATCCGGTGTAAGTTCCACTTCATCATGGATGCAAGTGCCATGATGGCTCTAATTGAAGTATACCATGCTACTGGTGCAAATGTTTCTTCATAATCAATTCCCTCTTTCTGAGAGAAACCTCTAGCCACAAATCTTGCCTTGTATTTCTCTATACTTCTGTCAGCTGCATGTTTTATCTTGTAGATCCACTTGGAATATACTACACTCTTTCCTTCTGGTTTGGGAACTATATCCCACACATCATTCTTCATTATTGATCGGTATTCTTCCGTCATTGCTTGTACCCATTCATTCTTCTATACAGCTTCTTCATAGTTTGTAGGCTCTTGATATACAAGATAAAACATTAAGGCTACATAGTTGGAAAATGGCTTGGGCTTCTTGCTTATCCTTGTGGAGCCTTCAGGAGCTCCATATATTTATGCTTCTTGTATAATTTCTCTTGCCCAAGCAGACTTTCTTTTCTGTGATATCTCCATCGTTGGAGGTTCTTGTGGTTCTGTCATATCATGATCTTCAGGTGTTTCATCTTCAGGGAGGAATGTAGCCTCTACATTCCTGGGAGGTTCGTCTTCCTCATATACTTCTTCATGTTGACATTTTTTGGATCTCTTGAGAGCTGCTTCTTCATCAAATGTTACACCTCCACTGATTTTCATGTGATGGAATCCAAGAATGTAAATTCTGAATGCCTTGGATACTTCACAGTATCCAACAAATATTCCCTTCTTTCTGGAAGGGTCCAACTTGGTTCTTTTTTCTTTCGGTATGTGAACATATACTGGACAACCAAATATCTTTAGGTGACTTACCTCAGGCTTCTTTCCCGTGAACATATCTTTTGGAGTCTTGAATCCAAGGCCACTATGAGATATTCTATTATGTACATAGACAATAGTTCTTGCTGCTTCTGCCCATAGATGCATTGGAAGATATTGATCATATATCATTGTCTTCACTTCCTCCATGATGGTTTTGTTCTTTCTTTCCACAACACCATTTTGTTGAGGATTGTAGGGAGTATTTAGTTACCTCTTGATTCCAGCATCTTTACAAAAGGCTTAAAATTATTTTGAAGTATATTCTCCACCATTGTCTGATCAGAGTGTCTTGATCCTTTTGTTTGAAAGGTTTTTTATCAAGGCTTTGAATTCCTTGAATTTTTTCAAATACTTTGTTCTTTGCTTTCAAGAAGTATATCCATGTATTTCTCGAATAGTCATCAATAAATGTAATATAGTATTCAAAACCACTCAAAGATGTGGAGGACATTGGACCACATACATCTGAATGAATTAATTCCAATGTACCTTTAGTTTTTGTTTCACTCTTCGAAAATGGATTCTTGATATTCTTTCCTTCCGCACATCCTTTGCAAATGCCTTCATCATTGGTATTCAAGTCTGGTAGTCCCATCACTACTTTGTTCACATGAGGTAGTGCTTTGTAATTTATGTGGGCAAGCCTTCTATGCCACAGTTCACTAGGATTAGTGGTCTCATGAACAAGGGTTGTTTCTAAATGTCCCTTGAGTTTATACAGGCCTCCTTCTTCTTCACCGATGACAACTGCATCTTCAATTGACTTTCCTTTGGGCCACATGAGTACTTGGCCATCTATAAATGCAACTCTATATCCTTTCTTATCTAACGCTGAGATAGAAAGTCAATTCTTCTTTAGACCTGGAACATATAAAACTTCCTTCATCTTCAAGGGATTTCATGAATCAAGCTTGTAGCTTGCTTCACCAATTCCTTTGATTGGATATTGATAGTCATCTCCTAGATATACTTTCTGAGGAGAGTTATTTTCTTCAATTTTCGAAAGAATTTGCTTTTGTCTCGTCATGTGCTTTGAAGAACCACTATCAGTAAGCCATGTGTCTTCTCCAGGTATTACAGACCCATAGAGTGCAGAGAATAGTACATACTCTTCTACATCTTCTCTTGCTTGTTTTCTCTGTGGTCCTTCTTCTTCTTCATCCTCATCTTCAGCTAGATGTGCATGATTTCTTTTGTTGTTGTTCCTCTTCTTGTAATCTTCTCTCTTCAAAGGACAATTTCCGGCAATGTGTCCTACCTTATCACAATGAAAACATTAAAAGTTGGAATACTCCCTCTTTGGGAGACTTTCTCTTGTTCTTTGGAATCTTCTGGGAGGTTGAGACTCCTTGTGGTTTCCCTTCTTGAATTTGGGTTGACTTCTTCTTCTCTTGGTATGAGTGGCTAGGGCTTGATAATCTTCCTTCAGTAGGTATTCCCTATTGGCCACTCTAGCCTCCTCTTGAATACAATCTTCCAATACAAATTCAAACTTCATGCTTTCCTTTCTGGCACACATCATTTGGATGAAAGACTCCCGGGGTCTAGTGAGACCATTGAGAGCAGTCATAACCAACTCATATTCATCAAGGGTGTCTCCAATGGCTTCTAGTTGTTCCTTGAACTGGGAGACCCTTGTAAAATAGTCATGGATGGATTCTCCATGACTCATCTTGGTGCTCTTCAATTGAGCTCTTAGATTCATCTTTTTGTTAATGTTTCTTCCTTCATACATCCTTGCTAGGGCATCATACATTTATTTTAGAGTCTTCTTGGATGACACTTGAGGGATCAAGTGATCCTTGATAGAATCAACAATAATCCTTTGTGCCCTAATCAGATCCTTTTTGTGCTTCTCCTTAGCTTTAGCCTCAGCAGGTTCTGCAACTTCATCCTTGATATATTTTTCAAGATCATTCTCCTTGAGAATGAGGCCCATTTTGTATTTCCATGCTCTATAATTCTACATGCCTTCTAGCCTTGTCCTCAAGCTTGGTGCTTGGGGCCATCTTGTCAAGAGATTACAAAAAAATTAAATTCTGGAAAATGAGAAACTGATATTACCAGGAGATGCGCTTGATTGAGGCGAGTTGACTGGTGTGCTTGGTTTCTGGAGATCTCAAGTCTGCACCTTTCAAATCTAACTTGTGATATTTTGCAGTGCAGTTTTCTGGTCCAATGTCAAACTAGGGTTTGACTTTCCTGGAGATCTACTCACTTAAAAGCTCTGATCTCAGGCTCAGTAGATGCGCTCTAGGAGGGCACAACTTTCCATGCAATCGGATCTTCAAAAATCAAAATTTCTCTAAAAACCTAATTTCTTGTCGAAGAGGGAGAGAGGGCTTTTTCACCTTGCAAAATCTGTCCTATTCAGGTTAGCTCTAATACCATGTTAAGATTCCATATGCTAATCTATATTATTAGCATTCAATTCAATTTCACAACAAAAGCATATAGACAGGATCACTGAAAGAAACAGTATCACAAGATCAACACGGATTTACCCTGGGAAAAACCGAGCAATAAAATCTTCCTCAATATAGATGATCAAAAGATAAAAGATAATACTTCAGACTTGTCTTTCTCCTCCTTGCAGATAAGACTCTGTCTCTCTCATGCTCTACACAAGTGTGTGACTGTGTGTTCAAATTAGGAGAGCTTCACTTCTATTTATATTCTTTCATTCACTTAACTTTTTACTCAACCAAGTCGGCCCCACTAAACATGACTGGGATGAATTCTCTAGGACTCAAAACAACTCATTATTATATTCCGGAGGGTGCTTACGACCCGACTTATAATGGAGGGGTTTTCCTCATGACTCTTTACTGACCTAGTACAATATTAATGATTCTCCCGATATGAACATCGGGGTACAATGAAATACAAATGATTCTCCCGATAGGAACATCGGGGTACAGTAAGTGAATACACTTCAAAGTTACAATAATTCAACATAAAGGAAGACAATATTTTAGATTAACAATTTCCTATTGTATTGCATTATACATGAAGAGACATTTTTTCTTATATAATACATGCTTTATACCTAAAAAAAATTACTCATCTTGTAGATTGTCCTCCTAATGTCGTCATCCATATTATTTGGAAGGATGGCGGGTAATAGGTACTGCATATAGAATTTTCAAGTTGATTAATAACACACGAAATATAAAAATAAAAATTAATTTTGAAGGCATATATTATATAATATAGATAACTTCAATCAATGTGTACATACACACTCTAATGAAATTATGCCAATCATGGGTCTTCATTCCAACGAGTTCATTTCCTTTTGTGAATGCCTTCTTAAAATTTACTCCAAAACCTATTGGCAATCTTACTGATTTTGTGGACTTATTGATATGCCCTTTACCCTCCTTTGTGATAGACCATGGATCATCTACAAAGTTACCATCATCATATGGCCAAACATTAGGCATTCTTCCTACTTCTTTGAGGTTCATCCTCACTTGTAGCTTATTTAGTTTTCTCTCATGTATTGAACTCTTCTCAAATAACATATTATATAAACAAGAAGATACATTATTCTCTATGTGCATTGTGTCAAACATGTGAACAATAGGTAGGTCTTCATAGTATGGAAGCTGTGAAAATATTGTCTTTTGAGTCATTCCTTGAGGAAGAGATCCTATCACAAAGGAAAATCATAATAAATTTAACCAATCCATTCTTTTGAGATGTGATTGTATAACATTTGGAATGTGTGCATGTGAATTACCATGTGTGTTTCTATATGCATGCATCCATCTCTTGGAATTCATCTTCAAAGGTTCTCTAAGATTGGCACTCCTCCCCACCAAATTCATCCTTATCTTGTACATGATATGGGTGACTAAGTTTTAGAAACATTTTATACTCATCATATACTATCTTTCCCAAATGTCATGATCTTCTAGATGAGGTGCAAGGCCCACACATTGGGAATCCATAAGATCCCTTAATATGAAGGCCTTTGATTTTTACATGCAAGATAAAGTAATAATTTAAGGTGTTATATGAAATAAATAAAATCAATAAATGCAACAACAGGTGATTAACACCAACTATAACTCACCACAACACATTTATAGACCCGAGGCATCATGAATTAAGAAAAAAAGCATTGCATGAAATTGAAATATCCTTGACCCAATAGGACGAGATACGTCCTTCATATGCATTCCTTACCAAAGAATAATTCAATCATGTATTAAAGGTTTGAAGTATGTGTCCATACATTTAGGTTGATTTGGACCTGTAAAAAAAATAACTTCAATTTGTCATTTGCATCATTATCTACTTACCATTACCATATGGACTCAATACTATACATTTCCATTAAGCATAACCTGGTATGATCAATTTCAACATAGTATGTTCCAATTTTTTTTACAACAATGAAGGTATTTTCCTTTTTTGTAGGCCATGGTGTTGATTGGTTTCCATAAGGATTCCCACCATCCAATGCTAATTATATTCTTGCATTCTATGGTTCATCTTTGAAAATTGGCCACTTCTTCTCAATCTTACGCCATACCACTCCATCAACTGGCATCCTTATAACACCATCTATGCTCCTTCCACTCCCATGATAATTCGTGAGCTCTGGCATTCCCTTGCATCCAAATAACCTCTCAAATTGTGGGACTAAAGGTATATGTCGAAGTACCTTCCATCCTACCTTTTCTTTATGATGCACTTATATGGTACCTATGTTCACCACATTCTGGGCATTAATCTAATGATTCATTTCCATCTCCATAATATAGCATGCATCCATTGGGACATGCATCGTACAACTTGGGAACATCCATGCTTAAATCCTTAGTTAATAAAAGTATCTTATATTTTTATTTAGGAAATTTGTTGTTACTTGGAAGGTGCATGCCTGATAACAACCTATAACAATGCCATCAACATCGATAATATCAAGTTTAGAGTGGCATTAAATTTTTAGAAACATTTATTGAGAATAAACTTGAAATTTCCATTCAGTAAAAAAACACACTTACTGTAAAAGGTCAGTGAAATTATTGTGTGTCCATACATGGATAAAGTTTAAGTTAAGAAGGGATAACACAGCTTGCAATATGGATCATTATGCACCTGGGTAAAGTGGTATCCTTGCCATATGTAGAATTTTGTTATCATGAGGTTCTCCATTAGTTTCTATATTAATTGAATTTATAATCTCTCTTGCATTGGGTTCGATATTTATTTGTTCTTGCACATGTGAATGGTCATCATTAGAACCATAATTTTCCATACAAGCATCCTATATACTCTCATTGTTGGGGATATGATCAACACTTCCTTCACCTACCATGTTGGGTAAAATATTACCGCTTCCAATTGTTAAATAGTTATTTTGAATTATAGTGAGCATTTCTATATTTTGAATTATAGTGAGCATTTCGATATTCATTTCTTCATCATCATCCAAAAATATTTGCATAGGACCATTTATCTTTAAATGGTTACTCTCAACATGCCATTTTTTACGCCTTCTACTGTAACAATGATTGCATGAGCAATACACATCCATTTGCCACCATTCATATGTGCCATATTCAGGATTGTTCATGTTTGACATTGGAACCTAAAAATATCAACAAAGAAGTTTACTCATATTGGTCTTGTGCAATGAAATATAGAAATATGTGGTCTCAAAGGTTTTCCAGTAAATAAAATAGTGCAATAAATAACAAAAGCTACAATTTCCATGTAAAAGTTAGACTACATAGAATCTTAAACATTATTTGGAGTTTGTAAGGAATCTAAAATATTCAACCATCAAAAAACTATATCCTCCCTCCTAAGATATGTCTAAGGGTTTTCTATTTGATACCACCAATTTTGCAAAGCAATTTGATTTTTAACGTTTACAAAAGTATATATACTCTACTTCTCTATATTTAACGAAAGATGGCTAAAAATGATTTAATTTTCATGTTATTATCAAATTAGAAACCATATCTTTTGTTTGTAGGAAAAAAGACATTTTTGCAAAACCATTTGATTTTTAAAGTTTATAAAAGAATATATACTCTACTTATGTGGATTTTACAAAGAAAATATCTCTTTACAACATTTTAATTCCTAAAATTTACCAAAATATGCTTACCATATCTCTTTAGATTTAATTGAATCTATGAAAAAATTACTATATCTATTATATAAAAGTACAAGGGTAGTGGTTGGGCCTTGTTGTTCACAATAGATCTAATTTGTAAACAAGACCAATATAGTTAGTTATAAATAGAAACATTTTCTTATTCAAAAAAGTAATTGTTATCATTAAACGCCTACTCTTAATTTCCTAACAAGTTGATCTCCACATACTTACTAGGATTTCTTTTGATGTAAGCATAGTTCCTAGTTCCTAGTTCCTATTCATACTGACTAGTTTGAATACTCTTAAATATATAAATCTTACAAAGATTACCTAATCCATACTTAGTATCTTAGACAACTAATCTCTACTACTTATCTAAGGCTTATAAAGAAAAGAAAGAAAAGCTAGATGGACGTTTAAATTCCTCATGTGCTAGGGTGAGAGCCTCATTATGAGAGGTAAGGTCTATAGAGAAGACAATAAGACATATTCATAGTTTGAAAACAACAAATATTAAGGTTCGAAGGTCTTGTGCTTCCAAGGGAAAAGAGTAAGAGACATAAATAATTCATTATATCTTCCAACTAAACAACTATAAGAGGGATAAATCTTCTCGTGGTAGATCCTACCTAACCTGACTTTACTTTACTACTTAAAGCTATTTAAACTGTATAGCTCCTAATAGTCTTTCTACATCAAGCTACTTCCTAGTTAATTCCTAAATATACTAAGTGACTAAAGAGTCTTATCTTAACTACTAGAAGCTCCTCCTAACTATTACTAAAAGCTTCTACTTATTATGATTATTAACTTCTAATTAATTTGGTATTCTTAATACTATCTTAAAGAGAATAATACAAGGTATAAAATTGCTTTCCCACACCAAATATATGTGTTAACTCTTTCCAGCTAAGGGGAAGGGTGAGGGGGGTGGTAAAGGGTTAATTCCTTTAGACTCTCAGCACCTATTATTTAACGCCACTATATATGTTTCCCTTAATTCTAATCCCTCGTATTATAATACCTACACTAAGACTAAAGAGTTTTAAAATACTATACCTACTTGTTGTTAATTTCTAAAGTGATATAATAAACAGTTATAGAGACTGAGTAGTTAAGGGTTCACGTGTTCATAAATCTAATTAAGTATTTAGTTCCTTGTGAACTTGCCTAAGGATTTCATTTCATACTACTTTATAGATTATATGGTTCTCTTCATAGGATATAAAGAAAAGAAAGCAATCATATTTAGTTGTGGTTGCTTGGGTTATTCTTTGTAAAGTTATGAATATTCCATCTATTATATAAGTTTGTTGTGATCTAAGGACTCCTTTATATCTTTATATCTCTATTGAATATCATAAGCATCTCTATATATATCATACATTTCTGGTGTATATGGGTAAATTATAGCTGTGGAAAAATATAGTAAGTTTTGGAGGGAAATGAATTACCATGAGTCCAAGTTTGCTGCCACGCATAAAAAAATCATTGATCATTGAAGCAGTTATGGCTGATAACACACAATGCATGACAAAGGGAAAGGGGGTAAGAAAAATCTTAGCTTGCCACGAGTTACAACTAACTCACAAAAGAAAGAGATCGTATGGAATAAAGAATTAGAGATCAACATAATTGGAGGAAAGAATTATCTTTCTTAATTTAGTTTTTCAAATGATTATTAAAAAATAAATAACGTGAATCTAAATATAACATAAAATAAAGAGAAAGAAAAAACAACATTGAATAAGAAGATTAGTTTTGGAAATGGTTTGATATAGAAGAAGAGGTATAACAATGGAGAAAGGTGTAATGTAACTTTCTTGGAACCAAAGGAACCACAGTCTCCAGGAGTTGACCCTAGTAGGTGTTCAGTTATGCTCCAAATCCCATCAATTAGATCACTCTCAGCCATCCTAGCGCCACTTTGCATGATTTGAGGAAAGTAGGGCACCTTTTCTCACCTAACTCACTCAGTTAAATAGTTGTGAACTGATTCAGTGATCCAAAGTTGCATTAGTGAGCTTTAGTGGTGATTTTCTCACACCGAGTTAGCTTCAAAGTCCATGTGGGTTGGTAGATTTGAATCCTATCTTAGGTATTTGAATTCTCTTATTTGTAACACCATTATTTTGCTTACAATATATTGATTAATGAATGTAATGTGATTATTCCAATTTTGTCTCCATGTGTGTGCAATTTTGCCATGAGTAATTGATCAGTCTTTACTGAATTCTTCTCTCTCTTCTGCAACCTTATTTTCTCATTGAATTCATGCATTCCTAAAGATCCTATGCTTTATTAAATTTAATATGGTATCGGAGCAAGTATCTAGGCTAGCTTCAAACCTTAGAAACTTCAATTGATGCACCAGAATCAATTGGGTTCCACATAAATCTTTCTTATTCTTGCCTTGCTCCCTTTGGCTTTTGTCCAGAGAAGTCTAGCCGTGTGTGATGCACCCAGAGAAAGTGCACATGTCGAAGTGTAGAGTGTTTAAATTGGTTTGATTGTGAATTGAAGTGTTTTGCAGTTTTTTTGCAGGTACATTCATATATTTTCTGAAGAATTAGTTTTTTTTGAATTTGTGAGATGGAGAATTCAACAGCTTTGACACCCAGAATCCTCACCCCCTTCAACTATCTTGATTGGAGGGCTGATATGTAGATTGTCTTACGCAACAAGGGTCTGTACAAGGTCACCATGAGCAAAGAGTTCGAACCCCAACATGCTCTTGAAAATTCGAAGCATCTGAACAAGCAGGATGAAGCATTTGGCTTCATGTGCATTCACATATCTAGGGAGATTCTCTTCCATCTTGATGGCCTGAGAACTCCAAAAGAAGTATGGGATAAGCTTGAATCCTTGTTTGGCAAGCAAAATGAGATCAGGGGCCATATTTTGGAGAATGAGCCAATAGCACTACAACCCAACAACTTTGAAACTATACAATAGTTCTTCTCAAAATTCAAATCCCTTGTCATGTAATGTAATCAGTGCTTGGATTGAAAAGAAGGATGAGCAATTGGTGCTCTCAATTCTGAGCTAACTTGGCCCATAATTCTCAATGTTCATATCTACCTTTCTTTCTGGGAGACTGACTACTCCTAATTGGAGAATGCCATCCCTTGATGCCTTCATGAAATCACTAATCCAGGAACAAGATAAGTTGATTCATATGGATCTCTCAAAGCCTCCAAGAATCAGGCTCTCTTAGTTGGGAAGCACAAAGGAAAAGAGAAGATTAACGTTGAATCCAAGCCTAAGGAAAATCAAAATCCTTCAGAAGGAAACTAGGGTTCCAAGAAGTTTGACAAGGCCAAGTTTCCTTACTACAAGAGAGGAAATCATCCAAAGAATTTGTGTATGAAGAAAACCATAGACTAGATGTCTAGGCTCCTTGAATAGAACAACATTTCTCTTCCTAAATGAGCAAAGAATTATGATGTTGGAAACAAGACTGAAGAACATGAGAGGTGCAATGTTCTAAAGGCAGGATTTTCTCATTGATTCTGGAGCCTCCAGCCACATGGTTTCCTCCAAAGAATCTTTCATGTCACGTCCCCTCTCGTCCTAGAGGACGCAACTCCGGCACTGCTACTATCATTTAAGTGGGGATATAAACCCCATGAACATAATAATAACGAAAATGCATTGAACATAAAACATTTACAAATACGTAATACAATCTACAGCGGAAGAAAATACATTAATTCAAGCATTCAACATGTTCATATAATTCATTTAAACAAATACAGTTGCAAAGGTTAAGCACAAGAGATACTTTTCTTGAGAAGACGCTTGTCCCACAACCAACTATATCGCTGCAACGTTTTACCCAACCATAGGCCAGTGTGCTCACCAATCTCTCAACAGCACTGCCACCCCCAAGCTGGACATGATTCCCACAAGGAATAAGGGGACTACAACAGGCTCACACATAGCCAAAGACACATCAAAATTCAACCAAGCCAAAACTACATTTGGGTTTATCAGGCTACTAAGGAGGTGGGAAGCTTGAACTGCTAAGCTAGTGAGCTCAACCATAGAGCTATGGACACCTGCACCAGATCGGGCTTGGCTCCTAAAATATCTACACACCCAACACAAGGAAGCATCCCCTTCTCTGCTACACAGTCCATCGAGCTATGCCTTCCCTTCCAGTGCTCTTCATGGTGTGCAAAGAAGAAAACCAACCCCTCTAGATATGTTTGTGAAGTTCCTTCCTACACTAGGTTTATCATGCTAGTTCAGACCCAATTCCACTCCAAACTAGTTCAGACCAAAACAAAGATGCACCCACAGCAAGATACAAGTTCTGGGCATGGACAAAAACGTCCTAGAAGCCAAATTCGATAATGGTGAATGGGTAAAACAGTCCTGGGAACCGTAAATCGATTTCACAAAACGTTCATTGGCTTCACGTGGGTCAAAACGACCTCAACAAACACCCATAAATCATGGTCTCTTCTACAATTCGTTGGGCATTACCAAAAACAGATTCTAAGCTTGGAAAACAATGAGGAAATGCAGCAAATCGTGAGGGAGGCAACCCAACCATTGAGCATTACAAAACTGATTTCCCAGCCATGGGGAAAATGAAGAAAACTGCCCCAAACATGAAGGAAAAAGATCTTTGCAAGCTTCCCACTACGTGAGGAATGGAGGACGTGAATGCATAATAGAATGGGCATATTTGGGTTTTTACTTGCCTAAGAAGTCAAAAAACAATTTTCCAAAATGGGTGTTTTTCCCAATTCGAAATTAACCTCCATACATTGCCTATGCCCATGCAATAACTAACTCAACCACATCAGGCAGAAATAAATGATTGGGTGAATAAGACAAAAAAGGTAGTTGACAGTTTGTTGGGTTCTCCCTTTGACAATTGATTTTTCCCCATTGGCTCAAAGGTTTGAATATTCCCCCCCTCCTTATCCTTAGGAAATCATGCCCTCATCTCTTTAATGTTGCATTGGCATAGCTGGTTGTGGGTATTTTAATTAAATTGCGTATGTACATGATGTTCAAATTATAATGTGGTGGGCTAGCATGAAATACCATCAGCATCGACTTTAATTGTTGAAACATAAACCACTAAATTGATGGCGGGGCCTTGGCCTTTAGCTCCACACCATGATTACATACAATATTTACATCATATCTATTTTAATGCAAACGAAGTCAAAACTGGGGTATTACATTTCACTACTCTGGATCTCTCTGGAGGACCACGTATTCACATGGGAGATGACACTCAAATCCACGTTGAAGGAACGGGTTCAATCAAGTTAGAGCATGGAGTGTTCAAGAATGTACTCTATGTTCCCTCCTTAGCGAAAAATTTGTTGTCTATATACCAGATGACTCATACAAGCTCACCAAAGCAAGTTGTATTTGGTCTTGACTCAATGGAGATCTCAGATATCTCAATTGGGAAGCTTATAGCGAAAGGTGTTGCAAACCATGCCTCCAGGGCATATGAATTCTCACACTTTCTGTCATACTCAAATCCAGTGCCATCTCAGCTACCATTTGAAAGGGAAGGTAAATTCATCCTACCTAAATCTTTTGCATATGATAATGTTTCCATTAATGTTCTAGATTCATAATCCAAAGCAGAGGACCAAGTTGAATCAGTTTATGGAATTGAAGATGAAGTTAAATTAGATTCAGATCCAGTCCCAGTCCCTACTCCCAATCCTAGGCCCAAATGGGCTCAAAAGGTTATTGAGGTAGTTGGGAGGCCGACTGGAGAGTCATCTGACATGAGGAGGACAAGATATCAATTTCAAAAAGAGAGCCTTGCGCTATGTCAAGCAAACTCACTTCTTCTAGAGAGGTGCTACAAACTCCCTGAGAGATGCTACATGATGTTAAGGTCTGATCAACAATTCTGCTCACTGAAGAACAAATTGGATCATGTCACTCTTCCTCCAAAAAGAAGAGACAAAGGAAACATTTCTTCTCCTATCTGTCATCGGATTAACAGAAGGTGGATAGGTTCACATGCACTGTACTAGGAAACTAGTGCACACAAGAACCATCACACCGCATTACTACTCCACAGAGATGCAGATTGCAAAAATATTTTCACAAGCTTTTTATTTAAGAAGAATTTTTTCTCTTGATGTGAAAGCTATCATCTAATTTTTCCTGCGTATTTTTAGGGGGGGGTCCCATGAGTTTTTCCCTATTTCCTTCGTTGTTAAGCAATCATTTTTACATTTAGATTGTATGGGCAACCTTTGGTCTTAGTTTCCAGGGCCCAAGCTGTCCAAGTTAGGATTAAGGGGGGGTGTTGGGATTATTAATTAATCCTCCCTTTGACCACATAGTCTATTTGTCTTTTACTAGTTTAGGAGGTCAATTCCACTTCATCATTGCATGGGGGACACACTTAAGGGCCACCTACCACTCACTTCCCTTGTCTGCATGAGTTTAAGAGCTCCATGGACCAATACCTATAATTTAGGAACCCACTCTAAGCGCCACTAGCATTCTCTAGAAGTTGACCCTAGTAGGTGTTCAGTTATTTTCAATTATTCTCGGATTCCCATAAGTTAGATCACTCTTAGTCATCCTAGCGCCACTTTTCATTATTTGAGGAAAGTAGGGTGCCTTTGCTCACCTAATTCATTCAATTAAATGGTTGAGAACTGATTCAGTGTTTCGTAGTTGCATTAGTGAGCTCTAGTGGTGATTTTCTCACATCGAGTTATCTCTGGAGTCAGTCCAGGTTGGTATATTCGAATCCTATCTTAGGTATTTGAATTCTCATATTTGTAACATGATTGTATTGTATACAATATACTGATTAATGAATGTAATATGATTATTCCAATTTTGTCTCCATGTGTGTGCAATTTTTCCATGAGTAATTAATCATTCTTTACTGAATTCTTTTCTCTCTTCTATGGCCTTCTTTTCTCATTGAATTCATGCAGTCCTAAAGATCCTATGCTTCATTAAATTTAACAAAAAGTAAGATATTTTGGGGAGCAAAGTAGCTTTCACTGTATTTGAATGTAACCACCGATTTAGTGGAAATAGAGCAAACATATATTTGAAAAGATACTGTGAAAAAAGACGTTTGACTGTACACAACAAGGATACATCTATGTGGAACATGGAAAATGAAACAATCGAATAATATGGAAAAATTTGTTTATATACTCATGTTATTCATAGCTTGCACTGTTGGAGTTTGTGCAACTTCGGAAGGCATTCTTTATTTGTACCTCCTACGGGAGTTGAACTTGTTGTAATCAATCATGTAAGCCCTGGAAAGAATAATGTGGGGAGAAAAGAAAGCAATAAAAATTAAATTATAAAATTTATTTATTTTTCCCCCAAGAGAAGTCGGCCCAGTGGATTTTCCTAGTGGAAAATAAATATAAATAAGACGCGCCCCCTCCTCATTATTCACACTGTCACCCAAGTGAAGTTCGCATTTTCTGGGAGAGAGAAGTTCACATCTACTGAAGGAGATGATTGTTTTTGGGGTTTCTATCTCTGGAAGATACTTCCATCTTTTCTCTTTCTTCATTGTACATTGTTCTCGGGAATATTATCTCTAGACGAAGGTTGCTGGGTTTTCTCCCATCTGGGTTTCCCAGGATAAAAATATTCGTGTTATTGTTCTGTGCTTTGTCTATCTTCTAGTGATCCTATTGATAATGCAATTAAGATATACTGCTATAATATTAAGAAAATCCAACATGTCATCAGAGCCAGGTTAGAAGATGCCATTGTCGGAATTCTGTCAGAAAGCTATCGGAACTAGGGTTTCATCTTTCAAATCCTTCACTCAAATTTTTGGCAGGAAAAGAGCCTTGCGAATTTCACTCGAAGGAGGGTGCATCTTTTGGCGAAGGAAAAATTCAATTCTAAAAATTTTCAAATTTTGACCTAATTCTACAGCCGCAACAAAAATGAGGGTTTGAATTTTTTACCTACTTCCTCCACAGTTTTGGCTCGACTCTATCTCTTTTCAGCTCGCCTCTCTAAGGGGCATTCACCAATGGAATCAGTTTTCCAAAACTCCAACATTCAGTTTTGGCCTAGTCTCTGCTAGGGTTTCAGATCCATATATGCAGTCAAGAGGATCAATATGAAGGTTGAAGATTGTCTGGTAGGGGCTTCCAACTTCATCCCTTGGAAATCTAGGGTTCTTATTCTACTAGAATAAAATGACCTATTATAGTGTGTAAATGCAAAGGTCCCAGAACCAGAAGTCGAAGAAGACAAACCTCATTGGAGGAAGAATGATGCCAAAGCAAGAAGGATTTTGGTGGACTCTGTTAGAGACCACTTGGTTCCTCGGATCTTAGAAAAGACGACAACAAGGAAGATGTTCAAAACCTTGAACAATATATTTAAACACGGTAGCATCAATGTAACTCTCACATTGAGGAATAAACTGTCGAATACAAAGATGACGAAGTTCAAGAATATTTTCATGAGAATCACCGAGCTTCGGGACAAGATAAAGTCCAATGGAGACAACCTTGAAGAAAATGATCTCGTTATGACCACCTTAAACTGTCTCCCACCATCTTAGGAGTCTTTCATCCAAACTATAAGTGGTCGAACCAAGCTACCCAAATTTGACAAGATATGGGCAGAATGCACTCAAGAAGAAACGAGAATAATAGCACGCCAAAGACTTCATGGCGCTCAACCTAAGGAAAATCAAGCGTTTGTATCTCATGCCAAGAAACGAAAGGGAAGGGAAAGGAAGTCCTTCAATCGCAAGCACCAAGATAAGAGATCAAGTCCTCCCCAGATCAGAAGAAAAAAAGAAGAAGAAGGATTTATCTCAGATACAGTGCTACAGGTGCAAGAAATACGATCATTATGCCAGTAGTTGTCGAAGTTCAAACAAAAGGAAGCATGAAGCTTCAACTGTTGATGTAGAAGAAGACCCTCCTCACACAAGGAGCCAAGGAATGATGATCGGTCAGAGTTCTTCTTCTAAGAAATTATATGGAGATCCAAACTATGATGATCGTCAAGCAAGCATATGAAGATCAGTGGACTTCGACAATGGGAGCCCACCGAAAAAACTACAAAAGATAAGTATTTGATTTTACATGCTCTAGTGGATTAGATTTCGTTGTTTTTTAATATATTTTACACATATCTACATTTCTAAATTCAAGTAGTTAACAAGTAGGCTTATGTAGTAGTTGGTATACACATGATTGTTTAAATAGCCTGTCATGTTGCACAACCCATCTAGGATGACAACTCCTTTATAACATACTTGGAGTAGTACACACTGTTAATGGTATGCTATAATGGAGACCATAAGAATCCAAATAATGGCCTTATGTGTGTTGTGTCGAAGCATTGACTAAAAGTTTCATACATTATTATGTTAATACATTGGTTATGAAATATTGCTAACCATCTGATGGGATTTGACTTGTAGGGAATGTCATGATCTACAAGGACAAATGATCCCATTGATATATAGATGGAACAGAAGCAGAAAGCCTCTAGAAGCATGATCTATGACTCTCAGACCCAAAATGATCTCATGCATAGATTTGGTGATCACAGGTGGAAGGCTTCTACGAATGTCGGTCTATTTGCTGCTTCAATAAGATTTACTCAACCAACTTCTGAGAGACAGAGGGATTTATCTCTCAAAGACAAGGATTTATCTCTCAAAGACAAGGATCCTAGTCTATTACATATGATAGAAACCTGACGACATTGTTTTCATGATTCGAACTAGACAATTGAAGGATCCTTGATGCACTTGGTCATCACCAGGATGGATAATTTCTTTCCAGTCTACATTCATGTGCCCAAGTTAGAACCTTCAACCAAGAAGTGAACATTCATGGGATACCACAAGTCTTCAAAGGTTTACAGAATATACATCCCAGGATCGAGGAAAATCGAAGTTAGTCGAGATCTAACGTTTAAAGAAGAAATGGCTATCCGAAAAGGAAGAGGATATGATATGGAGATCGATGATGATGAAAAGATGGGGTCATCTCCCCCTCCAAAAAATAAGAGGGAGTCTGAAGAAAGGAATAAACCAATCGGTCCCATTGATCTAGTTGAGCTAGATGATGCTCCCACAGATATGGAAGTAAGCTGGAAAATACCTAGATGGGCACAACAGATTTTGCAGAATGCAGAGGAGCATGAAACTCCACATGGAGCGGATACAAGGCTAGATTTGTTTCCAAAGGGTTCTCTCAGAAAGAGGGAGTCGATTATGATGAGACATTTTCTCCGGTGGCTTGATATACTTCCATCAAATCAATCATTGTTATTTCTTCAACTATGGGATGGAAGTTGCATCAGATGGATGTCAAGACAACCTTTCTCAATGGTATTATTGAGGAAGAAGGATATACTGAACAACCATAAGGGTTTGTTGTCCATGGAAAGGAGTCTCGCGTATGCAAGCTGAAAAAGGATTTATATGGACTCAAGCAAGCACCTCATGCTTGGTATGGACGAATAGACGAATTCCCGGTGAGTTTGGGATTCACCAAGAGTGATGCAGACCCCAACCTTTACTACAAGGTTGTGAATGAGGAGCCATTGATTTTGGTTCTATATGTTGATGACTTGTTTCTCACCGAAAATGAGAAACTTATCATATGGTGTAAGAAGAAACTCGCCTCTGGATTCGAAATGAAGGATCTTGGATTGATGCATTACTTCTTGGGATTAGAAGTATGGCAGATGCAAAAGGAGATTTTCCTAGGTAAAGGAGAATACACCATAGATATATTGAAGAGATTCGAAATGATGGACTTCAAGTCCATAGCTACTATGATGGATGCAAACTTGAAGCTGAGGGATTTTGCTTCAGATTCAAATTTGATTGATCCCACAATGTATTGCTAGTTGATCGGGTCCTTGATGTATTTGACGAACACCAAACCAGATATTTGTTTTGTTGTGAATGCTCTCAGTTAGTTCATGTGTGAACCGAGGCAGATTCACTGGATTGCTGCATAACATGTGCTCAGATACTTACATGGCACTGTGGGATATTGTCTATGATATGATTCAGCATGTGAATTGAAATTGCAAGGGTTTACAGACTCAGATTGGGCTGAATGCACTACTAATAGAAAGAGTACTTCTGGATGTTGTTTCAGTCTGGGTTCTGTAGTAATTTCCTTATGTAGTAGGAAGCATAACTTAGTAGCTCTTAGTACTATAGAGGCCGAGTATCATGGTTTCTAGTTCAGCAGCCCGAGAAGCAGTTTGGCTTCGTAAACTTCTTGCAGGATTGTTTGGCCAGATTCCATAGCCAACCGTGATTCACTGTGATAAACAAAGTTGTGTGCAGATGTCAATGAATCCTGTATTTCACGACAAGTCAAAGCACGTAGAGATTCAGTATCACTTCATACGTGATATGGTGCATAAAGTTGCAGTCGAGCTACAATATATTCTGACAGATGACCAGACTGCAGATGTTCTCACCAAGCCTCTTCCGAGGGTGAAGTTCGAATACTTTCGTGGAAGACTTGCAGTAGAAGAGAACATATCCCTCCTTGAGATGGAGAGACAACTAAGAGACATTTATCATACTTTTTCCTAGGTACCTCTACTCATCCAAGTTCTCAGCTAGGTATGGGAGAAATCCCATCAGCAGATGAGACGGACAAGTAGTAGATGGTCGGGTTCACACAGGTGTCTCTGCTTGTCCAAGTCCTCAACTAGGTATGGGAGAAGTCCCATCGGCATATGAGTCGAACAAGTAGCAAATGGCCATGTGATTGCAGATGTACCTCTACTCATTCAAGTTCTCATCCAGGTATGGGAGTATCCCATCGACAAATGAGACGAACAGGTAGTAAATGGTCGTGCACGTTTACTTATTCAGGTTCTCATCCATGTATGGGAGTACTCCATCAGCAGATGAGACGAACAGGTAGTATATGGTCGTACACATTTGCTCGTCCATGATTCTCTAGCCAGGTATGGAAGTTTCCCATTGGCAGTGGAGACAGAAAGGTAGCATAATATTTTCTCTCAGAAATCCTGATAGAATTGATTCATGAAGACACCTATTGAAGGACAGAGATCATGCAGACAACATTCAATATGTATAGAGATGATGGAGACAGTATAGATGTACAAATGAAACCCAGATGATCGTGATGGAGTGTTGGATTTTGTGCAACTTCGAAAGACATTCTTTATTTGTACCTCCTACGTGAGTTGAACTTGTTGTAATCAATCATGTAAACCCTAGAAAGAACAATGTAACCTTGGGGAGAAAAGCAAGCAATAAAAATTAAATTATAAAATGTATTTATTGCTCCTCAAAGAGAATTCGACCCCAATGGATTTTCCTAGTGGAAAATCAATATAAATAAGAGGCATCCCCTCCTCATTATTCACACAATCACTCAAGTGAAATTCGTATTTTCTAGGAGGGAGAAGTTTGCACCTAGTGAAGGAGAAGACAATTTTTGGGGTTTCTATCTATGGAAGATACTTCCATTTTTTCTCTTTCTTCATTGTACACTGTTCTTAGAATTATTATCTCTAGACGAAGGCAGCTGGGCTTTCTCCCATTTGGGTTTCCCAAGATAAAAATATTCGTGTTATTGTTATGTGCTTTGTCTATCTTCTAGTGATCCTATTGATAATTGCAATTAAGATATACTGATATAATCTTAAGAAAATCTAACATGCACAACTTACTCATGCCTTGTTGCAGCTTGCAACTTTTAAACGTAGCCATGATTCCAAAGAAGTTTTCAAAATGTTGGATTATGTCCATATGCCTTTCAAATTCTAGGCCTTTTCCCTATGGTTGCTTTTCCACGTCAAATTTTTTTATGACATTTATATCAACATAATAACAATTAAAAGGAAACACAAACTTGATCTCGGATGGGACCAAGGAAATGTTAGTACTTAGAGAAAATGTGTTTTATGTGGATCCATATCTAGGGTTTGTCTTGCATTTGATGTTATTGGTTTAAAGACAGAAATGAAGCAGAGAAAAATATTTTTTATGAGTAACTATAAATTATAATACATAGATTGATAAGTTACTTAATGGTTTTGACCTTTAATCATGAGCTAAAGACTTGGTTGATGTATATTTTGGTTTTAATTTTAAAGTAATAAAATATAAAAATCCAAATCATTAAAATGCTATTAATGCTACTTAGTTATCACAAGATAACCATGGAGAATATCATAGAACTCTCATGCATTTCTCAAAGACCATAATAACCATTGAATCTTGTAAAGACAACATTAATTAGTTTATGTCTTAAATTCAAGAGTCGAATTACACTTTTATTTCGCTCTTTCTAGAGCGGGATAAGCCTCCACTTGTGCTAAAAGCAGTTACATAAGAACAAATGCAGGACCTTGTGAAGGGACGACTCCAACTCAATTGAATTTATCCATGTCCAATATCGATAGTCAACCTAATCATCTCAAAGAACCCCATGCATGGGAATGCTACTTGGTTTCACAACACAACCACTTAATTTATCCACATCCCTGTTGATAACTGATGCATGTGCAGTTCTACATGCCTTCATTACAATTAATAGTTTCTATTTTATTGAATTTTAATTTTGCATGCTTTTAGTCATGCATGCTAATGCAAGTAAGAATAATACCTTGAGCTCTTTTTAAATTATTTAAGTTTTTTTGGTGTTGAACAAAATAGGTATATGTTGTTTTGTTTCTATTTGGTATAAGTAAGTTTGGCTCTAAGAACCTTCAATCCCATATCGATTTCGCAAAAAAATGAATGAAAATAATTATCTAAAATCCCAAGGCATGGAAATGGTACTAACAAACTAATGGGTTTCTCTGCAACGCAACAAAAATGCCAGACTCTATTTTGTTTCTTATGGCTCCGCACTAGAAGTGAAGACATGCCTATTGAAATGTACATGTCTAAATTATCAAGAACTACCTTCTTGGCCTTATGAATGGATAATATTAGACTATGGGCTAGCTCTCATGTTTATAATGAGAAACTCTTCCCAAGTTCTGGGCCATGGCAATTATGGTAGGGGTGTTCCAAGAAGGAGAAGATGGTAAGCCAAACTTATCTAAACTAATGGATTCTCATGAAAGCTAAACTGAATCATTGCCCTTGTTCATAAACCATAATCATCAATCAATATTGTATGCTCGGACTATTAAACCATGAAAGATCAGTGTAAGCTACATCAATATTAATGGGAAAAGCCTCTAATCCTAAATGTTTAGAGGTTCTCTCAATCATAAGCACTACCAAGTATAGATATATGGGTATCTTTGGGGGAGCTTGCGTGAAGCTGAAGTGCATACTGAGGTTGGTGCAATGGGAAAAGCTTCGAATCAAATCCTACATGTCTAAGGGTGCTCTAAGTTAGAAGCCATGCGAAGTATGGAAGCATTGGTATCTTTGGAGGAGTTTTACACATCAATATGTGTGATCCTAAAGAGGATAAGGACGTTGGCACATTGTACAAAGCTTAGGTGGTTATGTGTTTTTGGTTAAGAGGACTCTAAGCTACTAAAATAAACTCAATAAAAATGGATGAACCAATTGATGGGTGATTCTAGTTATGGGAAAATGGTCAACAATAGCAGGGAGAGTCCCTAGCCATTGCCCAAAATCATTAAGGATAAAATTTATACATTTCCACCAACCAATTCCCTTTCTCTGATCATCGAACTAGCCAGATCTTTCATAGTTGGTTAGGTAAAATCCGACTCTATTTCTATAAGTTCATCTCGATTTTGAAAGAGGAGATCGATGGGAGGGGCCGAAAATAATGGAGTTCTTAGTTGGGGGAGAGTGGAGCCCAAAAGGTTCAGGTTCTTGGGATTTGGTACCAGTGCGAAAGTGTTTCCACAGTATTGGAAGTGGGATAAAGCCAATTTGTAATTGGATTACTTAGAGATATTCTTTACATCCTATTAACACGATATTGTAACCCCGGCTAAGAATGTGATTGAGGTGCCCCAAAAACTACTCAATGCAGGCAGGAGATCCTAGAGCGAGCAAGGGTAGGATAGACTAAGTGATGGGTGCTTCTTGTTTGGGGAAGATGGTCGATAATAATAGAGAGATTCCAGCAAAATAAATAACTATTGTCCAACATTAACTTGAGCAAGAAACTTAAAACAAATGAAACAAATAATCATGAAACAAAAGTATAACTCATAAATGAACACAATCGCAATAATACATGTAAGAATTCAACATACTTGTGATCACCATGTTACACAAACCAACAGAGCATGCATAGAAAATACCAGCAGAGCAAACACAAAAGAATGGAGTAACCAAGCAACCAACAAGCATCCAAGGTTAAGTAAAACTAGGGAAAAATGCATAGCTAGTTTCTCGAGGGAGTTTTTTGGATTCACGGGAAATTTTTTCCAAACACCTGTGACTAGCCATCACATGAACACCAACTCAAACCTTAAATGTTGTTTACGGAAGTTGTTGATAATTATGATGGTGATTGTGATTTGCAGATCGCTTGCCGTCCTAAAAGTTCAACTTTACAAACAAATAAATTCGCTGTAATATATATAACATAATCTACAATATTCCAAGAGAACAAAATAATTAATAAATTTAATAACAAAAATATTTAATACATTAATAAAAAGTAGAGCCAAATGCTTATCCACATTTATTAAAAAATAACATAAAATATAAAATACACAGATATAAAACTTTCAGAAAAAGTTTTATAATTAATTATATTACTAAATGCTTTTAAAACCAATGTTCCCAATATTAAGTGATTTTGATACATTAAAACACAATTTTATAACACCAATGTTTTAATTTTATAACACCAATTTTATATCTTCATTGTAAATGCTAACAATGCTAATAGCATTACTTGAACAAGTGAATTATTAAGTGGTACTAATAGTTCCAACCGTTGGAGGGTTTCGCTAGAATCTATGCAGATTTGTTGAAGAACATAGCAAAACGTTTTATACCAATTGCACCAAATAGGTAAGGATAGCAAATGTGTGGAGTTTCAAATTGGTCGCGGGCTCCCCAAGCTTCACTTTGATGTTGAGGACAAACCTATGTTTGTTTTAATAAACTAATGACCACATGATTGTTAATCAATTTCATCCCATGTCTTTTAAAAACTTTTACAAAAATAAACATAAAACTTTTATTGGGATCGCTGCCCTACTCAACGTAGGGATCGTTGGAAACACATGGATTTCCAAACAAAGCAAAACATAATTCCTTGTGAATAACTCTCGAGCGATCCATCCAAATCCCTACGGCTTCTTCATCCCTTATACATCGACAGTGAGAACATGGCATCAATGACTTCTTTCTAATCCACTTGGATGCAAGAAGATAGTCATCGAACCACAATAACCAGAATGTTCATGAAAACCGTAGGCAAGATCCGGGTCATAGTTTTATGTCCATAAAGTTTCAAAACAACAAAAAACTTTAGAAACCATGGTGAGATTCTAACTTCCTATCTCCTCCTCGATCTCATGCCTGGCGATAAGAAAACAACTGTATTCAAAATAAAAGTGCAACACAAGTCATCGTGAACTAATTTTGATATCCCTGACTCTACCATTTATATTTGAATTTTGTTATATAAAGCTAATAGATGTAATTGAATTAATTTGTATTGTTGTGCATTACTATATATATTAAAACTTGTCAATACAGTTGCAAAGCATAGAAGAACCCGTGATCTATAGATCCATGATGACATAGACTTTATTACTTGATGAAGATCGATTTTGTCTGTGGGTTCGCGATCATCGAACCTTAATGCAAACATGAGATGTAATAAAGCTTTCACACACCTCCGCCTTTACATAGAGATTTGCAACGTCAATCCACCAAAGACTTCCTCAATGCATCGATCATTAGCACGCACTGCATACAGGGGTGTGTCGATATCCTTCAATCTCTCTAGTGGTATCGGTGGCTATGACCATAACGGCAGCAGATCCCAATATTGATGTTCTCCATGCACAGAATTTCATACAACAGAATTTTCTTTTCTCACGGCTTAGTACAAACTAATGAATATACCAACAGCCACCGTAATTATCTATCACAAGCAGATCCACAGGAAGGCAACACTATATTCATGTATTCAAACCCAAAGTATAACTTAATTCTGCTAGGCACCAAACAGGAACACAAATCCAAAACTCGATGAACCAGATGGCTATTGTTCAGGTTCCCCTTTCGGTTCCACAATAGTTCCAATCCGACCACGCAACTCCCAAATAGACTAATGTTGTTGGAAATAATCCCAACCACCCGCCTTAAACTATCCGTTGGTACAGTCAGCTCCAGCTGCTCTTGCGTGTGCTCCAATTTTACTCAGCCCCTTGTTTGTGCATCTAGGACAGTCCTAAATCTGAAATTGGATTGTATATCCAGAAAAGCAGATTTTTCCCATACTGAAACATACTCTACGTTAATAATTGTGATAAATTGGTTTTGGTTTTGTCTTTTGTGCTGGGCTCATGCGTGATATGTTGTGGTTGCTGTTGAAATCCCTTTTAACTTGGAAAAAAAAACAGGCCTGAAATTAAAATATATATATAGAAAGAAAACAGAAAGGTCTGTATGCTGCCATCAAAAAGAACAGAGGACTCTGTTTGGTCCTTAGAATGAATACAGAAAGAGCTGCAGCTCCTTGTTTATCAGATGCAATACTTTGTATGAGTTTTGAGTAGAAGTATAAATATAAATACAATTAGTTTGTCTCTTTTGTTATCTGCTGTTAATTTCTCAATTGTTTATCAGTGCTCTGTTTTTTAACTTTTACTCCTCTGCCTCTTCCCTTCACCTGGTATCAGATCTAAGGCATCTTCAAGCAAGGTTCTTAGAGCAAACATCAAGTAGAGTCTTTCAAGAAGGAAAAGGTTTTTCATAGTCAACAATGGCAGCAAGCGCAAGCTTAACAAACCCACAAATTCCACAGTTTAATGACAAGAATTATGACTACTAGGAAATCACCATGAGAGCTTTGTTTTGTTCTCAAGATATTTGGGAGCTTGTTGAGAATGGATTTGCAGAACCAGTTCATGTAGCAGCATACAATGCATTGACACAAGCAGAGAAGGACCTATTGAGAGATAATAGAAAGAAAGATTCAAAAGCTCTCTTCTACATATTTCAAGTGGTGCATAAGAGCATTTTTCAAAGATTGCAGCAGCAACAAAGTCCAAACAAGCATGGGATATACTTCAAAGTTCAAACAGCCTATCAAGGAATGGAAAAAGTTAAGACAGCTAAGTTGTAAATGTTGAGAAGGGATTTTGAAACAATCTACATGAAGGACAATGAATCAGTTAATTCATTCTTCACCCAAATTATTGGACTGAAAATTCAACTTAGATCTCATGGGAAGACTTGAAGATAGGAGACTGGTTAAAAAGATTCTAAGGAGTTTACCCACAAGATTTGAATCAATTCGTGTGGCCATAGAGAAAACAAAGAATCTCTCACCATTTTTGGTTGATGATCTCCATGCATCTCTCATTTCACATGAACATAGACTAAACAGGTCAGCAAACATCTCATTGGAGCCTGCATTCAAGTCACAAGTTTCAATCAGCCATCGTAGAGGCAGAGGTAGATCTAATTTTAGAGGTAAAGGAAGAAATTTGTATAGAGGAGGAGAAGCATCCCATCAAGCTCAAGTGGAAGAGGCAGTAGCCAAAACTCAAGCCCAAACCCATCTCAAAATCAACCATAAGGTCAGAGGTAGACAAGTCTCAAATTCAATGTCATTATTGTAAGAAGTATGGGCATTATTCAAATGAATGTAGAAAGAAGCAATATGATTTTAGCAAACCAAATGCAAACTTCACAAAAGAACACAAAATCAAGCCAATATATTCATTGCATGTAATGTAGCACAAGAAAACCAGAAGGATGTATGGTTCTTAGACTAAGGTTGCACTGTGCAACAATCATATGACATGGAACCTAGAAATGTTCTCAAGTTTAGATGAGAATGTAAAATAAGATGTAACATTGGGTAATGAAAACAAAGTGTCAGTTATGGGTAAAGGAAACATCAACATTCTAACTAAACAGGGGGAGGAGAATAAGTATATTTCAGATGTGTATTTTGTGCTTGGTCTAAAACACAATCTGATGAGTATTGGACAGCTTGTATAAAGTGTTTTTCATAAACAGAAAATGCATTATTTTGGATAAATTTCCAAGTAACCAGCTCATTGCCAAAGTAAATAAAAAACAATAGAATGCATCCCGTAAAGATTAAGCAGGATTTGAATTTGGAATATGCTAAAGCACACCCCACAATGAACTCACAAGAGGAGAAAGAAAACGGTGCAGCAGTCACACAAACAATATTTCAAGAAGAACTTAAGGATGAAAATTGGTTATGGCATTTACATTTTGGGCACCTAAACTTTGGAGGTCTAAACCTATTACATAGGAAAAACATGGTAAGGGGATTGCCACTCACAGATAAACCAGCAAGAGTGTGTGAAGGATGCATTTTGGAAAAACAACATAGAGAATCATTTCCAGCAGGAACGTCAGTTAGAGCAAAGGCACCATTGGAAATTGTGCACTCTAATTTGTGTGGACCAATGCAAACAGCTTCAATTGATGGTTGTGTTTATTTCTTGACATTCATAGATGACTACACAAGAAAAACGTGGGTCTACTTTATAAGGAAAAAGAATGAAGTGTTTGATTTCTTTCGTCAATTCAAGACTATTGTTGAAAAGCAAAGTGGGCACTATATCAAAGCATTGAGAACGGATAGAGGTGGTGAATACATTTCAAAAGAATTTCTAAATTTTTGCAAGGACCATGGAATTCACAAGCAATTCACAACTAGATACCTCAACAAAATGGGGTAGCTAAAAGAAAAAAATAGAATAATCATGGAAATGGCAAGAATTATGTTGAAAGAAAAACATTTGTCAAATGAATATTGGGCTGAAGTTGTAGCATGTTCAACATATCTTATGAATAGATGTCCCACTAAAAGTATTATCAATATGATTCCAAAATGTAATATCCCAACTGATATTCTACCCTTGTATTGATAATATGTATGCAATTTATGTGTTCCAGGTGTGT
>LPNX010510881.1:0-156795 GCA_001517045.1 Pseudotsuga menziesii | reverse complement strand
AAAGGATGGCCTGATATCACCCAGTATAGTGATATGAGCCTACCGAGAAGAATGATAGTGACATGCGGAAGGAATGATGAGTCTCTAGATCCCAGCGAATTGTTTTGGGTCTTTCCAACTATTTCCCACCGGTAAAACGTTACCCTGTAGTAATTTCCTTCTCTATATGCTAGATCTCTGAAGAAGAATGAATGCGGTGAAAAGTTGATGATAGAGTTGAATGATCTATCCCGAAGTGATTAGGGAAGATAGATTTCACTTTCGAAAACACCTATTAGTTGCTGGCTTATGCCCCCAACCCCAACTTGTTGTTGCGACTACTGTTGTTGTTGCTCTAGAAACCAAACTCAAAGATAATAATGATCATCGATGTCCTTTTGGTTCAACTAACCTTCTTATATAGATTTTAGGGTTAGCATGTAACTTTTAGGGTTTGCATGTCACTTTTAGGGTTTGCACTTTACTTTTTGCATGCATGCAATTCTAATCGCTCGTTGACTTAAACCTGAAGAAATAAGGTCTACATGCTTTATGATATTAACTCTGATGGCCGTCTTTACTATACGGATGACTTAATAATGTCCCTTTTTCCTTAATACCCGCTTGAACCTATGGGAATTAAATAGGTTAACGGGTGTTTCTGATGCTTATGTAGAAGAGGACATTACAGTCCTCCCCGCTCAAAATTGCTTGTCCTTAAGCAATCTCCGACCAATATACTGAATCATTTGTCTCTGTCTCTTCTTGTCCATTTGTATCAACCAATTTATTCTACTGTTGGGTGCTTCTTTTTATTCTTCAAATTTATGTTTCTTCTCTCTGATGTTCTATATTCCCTCTTTGTATCTTCTTGCGTACTGTGAGGATTGAACATCCTATATTTGGATCTTTGTCCAAATCCCCTAGTGTGCATCATACTTTTGTCTGGAGGTCTACCCGAAAAGCCCTTTTCATACCACCGATCCTTCCTTGAAGTCTTATGTGTTGGGTTTGGCCATATTTTTGTGCAAGTCTTGTCCTTATGCTTGAATATGGTGGTCGTTCCTTTTGTTGTAGCTGACCCTAAAGTTTCATTGGGCATTCCCCTTAGGACTACCCTTTTCCCATCTGGTGCTAGGAACTCCATCTCTAATGTTTGGTAATTTGTTGAGTATTTCCCAATTGAGTACAACCATTGTACTCCCAAAACAATGCTCGTATCTCACACATATACCACATAAAATTCGTCGACCAATGTATAATTCCCAAGTTGTACCTATAACTGAGGTATCCTTTGTGTGCATTTCATCCTGTGATTGCCAGCTGTGACAAAGGTAAAGCCCTCAAATTCCTCAATGGGAAATCTTTTCCTCTCTACCCAAGAGGCATTTATAAAGTTGTGGGTGTCCCCACCATCAATCAAAGAAATGGCAAGATGTCCCTAGATACTCCCCTGCTCCTGATATTATGGAAGGTGGGGACTCCTATGAGGGTAGCAATAGTTGCTCTCTATGGCAATTGTTCCAACTTTGTACTATGTAGTTCTCCATTCTGTTTTTGTTCCAATTCATCTTCCTCACTGCTATCTGAAAGTACTTCGATGAGATGTATCTTCCCTTTAACCATACATTTGTGGTCGGGTACCTAAGGTTCTTTGCAATTGAAACATAAGTTCTTCCTTCTCAAATCTCGTCATGTGTCCTCATTCAACCATTCCTTCTGTGGGATTGTCTTTTCCTTGTTTTCTGGAAGATTGGCAGGTTTTTTTTTAGGCTTGTTTTTAGGCACAGAATCTTGTAGGTCCTGAGACCTACTGATAGTATCTTGCAGAGTAATTGGCTTGTAAGCCTTCACCCATTCGCGGAGTGGCTCGGGTAGTGCCTCTNTTGTTTTTAGGCACAGAATCTTGTAGGTCCTGAGACCTACTGATAGTATCTTGCAGAGTAATTGGCTTGTAAGCCTTCACCCATTCGCGGAGTGGCTCGGATAGTGCCTCTGTAAATAGCATAATTTGTCAACTCTCTGATAGGTCAAATACCATAACTGTAACTCTCTAGAATTTGGATATGAATGTCTTTGCACTGCCTGTCTGCTTGAGCTGAGAAAGATCCATGAAATGAATCTCTGGGTCCTTCTTATCAAAGCGCTCCATGATCCTTTGTGTGATGTCACTGTAGGAAGTGATAGTGTTGTGACCCAATGGCACCAATCTGTGGTACCACCACTCATGTGCTTCCCCGTCTAAATGTAAAGTACCAACTTGATTGCATTTGTCTCCGTCATGGGGTTAAGTTGGAAGTAGGTGTCCAACTTCTGTACCCAAATTCTGGCTGAACAACTGGATAGGCCCTAAATGGCTTCTTCAGCTCTACCGATATAATCGGTCCTACGATGGGATTCTCCAGAAAGTGAGGCATGGTAGGTCTGGAAGGCTTATTGTATATGTGAGGAGTGTTCTACATATTAGAGTACACATGTTTCCTGCTACTACTGGTGGATCCTCTATCTCCTAGTGAAACAGGTAGATTGTTCTAACCCTTTTTTGGCTTTAGAACTAACTTGTTTACGGCATGTAACACCTCTTTTTCCCTTTAGCTAAGTCATTTAATGCGTTAACCAAGCTATGAAATGCCAACTCGTCTTCATCTTCCTCTGTTCCCTTTCCTCTATCAAAGTGTATCCCTGTTGGGTCCATGTCTGAATCTATGTCTTCCCACTTAATATCTTCAAATTCCAGATCCTCTGTGTACCTACCCTTCCTTCTTCTATAAGTCACAAAAGCAATTTCTTTTGGATTCATTTACCATTCATGTTCAAGCCCACAGCTAGCAAGGAACATGCTATGATACCACTGTAATATCCCAACTGATATTCTACCCTTGTATTGATAATATGTATGCAATTTATGTGTTCCAAGTGTGTTTGAGATATAATCAAATTTGCATGCAAAATAAGTGTCGTGCCAAAAAGCCCTAAAATATAGCAGATCTAGAGATAAAATAGGAAATAAGACTCAACAAGATTTGAATAACATACCAATATTTATAGCTGTGAAGACTCTTCAGTATACAAAAGACATGCATGCCATGCATCCACCGAATGTCAAAAAACATGATGCCATCTCAAAGGTGACTCCCATGCAGCAATAAAAACATCCTTCTTTTGATATAAAACTCCTCGAAACAGCTCCTATACTTGGTTGATGATGCTGGAACTTTCTAGGACTAGTGGTATGGCCTATCTGAAGATATTGGCTGAGACATGCAGAAGATTTGCCTCCTCTAGAATCAGTAGCAAATTGATTTGCCTGAAGAGGAAGATGCTCCTCTTTCCCACGTTTTTGTTGATAGCTTCTCTAGATGTGCAAAGGATGGCCCGATAATTACCCAGTATAGAGATATGAGACTACCGAGAAGAATGATAGTGACATGTGGAAGGAATGATGAGTTTCTGGATCCTAGCGAATTGTTCTGGGTCTTTTCATCTATTTCCCACCAGTAAAACATGACCCTGTAGTAATGTCCTTCTCTGTATGCTAGATCTCTGAAGAAGAATGAATGCGGTGAAAAGCTAATGATAGATATGAATGATTTATCCCGAAGTGATTAGGGCAGATAGATTTCGCTGCCGAAAACACCTGTTAATTGTTGGCTCACACCCCCAACCCCAACTTGTTGCCGCGGCTACTGTTGTTGCTGCTCTAAGAAAAAAACTCAAATATGATAATGATCATTGATGACCTTTTGGTTCAACTAACCTTCTTATATAGCTTTTAGGGTTAGCATGTAACTTTTAGGGTTTGCATGTCACTTTTAGGGTTTGCGCTTTAGTTTTTGCATGCATACAATTCTAATTGCTCGTTGACATAAACCTGAAGAAAGAAGGCCTGCATGCTCTACATGTTTTATGATATTAACTCTGATAGACCTCTTTACTATACTGATGACTTAATAATACTGAATAAATGTTATAATCTGCTCCTGGTATTAAATGTCCTCATTCAATTCCCGTTTTCCTTAATATCCACTCGAACCTATGGGAATTAAATAGGTTAACGGGTGTTTCTGATGCTTATGTAAAAGAGGACATTACACAAAAGAAGCATGGACTGGAAGAAAACATAGCGTTGTCCATATGAGAGTATTTGGATGTGTGGCATATGCACTTGTACCGGATGAGTTAAGAAGAAAATTAGACAACAAAGGAGAAAAATGTATTTTTGTTGGTTATAGTGATGAATCCAAAGCATACAAACAATACAATCCAGTAACCAAGAAAGTTATAATCAGCAGAGCTGTGCAGTTCATAGAGGATGAAGAATGGGATGGAAGTTTGGAGAAAACAATCAATATAGCAGCCAACTTGCCACAAGAAGATAGAGAATTTTTTATACCAATAGGTACTCCTTCAAATGTGACTCCTCCCACTCCCACTCAAGCTCAGCATAGTGGTCCTCAAGTGACACTTTCAACAAGCACAAGGACAGCCCCACGTATTCAAGAAAGCACACCTTCAGGCTTCAAGTGGACAACAAACACCATTAGCAATGAGCACTCATGGTGCAGACCCATCAAGCCCACATTCAACAAGTTCAAGTAATATGTCAAACCCCTCACTAGCAAGCTTGAGGAGGAAAAAAATCAAAAGTTTAAGAGATATTTATGAGAAAAATGAAGGTGAGAATAGTGCAGGTTTGAATTTTCATTTTGCATTATATTCACATGTTGATGATCCTATTCATTTTGAGGATGCAGTTAAAAACGAAAAAGGGTGAATGCAATGAAGGGACAATTTGATGCAATTGAAAATAATCAAACATGGGAGTTAGTGAGCCTTCCAAAAGACAAGGATGTCATAGGAGTGAAGTCGGTTTACAAAACCAATATAAATGCAAATGGTGATGTGCAAAAACATAAAGCAAGGCTAGTAGCTAAGGGATACTCACAACAGCCTGAGGTTTATTACAATGAGACATTTGCTCCAGTAGCACATCTAGACACAATGAGAACAGTGCTTGCAATAGCAACTCAAAACAAGTGCTGAGTTTATCAAATAGAAGTGAAATCAGCCTTTTTGAATGGTTACCTTGAAGAAGAAGTTTATGTGGAGCAGCCACCTGGGTATGAGATTTTGGGTCAAGAAGACAAAGTCTACAAACTGAAAAAAGGGCACTCTATGGACTCGAGCAAACCGCAAGAGCTTGGTATAGCAGAATTGATAGTTATCTTTTGCAAAATGGTTTCAATAGGTGCAACAATGAGCCTACATTGTACACCAAGATGAATGAGCAAGGTGAGATTATAATTGTTTGTTTGTATGTTGTTGACTTGATATTCACGGATGATTTATCAATTGACATGTTCAAATCAGCTATGAAAAAGGAATTTGAAATGACTGATTTAGGCCTCATGAAGTATTTTGTTGGCGAGGTGAATCAAACTGGGAATGGTCTATTCATATCCCAATCTAAGTATGCAAATGACATTTTGAAAAAGTTTAATATGACAAATTGCAAATTAGCTCCAACGCCAATTGTCACCAGACTGAATTAAGAAAGGATGACAAAGGAGCCAACATTGATCCAACTTTGTATAAAAGGCTTGTTGGTAGCCCCATGTACTTAACAGCCACCAGGATGGACATTATGTATGCTATTAGTCTCATTTCAAGGTTCATGGAATCTCCAAAAGTTTCTCATTGGCAATCAAAGAAAATAATTTTGAAATATGTTAATGGAACAAGGAACTATGGACTACTGTACTCAATATGTTAGTTGATAGAATACACTGATAGTGATTGTGTGGGCAGTATAGACGATAGGAAAAGTATTTCCGGTTATGTTTTTCATTTTGGATCAAGTGTAGCATCTTGGGCTTCAAAGAAACAACCAATTGTCACTCTTTCATCTGCTGAAGTAGAGTATGTAGCAGCTACAGGGGCAGCGTGTCAGGCAATATGGATGAGAAGAATGTTGAAAGAATTAAGGCATAAACAAGAAGAGACAACAAAGATCTATTGTGACAACAACTCAGCTATAGCATTGTCAAAGAACCCAGTTTTTCACAAAAGGAGTAAGCATATTGACACAAGATATCATTTCATTAGAGAGTTTATTAACAATAGAGATATCTTTTTAGTTTTTTGCAGGTCTGAAGATCAGTGTGCAAATATTTCACCAAGGCATTGGGAAAAGAAGTTTTTTCTATCAAAGAGATCATTTGGGCATCATAGAAGGTGGTAGTTGTGATTAAGGGGGAGTGTTGGAAATAATCCCATACTAAAACATACTCTACATTAATTATGATAAATTGGTTTTGGTTTTTTGTCTTTTGTGCTAGGCTTATGCGTGATATGTTGTGGTTGTTGTTGAATGCCCTTTTAATTTTAAAAATACAGAAATGAGATTAAAAATATACATATAGAAAGAAAACAGAGAGGTTTGTATGCTTCCATCAAAAGGAACAGGGGACTCTGTTTGGTCTTTAGAATGAATACAGAAAGAGTTGCATCTCCTTGTTTATCAGATGCAATACTTTGTATGAATTTTGACTAGAAGTATAAATATAAAGACAAGCAATTTGTCTCTTTTGTTATCTGTTGTTAGTTTCTCAATTGTTTATTAGTGCTTTGTTTTTTTACTTTTACTACTCTGCCTCTTCCCTTCAAGCCTCGAATTTGTTTCACCTTTCAGAAATCTCGAAATAACCAAACATCAATTCATCCGATGTCTCCAGCAAGATGATATATAGGAAATGTGCCATTTATGTGACAATTAGTTTCTTATTATTGATGTTGTCAACAAATTCCAATATGCAGAGATTCGAATGGATCATTTCATAACGTAGTGCGGGATTCTTTCAATCCATCACACTATGGATTCATCGACCACGATTGATCACCCATGAAATTATTCAATGATCGCTCAATGCATGCAAGCAGCAACAGGAATCACGTATAGAGATTAATCACATAATACGCGTTGATTTCATTCAATAAATATGTGCAGAAACTTATGCACTTCTATTTTACCTCACGACCTAATCTTACAATTTCGTGGTCAACTCCTAAACATGCCCGCAGGATTACAATTAAAGGAGAATTACAACTAGCAGATCGTCTCAAATCCACAACATTCTCTATGTATCCCTAATATGTCAGACTATTGCTTAAGATAAAAAAAAATCCATGCTAACTAGGGAAACAAATAATAAACACTATCATATCTAGTTGCATGTTTGCATGTACAAGAGGATCTTTTCCTCTTTGATCTCCCCGATGCTTGCATTTTGATGAAAATTTTGGAGGGATGATGCTCCTGCATCAATACAGAAGGGCAGAACAAGTGCAACAAACCAACCATCAATGGATTTGTCCAGTCCATGAATTCATTCAGCCATCACTTCTGCATCTTGTACCCAATCCCTAACTTCAGCCAAGTATTTGGGTTTCAGTTAACGTTGATTTCTATGTTTCATGACGCCACATATGGTGGTATATGGTAGTGCCCCTTTATGAAACAATTTCCTAGAGAACGATTTATATTTCAAAGGACTTTGAAATATCATCCTTTTAATGCATATAAAGTACACCAAAATTTTGAATAGTGTTAATTTACTTTTAATGGTTTATGTTTCCAAAGGGATGAGACCAGCGCAAATGCCTGAAAGTTTTCTGAGTTCAATCCCACCCAGTTTCAAGTTTGTCTTCAATTGTTTAATGCCCAAACCAATGATGTAGTGTGTTGCAATTGAGTTGCTATCTCATAAACAAAGAAAATTACTGGAAACACATAGTGAACTAATTGAAATTTTAAAGGCAGAAAATTAAAAATAATTCACACCATGAAATTTGCAGACATAGTATTCTTTTGGCAAACTGCCCAGGAAAAACCCACAAGGGGAAAGCTTATTTGAGAGAGAGTATTTTTATTTCTTCTTAAATGGAATTGTACAACTTATCTCAACAAATAAGCTGCCTTGAAAACAGTGCAAAGGCTGCCTCGAATTCTCTGCACATAGTCTTCAAATCCGTGCTTCCTTACTGCAGTGTACGGACTGTCACCTTCATCCTGCACGGTCTTGAATTTCATGCCTAGAATATACTATCTTCCTTCTCAGAATTTGTGCCCATTGTGACAATTAATTTACGCCTCTAGTTTCATGCCCACCTAAGCCTAATTCGTGCCTAGAATCTTCCTAGGAAATCATGCCCACTACTGTATGATTTCATAGTTTAATGTTGTTGTATTGTTCCTCGAGTTGCGTGCCAGAAGTCTTGAAAATGGTACCCAGACTCTCCTTGTTATGTGTGCTCATTAATTGTTGCAATAGTTTCCTTGGAATGCGTGCCAACAATTTTCTCCCTCTCACTGCTGCGTCCTCCTCTTCACAAAAAGTCAACTTGCTCTCTCAATGCTCATGAAAGAAATAAATGAAATGCCTCCTCTTGCCTTTTTGTATTTCTCACTAGGGTAACTGAATGGTCATCTAATCCAAGGGCCCACATTGGTCTACATCAATGGATGACAATAAATGCTCTTTGTTTCTGCCCATAAATTTATTCCACTCACCTACCACTTGTCAACTTGCTCTCTCAATGCTCATGAAAGAAATAAATGAAATGCCTCCTCTTGCCTTTTTGTATTTCTCACTAGGGTAACTGAATGGTCATCTAATCCAAGGGCCCACATTGGTCTACATCAATGGATGACAATAAATGCTCTTTGTTTCTGCCCATAAATTTATTCCACTCACCTACCACTTGAATATATCAAAAAGTCACTTTAATCACTAAAGTGAAATTAAATGCTCATCTCAAGTCATTTAATGCAAAGGTCATGTTATTTTCCCCTTTTAAGTGACTTAGGCACAAAGTCACTAGGGGAACAACTTCCTAGGTACAAAATTCAACACTCCCTCTTACCGAGGAAAGTGTTTTGCATCAATCCCAACTTGTTCCTGAAGAAGACAAACTTGCCCCGCCCCAAGGATTTCATCAGAATGTCTACCACCTACTCATCAGTGGAAATATACTATAACTCGACATCTCCTCTCTGAACATAGTCCCGGATGAAGTGGTATCTTATCTCTATATGCTTTGACCTGTCATGGAATACTGGATTCTTAGAGAGCTGGATGCAACTCTGATTGTCACAGTAGATAACTGTGGGCCTCAGCTCCTGATCAAATAAATCCACCAACAACTTGTGAAGCCACAATGCCATGCAACTAGCCTGACTAGCTGCCATGAACTCGGCCTCTGCGGAACTCAAAGCAACAAACCTTTTCTTTCGACTGAACCATGACACTGCTACTGAGCCCAAACTGAAACAACAACCGGAAGTGCTCTTCCACTCCGTCACACTGCCTGTGCAATCTAAATCCATGAAGCCAACCAAACTAACACCATCCGACCTCCTGTAGTCCAGACCATAATCCACTGTCCCTACAAGGTATCTCAACACATGTTTTGTGGCTACCCAGTGCACTTTCCAAACTCCACCATGAACTTACTGAGAGTGTTAACCGCAAAACACAAGTCTGGTCTAGAGTTGACAAGATACATCAACGAACCAATGAGTTGATGATATAATGTAGGAACCACCAACTCTCCCTCAAAATCATGAATCTTCTTCTAGTTAGTGATCATCAGTGTGGCCATTGGCCTGCAATCCTCCATCCGAAATCTCCTCAGAACATCAACTACATACTTTCCTTGTCCCGGGAAAATATGACCAAGCTCCTGCCAAACCTCATCCATTCTCATAATCAACTAGTGAACTCTGTGATCCGGTAGCTGCAACTAATGAACCTGTCCCCTGAGAACTAGAACCTGTTTCCAGAAAACCAGTTGATTGTACCACTGGACATGAAGAACCTGTGCCTGTAACCTGTGGCCCTGTCATCCCAGAAACTTATGACCCAACACTCTAAACTGTTGAACTCTGAGATGCACTCACCTGAGCTAGGGAGGTTTACTGCTCCCCCTACTTCGACTCCCTGGACTTCCTGAAGGTCAGCTCCTCAAACCTCACTTTCTGCCTCAAAGTCTCATCGTAGCCCATAAAGATACCCTTCTCTGCGGTGGGATCCAACTTTGTCCTCTTCTTAGAAGGGACATGAGAAAAAGTCGGGCAACCAAATATGCGAAAGTGACCAACCTTAGCCTTAGCATGAATACTTAAAAAATTTGCAGACTAACTTAAAACAAATGATAAGTGTAGTAAAAAAACATTCATCACATCAACACAATGGACACAAGGGTTTTTCACTAGGGAAACCTTCAAAGGACAAAAACCCCAAAAAGCATTAGTAACTCATCTCGTAAATGAGATGACTAAAATTCTTCAAAGCCCCACAAACTCCAATAGGGTTAACCACAAAAACAGAAGATAAATTTCTAGAATTACATCAAAATTGCCCAAGTAGGGCTTTTCCAAAATTAGGGCTTTTCTCTCTCCTGTCCACAAATTTTGCAGGATGCCCGATATTCTCAGATCTGCCCTCTACCTACCCAATTTCCAGACTGTCTACCCGATCGTACTGTTGGGCTGCCCAAACTGCCCGTATTGCTTCCCATCCTTCTTCTGCCCCTGCTCGACCTGACTGTCAGCTGCTCGTCCTTGTCCTGCCCCTGCCCGACTTGACTATCTGTTGCCCGGCAGCTTCCGGCTTGGCTGTCAAATGTCTGTTTCCCGACAGCTATACTGCTGCCCGAAGAGATAGCAGCTAGCCCAAGCCCTTATGGGCTGGCCCATGGGCTGCCCTGAGGGTCTGTGTAGCCTCGGGCTGCTACAACACCCTCACAGGTATGCCTACTGGCTGCTCAGAGGGACTGTTAGGCCACGGCAGCCCTTGTGGGTCTTCCCTAGGGCTTCCCGAGGGTTGGCCGTGAGTCAAACCCTCACGGGTATTCCTATAGCAGACTGCCCGTGGGTGCCGAGATGGCAGTGCCCCTCTGTGGTCTGCCCGGAGAAGGAAAAGAGGGCAGCCTGTAAAAGAGAAGGTTGCCCATGAACAAGATCCAACTGCCCGAAAAAAAATAGAGGCTTCCCATGAATGGTGAAGGATGTCCAAAGATGAATGTAGCTGAAGATGAGGGTTTGGTGAAACCCTTGAGACAAAAATGGAAGAAACCCTAGCTGAGAGATCTCCAGAATAGCAATTGTACCTGTGAGAGCAAGTGTGTCTGTAATAATGAAATGGCTTGATCTTCTTTTATAACCTTGAGTCACCTGTAAGTGGACCAAAATTAGAAAGAACAAAATAATATTATTTTATTATTTTCTAATTTTCACTTATACCTTTTTTACCTTTTTGTGGTCTAAAAGGTCCTTTATGTATTTTTGACTTTCACCTCTGATCCCTTTTCCTATGGTCCAAATGTCCTTATGTATTTTTGACTTTTGCTTTTAGCCTTTTTCCAAGTGCCCTTGTGGTCTTTTAATTCCATTCAAAGTACATCATCATAAACCAAGAGAGTTACTAATGCTTTTATCTCACACTCTATGTGACACCAGGATCAGGTACTAGGGTAACTTAACCAAGGGTAGCTAAGCCTTGGAGAAGTACACAAAGCCCATTAATCAAGGGGCAGAGTGTCACACATGCCTAGACCAAGTCTAGGGCTTATAGTGCCTTCCTGGTAACAGCCCAGGTGCCTCCATTCTCCAAGAGAATGGCTACTCAGAACTAAGTTGAGTCTACCAGTACTAGACTGGTCCACATCGTGGTCCCGGACCAGATGTCTACTATTCAACAGAATGGTTACTCAACATTGGGTTGAGTCTACCCAGGGCAGAGCTGGGTCCATATCATGGTCAAGGACCAGATATCTACCATTCAATAGAATGGTCACTCAACACTAGGTTGAGTCTACACCGTGATCCCGAACCAGGTGTCACCATTCTCCTAAGAGAATGGATTTCGATGCTGCTCAGAAAAATCAACAATTTGTTGATGTTCCACTCGTCATAAAACATTATATATTGGGGAATGGTTTAGATTGGCAAGCTTTGCAAGGGTTTACAACTAACATCACAACAATGAAGATAGAAATAACACGTTAAAAGAAAAGGAACTCTGGAGCAACCTATCACACTCAGATAATTCTGGCAAAAGTTCTTCAAAAGTGGCTATGCAGTAGAGTGTGCCAACTAGGAGCTACCACCATTGAAGAATAAACAATGTGAGCTACCAAAAATTTTGGGCAAAGATATTGTCTATTGATATGTGGATCTGTTGCACTACTTGTGCTAAGAGTCAAGAACAAGCAGATCATAGGTTGATTCCCATAAAGGGTGCAACAGTCATCATTGGCATTTGTCTTTCTCTAAATGGTGATCTAGGAACTATAACCCGCAAATCACTCGGAGAGAATTATTGCAATGGAGTTGGAGAACTGCTATCTCTATTCAGAACCCCATTCTTGATAATATAAATTTGGAGTTAGCATTTTGCAAGAAAAAAATAGCCATAATGTGGAATGGGGAGTATAAGGCAATGTGGGTACATCGAAAGGTTGTGGACAGCATGGTGAATGGCTTCTAAAGGAGTGGAATGGCAGTGAACTCCAATTCTTATCCGTGAATCCCACAAGTAATACAAGAATGAAAGAAAATGCAATTTTCTTCACATTGAAGAAATTGAGTAGACTAGGAACCATGAGCAATATTGTTGGTGGTAAGAACTATATAGTCACAAGAATTTTATGGAAGGAAAAAGAAATGGTAGGAATTTTATGGTTGGGATACTCGACACTTTGATAGTACTTGTTAACATGCTAATTATCTAACTAAGAACACCGAGATGCAATATCAAATAAGAGAAGAACACATAAATAGTCAGAATATAGAAGGAACAATTGAACTAGAATGCTTGCCCTATTCAAGGGGGCAACTCTCCAATGCTGCTTCGAGGGGGCTTCCTCTAAATGGTGCAAAGCACACAAGATACAAGGCTGAATGCCCTACTTTGACTCCCCCTCCTTATTTATAGGCCTAAGGAGAACCCCTCTGTACTCACACTACTAGTAGACCATATTTAATGAGATGGCCTCCTACCATAATTAATAGCACACCCCTAAACTTATTACCATACCATACAATGTTGAGAATGGTGTAAGCTTCACATTCTACCACGACGGACATCATATTGTACACATTATTATATGCATTTCAGTTTCTAGGATTGTCTAAGCCTTGACTGAATCAACATTCATTTATTGTGTTTCTATATTTGTTTAAAACAAACATAGTAAATGTGGGCCCATAACCCCTCTTGGGGAAAACACCCTACTCTTGAGTTGTGTATATATGCACAACTATCATTTGTGATTTCACACAATCTCTGATAATTCATTCATTCTTTAAACAAGTGATTTAGCCTATTGGAAAATACCCTACTCTTGAGTTATGTATATATGCACAACTATCATTTGTAATTTCACACAACCTATGACAATTCATTCATTCTTTAAATAAGTGATTTATCCTATGGGCACTCTTACCAGACGAACTAGCAAGGCTAGTCACTAATAATCATATGTAGGAGAAAGTGACCACTGTCACCTTAGTCACTTCCCCAAACTTCTTTGGATGTCGGAACCTCCAAGGGGAGAGCCCTTATGATAGCCTACAAAACACTTAAGGACAAAGAGAATATGTCTTCTAGATAACAAAGTCAGTTAGAGACCGATGCCTTGTATCAGTTAGTTGTAGCTTCTAAGTAGATGTAGATGTAATAAGTGTAACAAAAGGCATCCAGTAGCAAGTCTAACCAAGCTCTTCAAACATTTAACAAGTTTGACTATTAACTATCATTCATATCATATATGTAATCATATTTCATAGGTAAGCATCCCATAGCCAATCACAACAATATGTCTGATAAAATTGTAGGACAACCAATAACAAATGGAGATGCAATGACAATAGTATGTGTTTAGCAGTATGTGTTTTCCAAAACCATCCACAAGTGTATATTAGCCACATGTTGGACACAATGGCCACAATGAGAGGAGGGGTGAATTGGTGTGTGAGCAATTTAAACCTTTTTACCTTCAATTAATCAATCAAAGTCTATCAAGCATTATGTTATCAATGACATCATCATATGCATCAGCTAAATCAACCATGAGTCATAAGCACAATCATCACATCAAGAGAGACACAAGAATATATGTAATTATAATCTTTATTTATGGTAATGGAAGACTAAAATCTTATCGATTACAAGCAACACCAACTGATGAAAAGAGCACCAACTCTTGTAACAGGACCCAGCGTGGTTTTCTTAGCTCCAACTAAGAAAAGGTTGAGGAGTCCAATCCTCAAGTGCAAGATTCTACTTGCATCAATCTCTTCTCATGTACCTCTGTACTTCGATCTCTGTTGGTCAATCTATTCACCACTCTTTGCTCATCAATACTGCTGCAACACTGCCAACTCATCAAGGTCTGCTCAATACATTGTTGTTTCCATCAACTTGTCATGTCTTCTTCACTTTGTCACTGGTCATGTCTTGGGTGAGATCATCAAGGAGTATGCATCATCATCATCAACAAGTATGTCAAATATCAAGGTCTAAACATGTCATCAAGGTATCAAGATCACCAACAAGGTCTGTAACATCATCGAGGTATCAAGATCACCATCAAGGTCTATAACATCATCAAGATATTAAGATCACCATCAACAATCATCAATCATGGACTATCAACTAGTCTACATCATCAAGGACTCAGGAGTATACTTCATCATAGTGTATACATCACTGTTATACACAACTGTATTCTTCACCACTGTACATGCGCTGTTGTATACATACCACTGTATATGTCAGTATTCTTCACCACTGTACATGCACTACATACATGCAACTGTATACATGTCACTGTACATACTCTATTGTATGTATTTCACTATTCATCTACCACTGTACATGCACTACATACATGCAACTGTATACATGTCACTGTACATACTCTATTGTATGTATTTCACTATTCATCTACCACTGTAGATGTAAATCATCTTCATCAAGGTGTTCATCATCATATCATGAAGTATCATCATATGGTATACAACATCATCAAGTGTATAGGGTTGTATTATCATCCAAGCATCATCATCATCATAAAGTAAGCATCAAGCATAGGAGTGCATCATCACTAGTGTATCATCATCCTCATATACAAGTATACATCATTATCAATATCAAAGCAACATCATAGTGGAGTATGCATGGAATATCACTGTTTCATAACCATTGCATATCCAATCAATATTGTTCACAATGTATATACTTACTGTACTTATATTGCATTTATTATTAATGGTTGCATACATACCTTGATATTACACTTGGACTGTGTATACCCAACCAAGTCTCTCTTCTCTGTTCAAAACCCTTGACTGCTGCCTTATGTGCGAATTTCAGAGCTACAAAACTCAAACTGGTTACTATTGATTGTAGAAGACTTCACTTGTGTAACAATGCAAACTCAAACTGTGCAGCATAGATTAACCCCAAGCAAGTCCAAAGGTTGGACTGCCAAAAGGAAACAAAAATTTCTGTGTTAAAACTCAGGTGAGGCTGCTTATAAACATCAAACTCGGATTGGTGACTGTAAAAAAGACTAACAGAATTTTACCCCAAAACAAATTCAGACTATTCACTCTTTTAAACCCAAAAAAAAAATCTTTGTGGAAATTTCGAGAGTAGGTTGTGTAGACACTCTTCCTCAGCAGCAAAAAAACCTCAGTCAGCCTCAGTTAGCTGCCTCAGTCCACTGTTCATTGCTGCTGTTGCAAATTCGTGACTGCTCCTTGACTGCTACTCTGAAATTGCCTCAGTCCAACACAGTTAGTGAGCTCCTTCTTGCACCTTCGTTGGATTTGTTTTGGAGTGTGAGAGTGCTTGTTTATTAAAACATTCATGCGTTGACATATCCTAGAATTAGGGCCGACTTCAAGGGTTAGGTTTGTAAAATGTAATCATTATTTTATTTGTTTTGTATGTTGTTGCACTAATCTTTAAGTGTCAACATGTCTTAGGGTTAATTGTAATTTAACCCAAGACCTCTTATGACCTCACTCTTAGGGTCATACTCCAACAAGGTTACCACATATACCTTCAAGTTCACCACAAGTGATAAGGGCATCATCATATCATGACTTATCTTCAAAGGGGTACCATGGACCCTACTACCAGTCACCAGCCATTGAAGATCCCAATAGAAGGTAATAGTACCACATGATGACCAAGTGATCCCATTAGTCAACAAGAGGGCTTCTTCAACAAGGTTGTCACCAACTCAACCACACAAGAAGTCTCACAATACCTTCACCGTTCCTTCAAGGGTGCAAGGACCATCAAACCATCAAGTGTGGGTTCAAGGACTTCTTCATCAAGCAAGCGACTTCGTGGGCTTCTTCAACCACCTCAACCACACCAGGAGACCTCCAAGGGTCAAGATCCATCATGCTACCTCCTGTGGGGTTGCTAGGCCTTCTCCTAGGGTACCATGACACCATCAAAGCATGAATGACCATTGAATGGGTCATTAATGCTTCTCCAACCCATCAAGGGCTTCTCCATCATCCATAGGGGCTTCAGCACAATCTCGAGGGTCTTCAGCATCATCACCAGGGTCTTCAGCATCATCAACAAGGTGGTGGCTCCAATATCCAACCTTGTGGGTACAGGGACCCTGTCAACTAGATACAAGGTGCTCCAAGGCATAGCCCATCTTTGTATGGGGTCCAAGGCACTGGATGTAAGGGTATTGGGATCATCCATACCTATGCACTGCAAGTGGGACTCGGTGGCATCAATGACAACCTATGGGGCTACTGCAAGTCCATGTTGGCTTCAATGACAATTTCATCAACATCACATTCCAATTCCTTTAACAATAGGACAGTTCATGCATAAAAAACATGTGTCTACAAAAAAAAAGTTCTTATAGCAGTACATGCATTATATATGACTTGTTTAACCACTAACTAACCATGTATTTGATGTGTATGCAGGTGTAGACACACGATAGAAAATAAGGGACAGTCTGCAAATGAAGTCTATAGTAGTATTTTAAGTCTGCAAGCAATGTGCAAATTAGCCTTCCAATTTGTGCCAACAAAGCCTAACTCCCTTAGCTAACCTTTAATGTTTGTTTATGTTTGTATGTAGGACTGTCAAAGCACTTGCAATACTGGGAATGACCCTGTTAAGTACCCTAAAAAATGTTACAGCCACTGAAAGGGTTGTAACAGTTCTTCAAAAAGGTTTACTGTGGGCAGTTTTAACCTTGGGCAACCCTAAAAAGGCAAGGTCGAAGCAAGGTGAAGGATGGTCATGGTAGTAAGGAGGATACGTGAGGATCTATCATCCCAAAGGAGCAGGCCCGAGGATGGAAAGTAGGCCAAAACTGGGGGCTAAGGGGTAGATTGAGGCGGGAGAAGGTTAGGTCAAGGGTGTAGGAAGGTTGTGAGGCAGACCAAGCCCAAGAAAAGGAGGATTGAGGGTTGCTGCAGCCTTAGGTAGCAGGGCCGAGGGTGAAAGGAGAGGAGGGAAGAAGGGCCGAGGTAGGAAAATGAAGGAGAAAGGGAAGGCAAGATAGGAAAATAGTAATGAGGGTAGAGGAGGAAGGACAAAGGACTGTTTTAGGCTTTAGGGTGTTGATGTATTTGTAACTTCGGAATGTATCACTTGTATATTCTATATTGTATTTCATTGTACCCCGAAGGAGATGTTTGTTCCTCCAATCTGGAGAGTTTCTAATATAATAAAGTCATGTAAAGTCATTGAGGTTAACTCTCTGTTGTAAGTCGGGGTAACAATCCCCGCAATTGAGTTGAGGTTAACCCTCTATTGTAAGTCGGAGCAATATGTTGGAATATATTAAACCCACTCATAACTTAGGATAAAATAATTAATCATTATTTGATTAATTATTCACCCACTAGCTTAATTAGTTGGCATCCACTTGCACCTTAAAGTCAATACATGCCATCTATATCCCATGAATGCTTTATTTTTTATTCTGGGTTGATCTTGACAACATTTTGACCATCTCGAATTCGTATACAGCGCTTTACAGCAGATTCTACTTTATTCTACTTTATCCTGCTTTTCTGTGGATAAGATAAAGCTAGTCAACTAGGAAATTGGGTCCCTTTGTTGCCAACCCATCCTTTATGAATTTCTCTCCATTTTCTAGGATTGGCATGTTTTTCCATCTCCCTTGACAACTCACTCATGATTTTTCCAATTCGTGAGGTCCTTGATAGATTTGGGAAGTGCTTTAGCCACCTATGGGGGTTTACTATATTTTGGTAGGTCAGCCTTTTTGAACTTTATGGGTTGTCTCCATACAACTCGATTTTCCTATGAGGAATGTACTATTTATGTACACTACTATTCATCATTATTCAATGGAAGGATACACACCAATATTCATCTCTTCATTCATGTGATTCAGTCTCTTTTCTTCTCTCTATTTTTCCTGTGTATGCTTGTGAGAATTCTTAGTAGCAAGATTTATTTCATGTGCTTCTTCTTAGCATCATTGCTCATAGCATTGATCTATTATTTCTACATGGTATCAGAGCAGCAAGGTTGATCAAGTTCTACAAAGTTGAGGAGCGCATCCAGTCTCCTATCCCTCTCTGAAGAAGAGCTTGTCTAGCTTACAAGATTTTCTCCTAGTTTTGTTTTGCAGGTTGCAGAGAGTATCTCCTAGAGCATATCAACAACTTCAATATGGATTCAAAATTTCCTCTACTATCTTCTTTCAACTATGTTGATTGGAAGCCCAAGATGAGCGCATACTTGAAGACAGTGTCCCTTTGATGTCTCCATTGGTGCATTAAGCGAACCTCAATCTTATGAAGAGAAGATTGATTGGCTAAATAATTGTGATAGAGCTTATGGAATTATGTGTTTGGAAATCTCTCCAAATATACATCATCTCATAGATTCTGCTGAGTATCCATTTGAGCTTTGGAAGAATTTGGACAAAGCTTTTGGTTTGCAGGAAATAGAAGATGAAGCATGGAGAGAACCTAGCATCTCTTCTTGTTCTCTCTCTCAAGATTTCTTGGCCTCTACATTCTCTGATGAAATTGATCATGATAAAGAAGTTTCTCATACAGTTCATGTTGCTTATACTCTCCTTGATTTGAATGCTTCCTCCTTCAATGAAGAAGCAAATATTGAAGAGCCATCTTTTCTGTGTCTCTTGAAGGTGATTTTTCTTCTTGTGATACTAATGATGAAAAAGAAGTAACATATGGAGATTCTATTGATATTGATAATGAGATACAGTTGATGAGATACAAGGAGTCTCTCCTCTTCCTCCTTGCAGGTTCTACACTCTAGAACATAATCATGGAGTTCATGATTTCATCAACAAGTCTTCCATCCAGAAGCAGTTCATTCAGCTCATTCAAGTGAAGATAAATATATGTTGAAGACATATTGTTCCAAATTTTGTGCCTTGTATTTTCTTGAAGGAGGATTTTCCCCATGTGGTTTTGCCTCTCTCCTCACTTTTCTGGACATAATAATTATTAAAAGGTGACCATAGCCTTGTTCTTGGGCCCTATATGCATCCATATGCATCCATATTTTTGACATACCATCATAAAGTCAGACTTATAGGGGGGTGTTGGAATATATTAAACCCACTCATAACTTAGGATAAAATAATTAATCATTATTTGATTAATTATTCACCCACAAGCTTAATTAGTTGGCATCCACTTGCACCTTAAAGTCAATACATGCCATCTATATCCCAGCAATGCTTTATTTTTTATTCTGGGTTGATCTTGACCACCTTTTGGCCATCCAGAATTAGTATGCAGCATTTTACAGCAGATTCTGCTTTATCCTACTTTTCTGTGGATAAGGTAAAGCTAGTCAACTAGGTAAACTAGGTCCCTTTGTTGCCAACCCATCCTTCATGACTTTCTCTCCATTTTCTAGGATTGGCTTGTTTTTCCATCTCCCTTAACAACTCACTCATGCTTTTGCCAATTCGTGAGATCCTTGATAGATTTGGGAAGTGTTTTAGCTACCTATGGGGGTTTGCTATATTTTGGTAAGTCAACCTTTTTGAGCTTTATGAGTTGTCTCCATACAACTCGATTTTCCTATGAGGGGTGTACTATTTATGTACACTATTATTCATCATTATTCAATGGAAGGATACACACCAATATTCATCTCTTCATTTATGTGATTCAGTCTCTTTTCTTCTCTCTATTTTTCTTGTATGGTTGTGAGAATTCTTAGTAGCAAGATCTATTTCCTATGCTTCTTCTTAGCATCATTGCTCATAGCATTGATCTATTATTTCTACACAATAGTCCCCACAATTGAGTTGTATTAGGGTTATTAGACTCTCCTGGTGAGGTCGGCCCTGTAAGAGTAAAAGTCAAGTGGAAAACAAGTATAAATAGAGAGTGAGACTCTCTATTTGGAACACACACTCACTCAACAATAGCGCATGAGTGAGAGAGGAGTAGCTCGCACAAGTGAGAGAGAGAATAGCTGGCGGAGATCATCTTTGTGTCTTTGGGTTTTACTTTTGCTATTGATGCTCATTCTATCTCTGAGGAAGTTGCGGGGTTTTCTCATTTATGGTTTCCCCAAGAAAATTTATTTGTGTCTCTTGTCTCTTGTGATTATTGTTGTGCGTGTTATTCTTTCAGACAAGATCCTAAATCATATTGATTAAACGATAAAAATCTAACATGGTATCAAAGTCTCTCTGAAAGAAGTCACTGTGCAGCTACATGTGTTCTCTCCATAGATCATCAAGCCAGGAGGGCTAGGCAAACACACCTCACTAGGGCGCATCTATTGGCGGTATCAGTTTCTGAATCAGAGAAGTTTCACTGTACAGCCGAAATACAGCTGCAATGGCAGCAAATGGAAATTAGGGTTTCATGCTTGAAAACCCTAAAATATTAAAACTAGTAGTTTTGGTACATTCGCTATATCTTGAGATTGGAGAAGGATCAGGAGCCGAAACTTTTACAGGCCGAAGATAATTTTCTGATGAACCCTATGTAAAAGTTTCAGCCTCAGATTCTCTATATTATAGGAGATATGATTCCTCCAAGTCAGGGTTCCAGCCTCTCCGAGGATTCAGTCTTAAACAGGTGACCTAGGGAGAATTGCTATATCTTGGGATACAAAGGTCCAAATGAAATTTCTCAAGATGTTCCAGATAGGGCACAGACTGTACTTTCTGTGGTAAAAGTTTCAGACCCCGAAGGTGAAACAGTGACATGTGGCAGTCTGTACAAGTTCACTATGCTAAACAGTCCTGAAATAAGTGACCTTGGGAAAACTCTCATAAGTCCCAATTGGTGAAACCAATTCTGCTCAAACCTACGGTGTTGGAAAGAGGACAGACAAGGCTACCCCAGTGCGAAGTTTCATACATAGAGAAGCAACACTTCCGGAGGTACCGCAGAAACAATATCAGGCAATTCTGTAGAAGAAATTGAAGAAAACTAGGGCATAAGATATTTTACAGATATGATCACAGTTTTGGGAAAATGAGTATGTTGCTCAGCTCGCCTTGAGGAGGAGCATCTTTCTATCCAATCAGATCTAAAAGATTCCAAGTTTTGAAAAATTAGGGTTTCTCTGACAAACCCTACATCAGCCAGCTTCGGAACCAAGACGGACACCTCAAATCGGTAAGATCTAATCTTTTGCTATTTACAGTTGAGATTCTCATTTCAAAATGACTAATCAGACCAGCTTGATGACAAGCTTGGTGAAGCTGACAACTTGCAAGTATGGAAGTAAAGGAACTCTGTGATCCTTGAATAAATTGACTTGGATCAGTATTTCAGTAAGGAAGTTCAAAGAGCCAGAGGGAGAAGAGGCTAAGGATAGAGCCAAGAGAATCATTGCAGATTTTATTAAAGATCATCTCATCCCTCATGTGACACCAAAAGAAAGAGTTTGATTCTATGACGAAGCAATCAAAGAAGAATAAGATATTGTTATAACCACCTTGAATGGCCTCCCAGGATCATGGGATTCAGTCATTCGAAGAATGTGTACCAACAAGGAAGTGATTACCTTCAGCAGACTCTGGGAAGAAATGCACACAAGAAGAAGCTCGACTCATAATAAGAGAAGGGAAGATGGGAGCAATTGAAGATCAAGCTCTCACAAAGATCCCTCAATCGATGAGGAATATGAAGGACTCGATTCTTGAAGAACATCTTATCCATCTTAGGATTTGGATAAGAAGTGATGATGTTATGAATGAAGAAGATAGTCTACCCACAAAACAAATAAAGATAAGTATTTGAATTGTCTAGTTGTTTATATGACATTGTTTAGTTATTATGCATGATAGAATGGTTGCATTGATGACAGTATACTACTAATATGCATGTGATGGGTAAGTAGCCCATGGTGCTATACAACACTCCATTGCTACTTATCTAGAATGAAACCTCTTTGCTGACATAATGGATTAGTGCACAACCTCAATGATGTCATGGTAGAGATGGAAGGCATCTAGAAAGTTTCCGTGAGATATGGATGAATGTTGTATTGGCAAAAATAGTTGCATGATTATATCTTTATGCATAAGAATTTGCCATTATGAATATGCCTTATGAAATGTTTCTAACCATACAACTAATGCATTTGACTTGTAGGAAAGATTGCGTACAATCGCCTACAAGAAAAGAAGGATGAGACTTGTTCCGAAGAACAAGTGACGACAGTTCAAGATTCACTCCAATAAGCATACATGAAGATGAACCAAGAAGCTTCCATAGCGAAAGAAAAAGCTTCAAAAGAATATAAAGAGAATGATAGATGAAGAATAATCCAAGGAAAGCCAAAGGCCTCAAAACACAATCTAGTTATGTTGAGCAACATCATTGATGCAGAGCCTTCCAGCTATGAAGAAGTAGCCAAAAAGAAAGGGAAGGAAAACACCAGTTCAAGAAGAATGATGTCTAGGATGTGGTATCAAGACCTGAAGGGAAGTCCGTAGTGTCTTCCATATGGATCTACAAGATCCAGCATGCAGTAGGTGGAAACATCGTGGGATACAAGGCAAGATTCGTAGCACAAGGTTTCTCACATAAAGAAGGCATAGACTACAAAGAGACATTTGCAACCACTGGGAGTTGAGACACATGACAGCCAGACTCATGTGTGCAAATGAAAGAAGGCCTTATACAAGCTCAAAAGGCACCCACAGGAGAACACATACATGAGGAGCTTGAAGATCACCTAGAGTGATGAAGATCTTAACCTTAGCTACAAATTTGAAGATGAAAGCCTATAGAGGATGACAATCTCATAGATGGGTGCAAGAAGAATTTTGAAAAGGTTCAAGATAGAGGATCTTGGTATCCAGTGACCTTAGATGGATACATAGAATATTAGTAGCAGAGGAAGCTACTTGTCACTCCAGTACAGAATGTTTCAATACATAGAGTACGAAAGACAGAGGGAGAATGATGCTCCGCTTCAGAGGGAGTGACTGCAGAAAATCCTGAGGTTCGACATGATACAACGGGATGGACAGCTTATTGATAGCTCTAGGATTTACTGAGAGTAAAGCGGATTCCAACCTTTAATTCAAGGTTGAAGGAAAAAGACCAATGATGCTCCTATTATATGTCAATGACCTGTTCCTAATAGAAAAAGAGGAACTCTTTAAAGTTGCAAGAAGGAGACTTGGTGCCGAGTTCGAGATGAAGGACTTGGGTATGATGCACTACATTCTAGGCATGGAGGGGTGTGGCAGAGTGCGAATGAAATCTCCCTTGTACAAGGGAAGTATGCAGTGGATAGCCTAAAGAGGTTCAGGATGATGGACTGCAAGTCCATGGCCACGCCTATGGCATCGAACCTGAAGCTATTGAGTGATGCTTCATCAGAGACGGTTGATGACACGATGTATCATCAGATGTTTTGTTCATTCATGTTCCTGAAGGATCCGAGACATGCTCACCTAGTTGTAAAGCATACAGTGAGGTACCTGAAGGGTACAGTTGAGCATGATACGAATTAGAAGACTAACCTGCATGGTTATGTTGATTCGGATTGGTAGTGCCACTGAGAAGAAGAGCACCTTGGGATGCTTCTTCAGTTTCTTGTCCAGTATGGGCTACTAGTTTGGTAGGATGGAGTCTTGCATGGCACTGAGTACAGTCGAGGAAAAATATGTTGCCACTTGCTCGACTATTTGGGAGGTAGTATATTTCTTTTGAAAACTACTATTTGATTTTATTGATCTGACTTGCATTTTTGTATGATGCAGAGAGGAGCAGGGAAGCTCCAGTATGTGATCCAGATCGAGATCTCTCAAAAGAGGGAGTGATGAGTTCTAGCATAGCCGATGAGACAGGTTGTCTGAGCATAAAATCCTGGCAAAGCTCGTAGGTTGCTCAGACGTAATCAGTCCTGTAGGTTGTCCTCGGATGTAATCAGTCCTGGCAAAGCTCGCAGGTTATCCTTGTATGTAATCAGCCCTGATGTGATTCTATGCTAGAAATGGCCAGAGTGAAGTTTGAGTACTTCAGAGAGAAGCTTGGTGTTCTTCAGATCAAGGTTCCTTCCAAGGGGAAGTGATGAGTCTGAGAGCCTTTCCGACATGGTGGCAGGCTAGGCCTCCCATAATCAGATGTAAGTGCAAAGCCTTTCCCCAGATGGTAGATGGTGTGTCCTACCATGTCGGTGGATGTAAGTGCAGAGCCTTTCCCTGGATGGTAGATGGTGTGTCCTACCATGCCGGTGGATGTAAGTGCAGAGCCTTTCCCCGGATGGTAGATGGTGTGTCCTACCATGCCGATGGATGTAAGTGTTGGGCCTTTCTGACATGGTGGCAGGTTGGGCCTCCCATGGTCAGATGTAAGTGTTGGGCCTTTCTGACATGGTGGCAGGCTGGGCCTCCCATGGTCAGATGTAAGCGCTGAGCCTTTCCGACATGGTGGCAGGTTGGACCTCCCATGATCGGATATAAGTGTTGAGACCTACATCCAGCATGAAAAAGGGCTGGCTCTATAGAACTTCCTATGATGAGTAGAATTGAGAGATAGCACCATTTGCTCGAGATAGCGGGAGCAGTGATGATAATGATCCAGCTTTGATGATGATCCAGTAATGAAGACTTGTGCTGATGAACTGTGTCAAGAGAATACCTTCCTAGTTAAGAGGGAGTGTTGATGTATTTGTAACTTCGGAATGTATTCACTTGTATATTTTATATTGTATTTCATCGTACTCCGACGGAGATGTTTGTTCCTCTGATCGGGAGAGTCATTAATATAATAAAGTCATTGAGGTTAACCCTTCGTTGTAAGTCAGGGCAACAGTCCCCACAATTGAGTTGAGGTTAACCCTTCGTTGTAAGTCGAGGCAATAGTCCCCACAATTGAGTTGTATTAGAGTTTTTAGACTCTCCTAGTGAGGTCGGCCCTGTAAGAGTAAAAGTCAACAGGAAAACAAGTATAAATAGAGAGTGATACTCTCTATTTGGAACACACACTCAACGATAGCGCATGAGTGAGAGAGGAGTAGCTTGCAGAAGTGAGAGAGAGAACAGCTGGCAGAGATTATCTTTGTGTCTTTGGGTTTTACTTTTGCTATTGGTGCTCATTCTATCTCTGAGGAAGTTGCGGGGTTTTCTCCTCTATGGTTTCCTCGAGGAAAATTCTTTGTCTCTTGTCTCTTGTGATTATTGTTGTGCATGTTATTCTTTCAGATAAGATCCTAGATCATATTGATTAAACGATAAAAATCTAACATAGGGTTTTAGGAGTGATTATGCAACCTAAAATAACCCTAAATTAGCCCTAATCATGCAACTTAACCTACCCTAAATGCTAGCATTTTTTAGGAAAAAAAGGTTTTGGGACAAGGGTTTTAGGTTCTACCCTAACCCTAGGGCATCTAAGGATGTGACCAGCCTTCTTTTGAGAAGCTTGTCTTAGGTTTGGCAACAAAAACTAAAGACCTAAGGTTTAACCCTAGAAGGACTCCTACAATGGACATATTTATGTGAACCAAGGTGACTAAAGGCTAAAAAATAACCTAGCTAAGACAAAATGCAGCTCTAATGTCTACCATTCAATCCATGAACATGCATCATTCATCAACATTTAACAATTAGAAATCGAGAAAATCCCTAGATACCTCCTTGTACAAGTGTTTAGCCAACAAATCAAAGCATCACCTTAGCAAAACCATAGAGCCAAAGAACTTCAAAAAATTTCCTTCAAACCCAGAAAATCATCTTCCTCTATAGGTGTGCATCACTTCCAAAGATCCCTAAGTAGGGTAGAATAAGTGCATAATGTTTTATCCCACTTGTCTTATGTTCAAATGAAGTGAGGAGAGGCTTATATATAGCCTTCTCACACTCACTTTACAAATATATCCAGACTGACATGCCTTTAAAATGTCAATTTCAAATTATAAAATGACAACTTAAAATTATAACAAAAATAATCTAGTCTATGGGTAATTTGGGGCATTTTCATCCAGAGATTACCCAAAATGACAAAAATAGCTAGAAATAAACAAATGGCTCTGAACAAAAGGCTAGAGTGAGCTAGAGGGAGGGCATCATGCCCCATCTAACCCCGAGAATGCTGAAAATCCCTCAATGCCCTCCACAAACTAGCAAAACGGCCTAGCATGGAGGATGACGTCATCATCAAAATAGTCCAAGGAGAGGGGGCACCAATGTGCAGAGGGACCAGGAAGGCGTCTAAGGTGACTATGAAAAGAGACCAAGGCCTCACAGTTGAAAGAAAGGTCACTGATCCAGGGAAACAAGTGTGGGGTCATGTGACAAAGCGATCAACCCCTAGGAGCCCCAAAAACCAACCCAAGGGTTAAGAACCCTAACAAAGGGCGGTCAACAGTGCCATTAAGCCATATAAATCCTAAAGGAAGAACCAAAGGGCCCATTCATGACCACCACTGCTAAATAACACCTCTCCTAGTCAAAAGAATGGTCTCTCTCTCCCTGGGGCATATCTGAAGGTGTGTTGGGTACAGATGCAATGTAACAAGCACCATAAAATATTGCACTTTATTGTTCATGGGTTCGTTTCTCTCCAACACTCTTCTATTGGATTTTTTTTTCTCTAGGGTTGTGCCTCTCTTCCTGCCCTAGTGTTGTTTTTCCTTTTGTTTATTGCAGAATTAGGGTTTTCTGGTTGGTTCCATTTGATCCTTTCTCTCTCTTGTGAATCTCAACAACCAAGTAGTCCTCATTAAATGCATTTGGCCTCAATATATTGTTAATAGCACACACCTCTACTAATGTTCTGGCCCTATTCAAATTTCACACACCAATCTGTCAACATAGGCATGGAGGAACATAACAACACCCTTGCCTGATAGACCTTTGCTTCAAAACAATTTTTGACAATTTTGTATGAACATACTCTGATTGAGGCACTTCAGAATAAGATGCCAATGACCAAGTACAAAATAGTAAATACTCCCAAACACCAACCATGACAACATGTCCAAAATGAAGTTCCACTTGATCCTGTCATAAGCCTTTCTAAGACAATCTTCAAGAAAAGCACATTTTTTCTAAACAATCATCAAGAAAAGCACATTTTTTCTAGTTTCTTTGCCCACTTTAATTCTTTCCAACATAACAAGATTGACTAATATGAATCATCTATTTTTTAATCTTGTTTTCTCATACCCTCACAATTTTTACAAAATTGGACTTAATCCTACTCTCTAGTACTTTTGCTAAAACCTTTTGAGAGCATTAATCAAAGTGATTGGTCTCCACCCTCCCACCATGTCTCTTTCCTCCCGTTACGAATAATTTTGATCAATCTCGCATTTATCTACTTCCCCATGTGGTCTGCCTCATTTGTCCTGGCACATCTTTAGTAAATCATCATGTGCTGCTAGCCATATTCTTTTATAGAGCCTACAAGGGAGTCTGTCCATACATAGTGACTTGCCATCAGACATGTCCTGTATTGGAGTGAAACTTTTTCCCTTGTCCAAGGCCTTGATGGATAAACTTAATCACAATGCTTTAAAAGGTACAACATGTCTACTAGCTTACTTAGCCTCTTATCGGCCATAATCCATTTTGCCCCTACCCCCACCCTTTTTTGTTTTACCCTTGTCTTCTAGCTAAACTCCAAATTGAGCTTTTAACACTAAAGTTCCTCCATAAACCTGTTTACATTATAAGCTCTAGAAGTGCAGCTTTGTAAAATCTTCTCCATTTTGGTCTGAGTTTATTTTGGCCCTGATTCTGGCTTGTTTGGCTCGGTAGCCCTTCATAAGGCACTACTCTAGATTTTCAACCCAGTGTTGTTTTTCCAGGTTAAAAGGATCAATCTCTAGCTCTTTATGGCTTCCCACAGTGGATTTCTAAAAGAAGATGTCAAATATGTGTGCAATTAATTTGGCAAGATACAAATTGAGAGAGCCAATAAGTCCAGGGCAAAGTTGTTCTGAAAGGGATATAATAGAATTTGCCAGGTAGGTGTTTCTGTCATGAAACATGAATGTGAAAGTTTAAAGTTAGCCTCTCTAACATCTATGTAGTTGATTGACAACATATCTTTGAAGAAATTGTTCCAGAAACCTGTTTCCATTATAAGTACTAGAAATACAGCTTTTTGGAATCTTCTCCATTTTTGTCTGAGTTTATTTTGGCCCTGATTCTGGCTTGTTTGGCTCTGTAGCCCTTCATAAGGCACTACCCTAGATTTCCAACCCGCTGTTGTTTTTTCAGGCTGAAACAATCAACCTCTAGCTCTTTATGGCTTCTCACAGTGGATTTCGAAGAGAGGATGTCAAATACATGTGCAAAGAATTTGGCAGGATACATCTTGCAGTCCAAGCCTATGCTGTGCAGTCCATCTCTAATGGTATCATAACATGTTTCACTCTGCACCTTTCTTGGTAACTTTTGTTGGCTTTTCTTGTCCAAAATATGTACATCAACTTGCCAAAGTGATACGCTACTGGCAAAACCTTGTTGAAATATTGTAACTTCGAAAAATATTCTATATGTACTTTTTGTGGTCCCCGATGGTCCTACAGGGAGAACCAATTGTATTTCTTTATACTTCGATGCTTCTAATCGGAAGAACTAATAAGAGTCATGAGGTAGTCTCCTCAAATTGTAAAGGTGGGTCATTAGCACCCCAGTTGTGGTTACTTGAGCCTACATGTTTAACGAGCCTACATGATTAACTCGAGCCTACATGTCGGAATTAATTATTAAAGTGAACGGATGAATATAAATAGAGGTGTGGCGCTCCTCATTTGGAACACGCACACACTCACTTGTGTAGCGCATAGTGAAGGAGAGAGAAGTAGCTGGAGAAGGAGGAGGATCAGTCTTCTGGGTTTTACCTTTTATCTTTTTGGGGCATCTATATTGAGGAAGCTTTTGCTGGGTTTTTTTCCCTTTAGGGTTTTTCCAGGATAAATCTTTGTGTTCTTTTATATGGTTGTGCTTGTCTATCTTTCAGTGATCTTTTGGCTTATGGTTATGCTGTTATGATGCTAAATGTTTTAAGATCTGATATAACCATTAAAAATTCAACATGGTATCAGAGCCACCCTGAAAGAAGACATTGTGCAGCTACAGAAGCTAGGGCTTCTTACTGTTTTGGTCTCTCTCCATAATCCATCAGCAAAAGTATGCTAGGCTAACTCTCCATTGAAGGGTGCATCTTTCTGTTGAAGCGGAATTCGATTCCGAGCATTTTCAGTTTTCGGTGCGAGAAATTAGGGCTTTCTACAGAAGAGGAATTTTTGAGTGAGCCCGGCATAAGATTGCTCTCCTCATCAAAATCGAAGTTTAGAGACTTGGTTCAAGATTTTTGGTTGGGTGAAACTTTGGGAAAGTCAAACCCTAGTTTGACCCCAAGCTGGAAAAACCCTAAACACTAAAACTGATAAGTTTTAGTACATTCGCTATATCTCGGGATTGGAGAAGACTCAGGAGCTGAAAATTGCGAAGGTTAAAGGTAACATGCTAATGTACACTGTGTCCAAAATTCAGCCTCCGATTCGCTATATTCTAGGAGATATGATCCTCCAAGTTAGGGTTCAAGCCTCTTCCAGGATTCATCCCTAAACAGGACACCTGGGGAGAATTGCTATATCTTGGGCTACAAAGGTCCAAATGAAATTTTTGAAGATGTTCCAGAAAGGGCACGGATTGTACTTTCTGTGGTCCAAGGTTCAGACCCAGAAGATGAAACAGTGACATGTGGCAGTCCGTACAACTTCACTGTTCTAAACAGTCCTGTAACAGGTCACCTTGGGAAAATGATCATAAGTCCCAATGGGTGAAACCAATTCTGCTGAAACCTGTGGTGTTGGAATAGAGACAGGTGAGGCTACCACAGTGAGAAGTTTCAGACACAGAGGAGCAGTAATTTCAGAGATATCGCAGAAACAGTAGCAAGCATTTCTGCATAAGAAGTTGGTAAACTAGGGCTTCCTGTTCCAGGAGCTTCCCTTCACTGTTTTTCAGAAAAGGAGTACATTGGACAGCTCACCTTGAAGAGATCTATCTTTCTATCCAGTCAGATCTGAAAGATTCCAAGTTATGAAAATTAGGGTTTCTCTGACAAACCCTAGATCAGCCAGCTCCAGAACCAGGACGAACACCTCAAATCGGTAAGATCTAATCTTTTGCTATTTTCAATTGAAGTTCTCATTTCAAAGTGATCTATCACCTCAGCTTGATGATAAGCTTGGTGAAGTTGACAACTTCCAAACATGGAAGTATTGGATCTCACTCGCTCTTGAAGAAAATGAATTAGACACCTACATAAGTAGAGAGGTTCCAGTTCCAAAGGGAAATGAGGCTAAAGCCTTACACATGAAGAAACTCGACTCATAATAAGAGAAGAGAAGATGGGAGTGTTACCAACTTTTTTGTACCATAGTTGGGTTACCTGAGGAGCCACCGGTTGACAGACTTGTTCAAATTCTGATTCCAGTGTATCAGTTGATCCATCTGCTTGTCTAGCCAATATTGGCTAGTCACTTTTTTATTTGAATAATTTTGACCATGACCCCGCGGGGTTTGTAATAAAATGTGCTAGTAGGATATTTTTGAGTGGTTCGGTCTCCTGAGACGTAGAATCACAAATAGGGTATTCCAGGGAGTTTTTGGCCCCTGACAATAATGCTTTGCCTTCAGCCGAGTATATTTGAGGAGGTTTCCTCCCTCTTCCTCCATAGCTGGAATGCCCGATGTTGAATTCTGGGCCTTGGGGGGTTATTAGAGCCCAACTGAGTGTTATAAGCCTACTAGACATTATTTGGATAGATCATGGTCATGTCCTAAGTCATCTGGAAACATAAAAAAATTTCAAAAAAATCTTTTTTGAACAGTGAAAAATTATTTTTTAATTTTTTAATTTTTAATTATTTTTCCTAAGTTTTTTGGGTTAATTTTTACATTAATTAAATGGAAAAAACCCATTCGTGGTAAATAAGTCATCCGGACTCAGAATTCAGTGATTAAAGGCTCTAACCTTAAGCCAAAAATCATTCTTGATCAGTCAGCCAGTCAGAACCAACTTTCAGATCAGCAATCGGACAAATAATGCCTTTTTACTCAAAAAAGTCAGTTTTGAGTAAAAAAATGATTTTTATTAAAAAAATGATTATTTTGGAGAAAACTAAAACTCTCCAAATTAATCCAAATTCAGTAAAATAAAAAGCTAAATGACATCTCATGGAACACTTATGATGATTGAAGTTATCATAACTCAGCTTCAGTCATCATTAAGAGAGCAATTAATTTATTATCAGTTATCAGACATGTCATCTCCAACTAAAGATGAGATGGAGAGCTCTCATTGGTCCGGTGATTTGATCGAGGTGAAGACTGAAGCTTACACCATCAGTTGGCTTCCCAGACCTAGCAGGCAGCTTTCTCGTGCAGCAGGGTTGGTTTTTTGGTTTTAAGGTTTTAGCACTCTCTCATTTGTTAAATAGAGGCTCTTTCAGCTCTATTGAGGATGGATCTTTATGCAAAGAACCTCTGGTGAATTACTATAATGTTTGTTGCTTTTGCAACCGTATAATAAATTTTAAGGCTTTGGAGGCATACATGGTGTGTGAATGTGGATGAACAATTGGCGAATGAGGTGAAATGTTTCAATTTGTCTTTTATTGCTTAGGATTGGAATATTTGCTTATCTTTCAGTCTCTTGCTAGCAACGTGGATTACTCTGATTTACGTGTCACATTCATAAACTTAATCATTTCTAATCGCAAGCAACTCTTAAACAACACCCATCTGCATCCAAAACATCTTAAAACTTAACTTAAACATTGAGCCATAGAAAACTCTTTGTTAAGGACTACCCCCCTTGGCTTCGTTAGGAGTTAGCCTAAACGAAGGAGCTAGGAGTAAGTGACAGTACCTAGCTCTGTGCTTGCCCCCAAGGTCACACCTCTCCCACTTTTTCAAGTGAGGAAACAGCTTTCAGAAGATTTCTGCTACTGGTGTGCGATCGGCGGACAACATCTTTTGGCGCCGTTGCCGAGGACAAATCTTTTTGTTCCTGAACGACCTTTGTTTCTTTTAGTTTTTTACCTTTTTATCCTTTTTGGTAGATTTTTAGTCCAATCACTCTCTGAAATTAGACTTAAGTCCACCTGGCGACTCCACTATCAGTTAACACCTCAAGGTATTCTACTAGGAGAAACTCTGTAGGTTTGGTCGATTTCATCCCTGACCCCGAAAAGGTCTTAAGGAGGAGATTAAACAAACTATCTTCTTGCGGGATCCTTGCAGAACTTGGATCTGAGTCTGTTTCAGACATCCAAATATTATTTCCTGAAAACACTAATACCACTGTTTCTGACGTAATGGGCAAGTATTTTATTCAGCTTGGCTTTTCTCAAATAGCAGGTCAACCCCACCATCTTCCAGACAAAGCTGTCGAGAAGCTCCCAATGTATACAGGCACTGATGCCATTACCTCCGCCATGCACCTCAGGAACTTTTCTAGGTGTATCAATGCTTATATAAATGATCCGGTTAGCCAACATGATGACGTGTATATGAAGTTAGTTGCTCTATCTCTGGATGGAAAGGCGGGCGACTGGTATAGCAATTTACCAGACAATTCCTTTAATAGTCTAGCAGCTTTCAAAACTTCTTTCACCAACAAGTTCGGTGAAAAGAAAGAACCTCGACATCAACTTGCATCCTTGACCAACATAAAGAAGAAAGACAAGAAACAATGGACGAGTTCAATACTAGGTTCACGGAATTGTCAAATGCCATCCCTACTGAGTATGCCCCAACTAAACCAACCATCCTGGTCTATTACATTGAGGCACTTAGTGGCAAAATGCAGTACCAGATCAGAGACAAGGAGCCTGCTAACTTGCTCCAGGCTCACGAGATGGCAATCAAGATTGATCTGAACATGCAGTCATCTGGTGAATCTAACCTCCACGGTTATTCAAGGTCTTCAACTCCGTTGAAAATCAGTGAACCAAAAGACAAGGATCCTTTATCATCTATGAAGGATGCCTATGAAAAACAAATGATGGAGATGAAGAAAAATATGGAGGAGGCAGAGCAGAAACACTTAGCACAATTAAAAGAAATTCAAAATAGGGCGATCACAATGGAAAAAACTCAAACTCACTCCACTCCTAGAACCTTTCCTACCAAGCCAACTTGGCAAAGAAAGCCTCCCAACCATGAGCAGAGGCCTCCTCATCAGCTAGAGGCCGCTAACATGGTTGAGCAGTATAAACCATTTTGCAGAGCATGCAGAGATTTCCATGAGGAATCTGGCTGCCACTATGCATGCTATGTTCAGGAGCATGGTCACCCTAAAGGTTGCGGTCCGAATACGTCGACAAGCGAGCCTGACTTTATCAATAACATAGATGACATCCCCAACATCCCCATAGGAAATTGGCCAAAGGCCAATTGTTATGAAAAGAAAATTGACAACCTGACTCAGTACCATGGAGAGATGCCTTCAGCCAAGCAGATCAACAATACCCAGAACTTCAAAGGGATAACTTATCAAAGAAAGGGGTCATCTGCACAGAATATTCCCAAGGTAACAGCTCCTAATCCTCCCAAAGAAGTTGAAACAAAAGAAATTGTTGATTTAAGTTTTGACTTAGGTAATTGGTTAGCGAATACAAAAGTCCCTGTTCCGGTCCTTGAATTATGCAAAATCCCTGGCCAAAGAGAAAAACTTTTGAAAATCTTAGAGCCTCAGAGTAATGTTGATCCTCAAGCTGAAGAAAGTTCTTCAAGTCCTTTAAAACCTATTACCCCTACGAAAGTCACTTTTTCCGATACCGTGGAGCGGACTTCGAATAATGTCTTTGTTGATCCTCCTATAGTTCTACATACTAGGGACCCAAGAAAAAAAGATCATCCCCCTTTCTACGTATCATTGATGATGGGTGATCTTCTTCTACATAATTGTATGTTAGACTCGGGATCTATTTCCAGCATCGTGACCAAAAAAGTCATGCAACAGCTTGACCTAAGGACCACGAGACCTTACCAGAACGTGTGTGCCATGGACTCTAGACCGGTCAAGGTCAAAGGGATAATTGAGAACCAGCTAGTCAGATTGGCCAAGTATCCGGATATCCAGATCACAATGGACATCCTGGTTATTGATATTCCAGACAAATGGGGTATGTTGCTTTCTAGGAAATGGGGTGCCACTTTGGGAGGATCAATCCAGATGGATTGGACCTATGCTACCGTTCCAGCGTCAGAGTTTTCACTTGTTAAGTTGTATTCTGAAAACGAAAAAAGGCACCATGTTGAAAACCCTCAAAAACCATTAAATGAGTATGCTTACCACACTGATGAGAATGGCTCCTATCAAATCAACTCCACCTTCTTGGAACCCATCCAAGAAGAGATGAAGACCGAAAAACTTAGTGAGTTGTGGAGAATGAATTTTGATGGTGCTTACTCTAAAACGGGCAAGGGGGATGGTGTTGTCATTGTTTCACCAGAGGGTAAGGTTTTCAATTTTGCCTTCAGATTAGAGTTCGAAGCAACTAACAATGTGGCTGAGTATGAGACACTTCTACTGGGCATTGAGATTGCCAAAGACATGGGGATTAAGTTGCTTGATATTAAAGGGGACTCTGATTTAAACATCCAACAAGTTAAGGGTCAGTTTGCATGTAAGTGTCAAAGACTTAAAAAAATATAGAAATGCAATCTGGGATACAATGGAATTTGTTAATGCCCTTAACATAGAAGCAGTCCCTAGAGATCAGAATAGTGCCTCCGATAGACTTGCAGTTTCAACATCAACTCTTCAGCCATCGAATGAGATGTTAGAGGGGAATTATCCTTTAGAGATTAACTTCAGACCTTCCGTTCCTGACAATGTTGAACATTGGCAGGTCTTCAAAGACGATGAGCAGATTTTGAGATTCATTCATAATGTCGATGAATTCCTTAATTTTAAAGTAAATGATCAGGGAGAAAACAAAGAATATTATAGAGAAGGTGACCAGTTTAACAATCCTGTCCCACGGGGCCTAGTTGCATTAGAAAACATCTTTGACAAACAGGACAGAAGAAAAAGCAATGTTGAGCAGATGAAACCAGGAGATTACATTGAAATCAACATTGGGACGGAAACAGAACCCAAAATTATAAAAATTGGAAAAGGTACTTCCGAAAAAGAAAGGAATAGCCTCATAAACTTGGTCAAAGAGTATAGGGATGTATTTTCCTTTACTTATGACGAGCTCAAAGCTTATAGGGAAAATGTATTTCAACATACTATTCCCCTAAAGCCAGAATGTCAAAAAGGCAAGCCTTTCAGACAAAAACTTAGGCAGATAAATCCTAAGTTAGCACCAATAATCAAGAAGGAGTTAGAGAGAATGCTAGCAACAGGAATAATAGCTCCCACTAGACATTCCACGTGGTGCTCTAACTTAGTAGTTGTAAGGAAGAAGAACGGGAGCATAAGGATATGTATAGATTTTAGGAATCTAAACATAGCATGTCAGAAGGACAATTACCCCCTCCCCAACATGGAGACCCTCCTCCAACAGGTCACTGGATCGAGCATGATGTCGATGCTGGATGGTTTTTCGGGCTATAATCAAGTAGTCATTCAAGAGAAGGATAGGCATAAAACCACCTTCACAACTCCTTGGGGCACTTTTGAGTATCTGAGAATGCCCTTTGGCCTTTTAAACGCGGGAGCTGCTTTCCAAAGAGCCATGGATTATGCTTTCAAGGAGTAGATTGGCAAAGTGATTGAGATCTATCAAGATGATCTCACTGTTTTTTCGAAGGAAAGATCCAGCCATGTTGGTCATCTGAGGCAGATTTTTGAGCGATGTAGGAAGTATGGAATTTTTCTGAATCCGGCTAAGTTGGTGTTAGGCATAGAAGAGGGAAAACTCTTAGGACATATCATCAACAAAGACTGTGTCAAAATTGATCCTGAGAGAGTAAAGGCCATAAAAAAGATCCCTCTCCCTAAGAATGTTAAATCCCTTCAGTCATTTAATGGTCATATCAATTTTATCAGGAGATTCATTCCAAACTTGGCAGAATTAATGAAACCCATGCAGGCCTTACTCAAGAAAAATGCTAAGTTTGTGTGGACCAGTGAAGGAAGGAAAGCCTTTGATTCAATAAAGAATGCCATTACCAGGTCTCCGGTCTTAGTCAGCCTGGATTACACAAAGGATTTCATGATCTTTTCATTTGCCTCTGAAGATACCATTGCCGGTGTGTTGCTCCAAAAGAACATTGAAGGGTTTGAGCAACCTATAGCATTCATGAGTAGAGCCTTGCAGAATTCCGAGCTAAAGTATACCATCATGGAGAAGCAAGCTTTTGCCTTAGTCAAATCATTAAATCATTTCAGGACTTATATCGGGTATTCCAAGGTTACCGGATATGTTCCCCACACTGCAGTCAAGAATATCATTTCTCAAAAGGATTGTTTACGAATAAGGGGTACATGGGTATCCAAGATTCAGGAGTATGACCTTGAGATAAAACCTACTAAATTAATCAAGGGACAAGGCCTGGCAAGAATGCTTACTCAAAAGAACGAAGAAGCCATTAAGATGATTGCAGAAAATGATATCCCACAGCCTACCATGACTCCTGCCCTTCAAAACCTTGATAACCATTGGTATTCAGACATCATTTTCTTTCAGACATCATTTTCTTTCTGCTCCATCTCACTTGCCCGAATCACCTCAAAGGACACAAGCGTAGGGATTTGAGACTTAAGACCGCTAGGTATAGCCTTACCCAAGAGGGTCTGGGTTGGAGGAATCCAGATGGTATTATACTTGGGTGCATCAATGAACAGGATTCTAAAAAGATATTAGCAGAGTTTCACTCAGGATTTTGTGGAGGCCACTACGCAGCAAATACAACTGCCCACAAAATCTTGAGAGCGGGTTACTATTGGCCAACCATTTTTGCAGATGCTCACAAGCATATCAAGTGTTGCCAAGAGTGCCAGCTGTTCACTGGGAAGCAGAAGTTGGCAGCTCTCCCCTTACTCTGGTTGTTGTCCTTGCCCCTTTTCAGCAGTGGGGGCTCGATTTTATTGGAAAATTCAAGGATAATTCCAGCAATGGTTTTTGTTGGATTCTCACAGCAACCGATTACTTCACCAAGTGGGTAGAGGCTATACCCACTAAGACTGCCACTAAGAAGGTTGTTATAGACTTCATCGAGGAAAGAATTATCACCAGATTCAGGACTCCCTTAAAAATAACAACCAATAATGCCAAAGTTTTCAATTCCGAAAAAAATGAATGACTTATGTTTTAAGTATGGCATTATCCTATCCCACTCATCTGATTATTACCCACAGGGCAATGGACTTGCTGAGTCCACCAATAAAAATTTAATGTCAATCCTCAAGAAGACTGTGGGGGATAATAAGAGATCATGGGATAGTAAAATTAAGTATGTTGTGTGGGCGGATAGAATCATTAAGAAAAACACAACTGGTAAATCACCTTTTGAGCTGGTGTATGGACTCACAGCCACCCTTCCGGTCAGTATGCAGATTCCAATCTTCAGGATGCTAAGTGAGTATGGCACAGAATAGGCAGAAATGGAGTAGAGAATAAACCAGATTGTAGAATTGGATGAATCCCGAAGAGCTGCCCTTGATCAGTCACTCAGACATCAAGAAAGTATGAAGGGCACTTTTGATAAGTCAGCCAAGCCAAGAGCTTTCCAAATCGAAGATACTGTTCTCTTATGGGATAAGATAAGGGAGAAGCCTGAAAAGCATGGGAAATTAGACAGCCTTTGGAAAGGCCCGTTTATCATCCGCGACACAGCTGGCACCAATTCTTTTTTCCTTAACACTATGGACGGAGAAATTTTAAACCTGCCCATGAATGGCCAACACTTGAAGCCTTTCTATCGAAACAACCTCCAAGATGACCAAGGGGTCATCACAAGGCTTTTCTAAACCTATCCTTGTTGTATTTCTATGTACTTTACTTTTGTATCATATGTTATGTATCATAACTTCATAGAATGTTGCATTAAAGCTCTTTCTTTTGTATACTAGCATTTGTATCATATTTCATTCTATATATGCCGAAAAAGAAAAAGTTTATTTCCATGTACTTTATTTCGAAAAAAAAGCAAAAAATATTTTTTGGTATTTCATCATGGCATATTTTTATCATATACATGGAACTGAGACACTTCTGTTTACATGCAGGTACCAGAGATTCCTGGATCGTCAGGCACTCTTTTTGATCAATAGATCAAGCAAGTACCTATCCCACAGTTGGAGCCAGATGTTACCAACTTTTTTGTACCATAGTTGGGTTTCCTGAGGAGCCGCCAATTGACAGACTTGTTCAAAGTCTGATTCCAGTGTATCAGTTGATCCATCTGCTTGTCTAGCCAATATTGGCTAGTCACTTTTTATTTGAATAATTTTGACCATGCCCGAGGGGGTTTGTAATAAAATGTGCTAGTAGGATATCTTTGAATGGTTCGGTCTCCTGAGACGTAGAATCGCAAATAGGGTATTCCAGGGAGTTTTTTGCCCCTGACAATTATGCTTTGCCTTCAGCCAAACATAATTGATGAGGTTTTCTCCCGCTTCCTCCAAAGCTAGAATGCCCGATGTTGAATTCTGGGCCTTGCAGGGTTATTAGAGCCCAACTGAGTGTTATAAGCCTACTAGACATTATTTAGATAGATCATGGATATGTCCTAAGTCATCTGGACACAAAAAAAATTGGAAAAAATCTTTTTTCGAATAGTGAAAAATTATTTTTTTATTTTTTTATTTTTAATTACTTTTCCTAAGTTTTTTGGGTTAATTTTTCCATTAATTAAATGGAAAAAACCCGTTCGTGGTAAATAAGTCATCCGGACTCGGAATTCAGTGATTGAAGGCTCTAATCTTAAGCCAAAAATCATTCTTGATCAGTTAGCCAGTCAAAACCAACTTTCAAATCAGCAATCGAACACATAATGCCTTTTTACTCAAAAAAGTCAGTTTTGAGTAAAAAAATGATTTTTATTAAAAAAATGATTATTTTGGAGAAAACTAAAACTCTCCAAATTAATCCAAATTCAATAAAATAAAAGGCTAAATGACATCTCGTGGAACACTTATGATGATTGGAGTTATCATAACTCAGCTTCAGTCATCATTAAGATAGCAATTAATTTATTATCAGTTATCAGACATGTCATCTCCAACTAAAGATGAGATGGAGAGCTCTCATTGGTCCGGTGATTTGATTGAGGTGAGGACTGAAGCTTACACCATCGGTAGGCGTCCCAGACCTAACAAAGTAGGTTTCCAGACCTAGCAGGCAGTTTTCCCATGCAGCAGGGTTGGTTTTTTGGTTTTAGGGTTTTAGCACTCTCTCATTTGTTAAATAGAAGCTCTTTCAGCTCTATTGAGGATGGATCTTTATGCAAAGAACCTCTAGTGAATTACTGTAATGCTTGTTGCTTTTGCAACCGTATAATAAATTTTAAGGCTTTGGAGTCATACATGGTGTGTGAATGTGGATGAACAATTGGCGAATGAGGTGAAATGTTTCAATTTTTGTCTTTTATTGCTTAGGATTGGATAATAGTTCATGCTTTAGAAGGCTTCTATAAGCACGTAAGATTGATCATTTGATGTTACAATTTGATCTTTTATGGTTTTGTTTCTATGAATTAAAGTAGCATCGATTGTTCAATTGTATGACATGCTCTTTACATTTTTATTTACCAAACATACATGATCTAATCCATTGTTTGCAAGTATTGAGTTGAAATTGTGCAGGTCATCTCATTGAAGCGAGTAGGAGTTTGAGCTCAAGTGCATCCTCTCCTCTCGAAGCCAAGGAAACTTCCAAATTTTCAAGATCCAAAAGAATCCAAACCCCATCAAAGTACCACAAGTTTGAGTGTTTCTTTCATATTATTCATCTTTCAAATTTTTATAAAATCTTTATTTCCTTAGGATTAGGGCACGTTTTGGCTAAAGTGAACATTCATTCACTTCGCCTTTGCCCCGGTTGGCTGTCCTGTTTCTTTTTTGCAGTCATTCCTTCCCTTAGTTCGCTGTCCACTTTTCCCCACTTTTCACCCTTTTGGACAGCCCTCTTTTGCCTCTTTGTTTCCACTTTTTGTAGCCCCTTTCCATCCTCTTCTTCAACCGTCTTTTGGGCTGTACTTTCAGTCTTTTTACCCTCATTTGCAGCCCTCTTTCTCCCTTAATTTCCAGCCTTCTTTGACTTGCCTTTTGTCCTCTCTTCAATCTCTTTCCCCCTCTCTTGCCTTGCCTTTCTCTTTCCTCTTCTCTCCCTTCTTTTCGGTAAGTTTGGGTAGTTTTTTTAATCTAATTTGTGGATTTATTTTCAAGTTATTTTTTATCAACTAATCCTATAACAAGTGTATGTCTAGAGCTCTTAGTTTCAGGCAGGTGAAGGAGAGCCCAAAGGCCACAAGCAAGCAAGGTGTGCAAAAAAACAAAAAGACTCTCTCCCTCTTCTCTCAATCCCCTTCTTTATTTGTTCTTCCAAGAAGCAAAGAACACATCATCATTGTAAAAAAACTAATAAAAAGGGCTATTGAGAGCAAATCTCCTTTCTTTTATACTTCCCCTATTTGGGGGAAGGGTGTTGTGTCATTTTTCATGATTTTTTAGTGTAGTTTCCTTTAAGCAACTAGTTTAGTTTTTTGTTTAGTCTTAGTTTCCATTTTTTGCTAATTGCTAGTTGTTCCTTAGCATAAACACTAACTGCTAGATTTATTATTGCATTTTAGTATCTTGTTATATAATTGTCAAATCATAAAAAGAACCAAAATCTCTTGAATCTCACCGTAAGGTGGATCAAGAGTGCTCTCTGTCGGAGAGTTTAATCAACCACTTTCATCTTAATTGTTGTGCTTGTTTAATCAAATTAATTATTTAAGACTCTTGAACTTGCAAAAACACAAGTCAAGAGCACTCTCTATCGGAGAGCATCCTAAGTTTGCACAATCCCTGCATTAGCTGCATATAGATTAGCTAAGTCTCTTGAACCACTGTCATAAGACGGGGTCAAGAGCGCTCTCTGTCGAAGAGCCTAATTAATTGTTTTAATAAAATCTTCAACACACATACCCCTTTAATTAATTAACTCCCTTCCCTCCTTGCCGGAGTATGCTCTGACCGATCCTAGATCGGAATACCCAGAAACGACATTGGATCTTTAAACCCTACAAGAGTAATTTATAAATCCTTAAACACCCTTAACCAACGCACCGGCGTTGTAGAGATCCTTACAAAGTACTTCCTATTAGAGGCGTCGGAACCTCCTGCTATCTTAGATTCCCGGCTAGCTGGTCACTTGACAATATCAGCCTGGGATACTGGGCGGGCCTGACATGTCTTAAACGGAGGAAGCTTAGAAGAGTCTCCCAGCTTTGACAAACCTTCGTTGACACCCTAATCAAGAGCATTTTTAAAATTCTAAAAATCTACCAAGAGCACTTGCAAAACCTAATATTCACTAGCTTAATTCCTAGACTTTACTTCACGCATTTATTTGACTCCATAAGGCACTGGTCCTTCGTTATAATTGAGTAATATTCTATCTTGATCAACTGTCTATGGTTTATTTTTGCTCATTATATCTGAATGCTTAAGTTACAAGTCTAGAATATTTGCTTATCTTTCAGTCTCTTGCTAGCAACGTGGATTGCTCTGATTTACGTGTCACATTCATAAACTTAATCATTTCTAATCACAAGTAACTCCTAAACAACACCCATCCGCATCCAAAACATCTTAAAACTTAACTTAAACAATGGGCCATGGAAAACTCTTTGTTAGGGACTACCCCCCTTGGCTTCGTTAGGAGTTAGCCTAAACGGAGGAGCTAGGATTTGGTGACAGTACCTAGCTCTATGCTTGCCCCCAAAGTCACACCTCTCCCACTTTTTCAAGTGAGGAGACAGCTTTCGAAAGATTTTTGCTACTAGTGTGCGATCGGCAGACAACAGGGAGAAACTAAAGATCAAGCGGTCACAATTCAAAAAAGATCCCTCAAGCGATGAGGAATATGAAGAACTCAATTCTTGAAGAACAGCTTATCCATCTTATCATTTGGATAAGAAATGATGATTTCATGAATGAAAAAGATGATGAAGCAGAATGATCAAAAAGGAGTCTACCCATGAAACAAATAAAAGATAAGTATTCAATTGTCATTTCATGATATTGTTTTGTATTCAGTTGATGTGTTATGCATGATAGAATGTTTGCATTAATGACAGTATGCATGTGATGAGTAAGTAGCTCATGGTGCTATACACCTCTCCATTGCTACTTATCTAAAATGAAACCTCCTTGCTGACATATTGGATTAGCACGCAATCTCAATGATGTCATCCATTAAAGGAAATTTCAACTCAAAATAGGCCTTTTAACTTTTATTCAAATTCCGTGTCATCATGTGTTAGCCAATGAAATTGCTTTAAATTTGAAATACCGTATAGGTCTTAAACACTTTTTTAATATAAATTTGGGGATAGCTATCATAAAAAAAACTACTTTTTTTGTTTGTATTTTTTACATATCTCCCTGTGTTTTTACTCAAATTTCGATCAGGAGAGCTCGTTGGATGCGGAATTAAATTCCGCATCCAACGAGTATGTCATCATTCCATTTTTCACGTATTTCTTGTTTTTGGGGTAGCGGGGTCCGTCAAAAGTATGCTGAGTGGGTACTCGTTGGATGCGAAATTTAATTCCGCATCCAACGAGCACTCCCGATCGAAATTTGAGTAAAAACACAGGGAGATATGTCAAAAATACAAACATAAAAGTAGTTTTTTTCTTTTCTTCCTTCAAAATTAATAAATATTATTTTATTATTTTAACTATTATTTTATTAATTCATTTTAGGAGGCCCATTTTGAGTTGAAATTTCCTCTACTGTAGAAAGTTTCCGTGAAATATGGATGAATGTTGTATTGGCTAAACAATTGCATGATGCATAAGAATTTGTCGTTATGTATATGTTCTATGAAATGGTTCTAACCATGCTACTGGTGCATTTGAATTGTAGGAAAGGTCCTGTACAACCTCCTACAAGAAAAGAAGGATGAGACTTGTTCCGAAGAACAAGTGATGACAATTCAAGATTCACTCCAATAAACATAAAATCTGAAGCTCCCAGGGTCAGAGACATCGTGACGGAAGAAAATAGTTTCAAAGAGTGGTAGATCCACCTCGAAGGATGAAGACCACCATGGGTACGAGAGATAACTCAAGATGAAGAAAAGAATGGTGAGACTTCCAAACCAAAGTAAGAGGCCTCGGACACACTCTAGTTGGATGACATCATTGATGCTAACCTTTCCGGATATGAAAGACGTTATGATCAAAGAGTAATAGTCGATCATGGGGAATGATGTCTACGATATGGTTTCGAGACCTGAAGGGAAGTCCGTAGTATCTTACATATGGATCTACCTGAACAAGTGTACAAAGCAAGGTTCATGGTTTACCTCAAAAAGAATAGACTATGACATGACATACTCTATTGACTAGACCCACTAGAAGTATATATCAAGAATAGAACCACCTGTACAGAATGAAGAGGGAAGATGATACTCCACTTCAGGGGGAGTGACTACAGAAGATATCTAAGTTAGACATGATACGACATGATGGATAGCTTCCTGATGGATCGAGACTTTACCAAGAGTAAAGTGGGTTCCAACCTTCAAGGTTGAATGCAGAAGACTAGGATATGTTGATGACATGACAAGAAGAACTCATGGAAGATGTTATGATGAAAGAATACTAAAATGATGTTTGGGATATAGTACTCAAACCAGAAAGCAAGAATGTGGTATCTTCCAAATGGATTTGCAAGATAAAATATGTTGTTGATAGAAGTAAGGAAAGACTTGTGGCTAGAGGTTTCTATCAGAAAGAGGGAATTAATTCTAAAGAGACACTTACTCCAGGAAGCAAGGTACACTTTCTTCAGAACTATCATGGTAGTTTCTTCCATGATGAAGTAAAGACAAGCCTTCCTTAATGGTATGATTGAGGAAGAGTTTTACATCGAATAGTCACAAGGATTTGAAGTTGAAGACAGATGGACTCATGTATGCAAGTTGAAGAAGGCCCTCTATAGCCTGAAGCAAGCTCCTAGAGCTTGGTATGGAAGAATAGATAGTTTCCTGACGAGCATGGGCTTTGCCAAGAGTAAAGCCCATCCTAACCTTTACTACAAGGTTGTAGAAGATGAACTTGTCATACTATTACTATATGTGGATGATCTATTTATGATAGGGAATGAGAAACAGATTGTAGAATGCAAGAAGAAGTTCGCTAAAGAATTTAGACCTTGATCTGATACTTTACTTCCTAGGTCTGGAAGTATGAAGGAATATTTCTCAATCAGGGAAAGTATGCAGTGCAAGTTTTGAAAAGATTTGATATGTTTGAATGAAAAGCCATGGCCACACCCATGGATTCCAACCTGAAGTTATTAGCCCATGACTCATCAGAGTTAGTGGATGTGACTCAATATAGACAGATTATTGGGTCATTGATGTACTTAACAAATACCAGACCAGACATTTGTTTTGCTGTGAACACTTTGAGTCAATATCTAGTTCAACCTAGACGAGTTCACCTGATAGCTGCAAAACATGTGAGGAGATATCTAAAAGGGACTATAGACTTTGGTCTATACTATGATGGAAACCATGACTACAGATTGTATGGCTAAACAGATGCAGATCGGGCTGGAAGTATCTCAGACAGGAAAAGCACATCAGGTAGATGCTTTTGTTTGGAATCTGCTATGAGTTCATGGTTTCGCTGGAAACAGTTCAATGTTTCTCTTAGCACGGCTGAAGCATAATACATAGCAGATTGCTTTGCTAAGTTGTGAAGCCATATGGCTTCGGAAGTTGATATCAGGTCTCTTTGACTTGAAGATGGATACTACAATGATTCTATGTGATAACCAGAGTTGTGATGACAGAGAACCCTGTGTTCCGTCGTAACACATAGAAATCCGGTATTTCTACATACGAGATAAGATGCAGATGATGATGTTTCAGTATTTACATACTGTAGATGCAGATGATGGTGATTTAATATTTCTATACTGAATATAGAAATGATGATGTTTCAGTATTCCCATACTGAAGATATAGATGATGATGATTTCAATATTCCCATACTGAAGATATAGATGATGTTTCAGTATTTACATAATGTAGATGCAAATGATGGTGATTCAGTATTTCTATACTGAATATAGAGATGATGATGTTTCAGTATTCCCATACCAAAGATATAGATGATGTTTCAGTATTTACATACTGTAGATGCAGATGATGGTGATTCCGTATTTCTATACTGAATATAGAGGTGATGATGCTTTCAGTATTTCTATACTGAAGATATAGATGATGATGCTTTCAGTATTCACATACTGGAGATACAGATGGTGATAGTTTAGTATTCACATACTGAAGATTTAGATGATGATGTGCTGACGAAGCCTCTGTCTCAGGTAAAGTTTGAACACTTTCGACACAAGCTTGGTGTTGTTCGGAAAGACCTTCCTCGAAAGGGGGAGTAGTAGTGTTGCAGTGGGATTGTATCATCCCTGGGAACTTTCCCTAAAGTGATCTGGTGACCTCGGTCCTCGAGAATGAAGAGGGATTGTATCATCTCGGGACATCTGTCCATAATGGATCCGGTGACCTCGGTCCTCGAGAATGAAGAGGGATTGCATCATCCCTGAACTTCGGTTCAAAATGTATCTGGAGACTTCGGTCCCTGTGAATGTGGTAGGATTGCATCATCCTTGGACTTAGTCCTAAAGTGATAGGGACCGATTCTCCCGTAATCAATCCGGTGACTTCGGTTGTCGAAAATGTGGTAGGAGTGCATCATCCTTGGACTTAGTCCTAAAGTGATAGGGACCGATTCTCCCGTAATCAATCCGGTGACTTCGATTGTCGAGAATGTGGTAGGACTGCATCATCCTTGGACTTAGTCCTAAAGTGATAGGGACTGATTCTCCCGTAATCAATCCAGTGACTTCGGTTGTCGAGAATGTGGTAGGACTGCATCATCCTTGGACTTAGTCCTAAAGTGATAGGGATTGATTCTCCCGTAATCAATCCGGTGACTTCGCTTGTCGAGAATGTGGTAGGATTGCATCATCCTTGGACTTAGTCCTAAAGTGATAGGGACTGATTATCCCGTAATCAATCCAGTGACTTCGGTTGTCGAGAATGTGGTGGGATTGCATCATTCCTGGACTTTAAGTCCAAAAGTGATCCAAAGACTTTTTTGTCTTTGAGTTGTGGATTGCAGGTTGTTGCTAATGATGATGATGATGTTACTGATCGAAAGATCAGAGTGTGATGATGATGATGTACTGCTCGAAAGTTCAAAGTATGATGATGGTGTTGCTGATGTTGCTGATCGAAATATCAGAATATGATGATGATGATGTTGCCGATCGAAAGATCAAAATATGATGATGATGATGTTGTTGATCGAAAGGTCAAAGTGCTGAAGATGTTGTTGCTGATCGAAAGGTCAAAGTGTTGAAGATGTTGCTGATCGAAAGATCAAAGTGCTGAAGATGTTGTTGTTGTTGATCGAAAGGTCAAAGTGTTGTTGATGATGTTATTAAGCAAAGCAGTCAAAGTGTTGCTGTTGTTAAAGACTGAAGATTGAAGATGAAGACTACATGATGTTGAAGAGCTTCCAATGATTTATAGGTGTGTTACCCTGATGATGTTGATGACGTCCTCTATCTCTCTCCTACTATTGTTGTTGTTGATGTTGTTGTAGAATACCCTTCTTGTTAAGGGGGAGTGTTGAAATATTGTAACTTCGAAGAATATTCTATATGTACTTTTCGTGGTCCCCAATGGTCCTACCGAAGAACCAATTGTATTTCTTTATACTTCGATGCTTCTAATCGGAAGAACTAATAAGAGTCATGAGGTAGTCCCCTCAAATTGTAAAGGTGGGTCATTAGCACCCCAGTTGTGGTTACTTGAGCCTACATGTTTAACTCGAGCCTACATGATTAACTCAAGCCTACATGTCGGAATTAATTATTAAAGTGAACGGATGAATATAAATAGAGGTGTGGCACTCCTCATTTGGAACACACACACACTCACTTGTGTAGCGCATTAGTGAAGGAGAGAGAAGTAGCTGGAGAAGGAGGATCAGTCTTTGATCAGTCTTTTGGATTTTACCTTTTATCTTTTTGGGGCATCCATATTGAGGAAGCTTTTGCTGGGTTTTTTTTCCTTTAGGGTTTTCCCAAGATAAATCTTTGTGTTCTTTTTGTATGGTTGTGCTTATCTATCTTTCAGTGATCTTTTGGCTTATGGTTATGCTGTTATGATGCTAAATGTTTTAAGATCTGATATAACCATTAGAAATTCAACAAACCTATCAGTGGTAGACCAGCAGTATATAAACCTAGATTACAAAAAGTTCATTTAATCTCTTTAGGACATTGTTTGGCTTCTTCTTATAAACTTCTACAAAGAAACCTTGTCAATCATTTACATAGAGGCTATCCTTAAATTTTCACATTCATGTTTCATAACAGAAACACCTATCTAGCATATTTTATGATATCCTTTTTAGAGCAACTTTACCCTTGACTTATTGGCTCCCTGTGGTAAAGAAATTAAATATTTTGCTAAAAAGGGGTTTCTTCAAATCAAGAAATATACAGATAGATAGAGTCTAGACCAAGATAAAATGATAAAGACATAGAAACAAAAACCCTCTGAAGAAACTCCCCTGGAAAGATGGACTAAAGGGAAGCAGAGGTAGGTTTAATTCTGAGTAGATCAAACAATTTAGGAGAGTTTCTAAGATACATTTCAACTAGATAAATAAGAAAGACAACTGATCAGAACATTTTTTTTTTTGGATCAGAAGTTAATGCACTGATTGCTAGATTACGATTCATTGCAAGAAAAATCAAGGAGAGCCACCTTCTCTATATAAGCCACTTTCTGTATATAAGAAAGTTGTAGGCAAATATCAAAAAACAAGTCGCATAATAAGGAAATTTGAATATCTTGGACCTGATTCTAGAATGTTTGGCAATATAGCTTTCATAAACTTGGAGGAACCATTATGTTGAATTTTAATCTATCTCCAGATCTTGACAATTATTTCACAATGATTTTCAAGCATTCATTTCATCCCACAGTTTTCATTGACTAATTGCACATTGAAAATTTCAACTTAAATTGCAACAAAAACAAAGGATCATAGAGAGATACCCATACACAAGAGACAAGAATTTTATCCTGGGAAACCCAATAGGGATAAAACCCAACAACTTTTCTTAGAAAAAATCAATCCAATTCAAGTACAATACCATTCCTGAAGAGAAACCCTAGCATATAAGAGGTTTTCCCTTCTTCACAAGAAACCCTAGTAAGGGTAGCAAATCTTCTAGAGATGATAAGAAACCCCAAAATTAGTCCTTGTGATCTTCAATAGCCCTTCTTGGAAAGTGTGCCCTTGTGTAGCAGAGAAGATGTTGGATGATGAGTGAACAAATGAAATGTGAGCACTTTATTTATATTCTTCAGTTCACTTGACTTTTTTCTCCATGGGAATGACTTGCACATTTTACTGGGGCCAGAATTGTTTTTTCTTCTAGGCTAACTTGTCTTCTTGTCTTCAATCTTTTCTAGGACTTCTTCAATGGTTGACTTGACTTCTTCATTATTTCTTCATCATAGAAAAGTTGTCCTTGTTGATTTTCATCTCCTCACATGCACATCTATTCTCCCATAGAGCTCTAATGTTGATTTGACCCACTCTAAAGAAGTCCCGGACACTTCTTGGAGCGTATGTCAAATTCAACATTAGACTAGACTTGTATATTCCATAAGGGGATGAAAGCCCCAATCAAATAAACAAGTCAAACACTCTAATATAGGATAGATAACTCTGTCATGGAGCAAGCAATGTGAGAGCACCCTGGGGCCAATCACCACTAACATAGCCTTATGAGTGATTGTCTGACTGCCCCTTCCAGGGCCATTCACCATTAGCATAGCCCCATGAGTGAATGTATCATTCCCCCTTGGTCAAGTCAGCAAGACTAATCCAGGACAAATTATGCCCGATGTTGCAACCTAGAGAAACATCAACACTCCCTCTCATCGAGGGAGACATTCTGCATCACGCCAAGCTCCCTTGGTAAGAATGTCCACAATCTGCATCTCGAGTCTTCCACTCCTAACTAAAATGGCTATATGGAGAAAGACTGCGCATGGGCCATTCACCACTAGCATAGCCCCGTGAGTGTATGTATCATTTACCATTAGCATAGCCCCATGAATAAATGTTTTCCTGATGTTGCTTATCTGTATGTCTTGCCATTCACCACTAGCATAGTCCCGTGAGTGAATGTATCATTTACCACTAGCATAGCCCCATGAATAAATGTCTACCCAATGCTTCTCATCTATATTTTTGGGCCATTCACCACTAGCATAGCCCCTTGAGTGAATGTTTTCCACATACTACTCATTTGTATGTCTGGTCCATTCACCACTAGCAAAGCCTCATGAGTGAATGTCTGCCCATTCTTCTCATTTGTATGTCTAGGCCATTCACCAGTAACATAGACCCATGAGTGAATGTTTGCCCCATACTACTCATCTTTAATATGTATGACTGGGCCATTCATCACTAGCATAGCCCCATGAGTGAAAGTTTGCCCCACACTGCTCATCTCTATGTCTGGGCCATTCACCACTAGCATAGCCCCGTGAGTGAATGTTTGCCCCATACTGCTCATCTATCAACACTCCCTCTCACTAAGGGAGACATTCTCCATCATGCCAAGCTTTTCTCTGAAGGATACAAACTTCAACTAGATAGAGGCTTTGGTGAGAATGTCAGTTATCTACTCATCTGTGGATATGTAGTAGAGCTTCACTGCTCCCTTATGCACCATGTCTCGGATGAAGTGATATTTGATCTCAATATGCTTCAACCTGTCATGAAATATTGGTGAGAATGTCAGTTATCTACTCATCTGTGGATATGTAGTAGAGCTTCACTGCTCCCTTATGCACCATGTCTCGGATGAAGTGATATTTGATCTCAATATGCTTCAACCTATCATGAAATATTGGATTTTACGAAATCTTAACACAACTTTGATTATCACAATGTATCAAGGTCGTCTCTAGCTCCTGATCAAATAATCCTACAAGAAGTTTCCAAAGCCACACCGCTTCATGACTTACGAAACTAGTTGCATAATACTCTGCTTCTGTTGTACTGAATGCGACAGAAGTTTGCTTCCTGCTAAACCAAGATATCATGGTTGATCCCAAGCTGAAGAAGCACCCTAAGGTGCTCTTTCTGTCCATTGCACTCCCCGCCCAGTCAGAATCTGCATAATCTTGCAGCCTCACTTCACCACCTAAGACACATCTTAAACCATATCCAACTGTACCAAGTAAGTACCTCAACACATGCTTTGTCACAACCCATTGTACATCCCTCGACTCAACCATAAATTGGCTCAGGGTGCTTACTGCAAAGCAAATATCTGGCCCAATGTTCACCAGGTACATCAAGCATCCAGTCAATTGCCCACCAAATCTAAATCTGAGTATCATGCACTAAAGCAACCTACTGCCTTCTGCACTGTTGATCCTTGTGTATCCATCTGTTTCATCTCCCATCAAGTGGGTCTACTGAGATGAGCCTCCTCCTCCCTCAATAACACCGAATTCCATCCATGATTCTCTACAAACTAACTGACCTTATGCTAATATGAACTGCATGCTTGATTTTATAGATCCACTTGAAAGTTACCACTAACTTCCCTTCAGGTCTTGGCACTATCTCCCACACATTAGTCTTCATGATGGACTGATACTCCCCCATCATGGCATCCTTCCAAATCTGTTGGCTTGTTGCTTCCTCATAACTAGAAGGCTCAGGATCAATGATGTGACTTATCAATGCCAAATAACTTGAGAACCTGTGAGGTCTTTTGCTCTCCCTCAAAGTACAGATCACCACAAAAGATATAATTCATTCCTAACTTACAAAAGATATGGCTCACTCTCGACTTACTTAAGATATTACTCACTTCTGTCATTTACAAGAGATGTGACTCACTCTTGTCCATTCAAGAGATATGACTCTCTTGACTTACTGAAGATATGACTCACTTCTGTTAATGCTTGCTCAGGAGTCTTGTTCCCATTACCCGATGAGGACTCTTGTTCTGAGCATAACCTGTTGTACCAAATGCCTCTTCCCAATAAGAACATGGATTGATGAACATCACCTTGACAGCCTCCACATGACAAAATTGTTCATAAGAGTTAAGCAGTACCATTTAAACAATTATGCAATTCATCAAAATATCAATTCAACTTAAGTAAATAAAACTCATTGCTTAAAGCATTAAATACTTATCTTTGTTGTTGACTACCTCTTGATCCTTGCCTCCTTGCAGAAACCACTAAAGTCCTAGGAGGTATACTCTCCTCCAAAAATTTGATCTTGTTCTAAGGTGGATGCTCATCAACATCAGTTGTTGATGCATGTTGCTTTCCCTTCATTTTTTTTTGATGACATTGGTAGGCATAGTGACCAAATGCATGGCAATTGTAGCACTTGATCCTTGAAAATCCTTCTTCTTTTGTTCTTGAACTAGAGCTGATATTCCACCTGTATTTTCCTTTTCAAAATTTCTTCTTCCTTTTCCTTTCTTCTGAGGACATTGATAAGCAAAGTGACCAAATTTCTGACAATTATAACATCTTACTTTTGAAAGATCCTTCTTTTGTATTTGAATTGTCATGTGTCTAAAAGAATCATTGTCCATCGACCAGGTATCACTACTATGTAATAGTGCCATTAAGAGTGGAGACAAAAGAGTACTGAAGTTCATCTACAATCTCAACATCATCCAATCTGTCTTCTATTACGAAACCTGACCATCTTGACAGAGATCTGAAATATGATCTAAAAACCCTAATCTTGACAAAAATTAGGTCAAAATCAAAATTTGACAAAATTGAAATCTAGCTCCACTGAAATATATGCCTTACTTTTTTGTCCTTGCTTTTTCGGCCCCTATTTTTTCGGGGCTACCTTTTCGGCCCTGTTTTTCAGACTTGCTTTTTTTGCCCTATTTTTTGGACCTGCCTTTTCCGACCCTGCTAAATGGCTATCTTTCAAAACTGCTCTGATACCATGTTGAATTTTAATTTATTTCAAGATCTTGACAATTATTTCACAATGATTTTCAAGCATTCATTTCATCCCACAATTTTCATTGACTAATTGCACACTGAAAATATCAACTTGAATTGCATCGGAAACAAAGGATCATCGAAAGATAGCCAAACACAAGAGACACAAGAATTTTATCCTAGGAAACCCAAAGGGGAGAGAAACCAACAACTTTTCTTAGAAGAAATCAATCCAAGTACAATACCATTCATGAAGACAAACCCTAGCATATAACAGGTTTGTCCTTCTTTACAAGAAACCCTAGTAAGTGTAGTGAATCTTCTAGAGACAATAGGAAACCCCAAAATTAGTCCTTGTGATCTTCAATAGCCCTCCTTGTAAAGTGTTCCCTTGTGTAGCAGAGAAGATGTTGGATGATGAGTGAACAAATGAAGTGTGTGAGCACTTTATTATATTCTTCAGTTCACTTGACTTTTACCTCAATGGGGATGACTTGCACATTTTACCAAGGGCATAATTGTTCTTTCTTCTAGGTTGCCTTGTCTTCTTATCTTCAATATTTTCTAGGACATCTTCAATTCTGTCAAGGACTCCTTCAATGGTTGACTTGACTTCTTGGTTATTTCTTCATCATAGAAAAGTTGTCCTTATTGATGTTAATCTCCTCACATGCACGTCTATTCACCCATAGACCTTTAATGTTGATTTGACCCACTCTAAGAAGTCTCGGACACTTCTTAGAGCTTATGTGAAATTCAACATTAGACTAGACTTGTATATTCCATAAGGGGATCAAAGCCCCTATCAAATAAAAATGTCAAACACTCTAATATATAATAGATCACTCAGACCTAGGGGTCAATCACCACTAGCATAGCCCCATGAGTGATTTTCCAACTGCCCCTGCCAAGGCCATTCACCACAAGAATATCCCTATGAGTGAATGTATCAATCCCCCTTGGCCAAGTCAGCGAGACAAATCGAGGAGAATGTATGCCTGATGCTGCAACCTGGAGAAACATCAACACATTCTAGATTTCCAACCCAGTACTACTTTTCCAGGTTAAATGGATCAACCTCTAGCTCCTTGTCTTTACACATCTCTAACAAAGTATATTAAATACTTGGTTGTGTAAAGAATTTCGTAGGATACATCTTACAGTACAAGCATATGTCACACAGTTCATTCATCTCTAATAGCACCATAACGTGTTTCACTCTGCACCTTTCCCATTAACTTGCATTGTGATACAAATTAGGATGTAAAGAACAATGGCTTTAATTTTTTTTGGCTCAATTAAAATTGGCAAAAGATCAGTTTCACTATTAAGGACCGAGAAGAGGACACTGCTGTGAAGGACCCTATGTCACTACTAGAGGCGTCTTCCTGCTTAAACTAAGCACCCCACAAGTCAATGAGAATACAACAAAACCGAAGGGTGAAATCCAACAATCATCACATATACAGATCTATGGTCAACTTCGAGTGAAGGTCGTGCGACGTGGCATTTGTACTAGCCCTTCAAGTCAAAGCATTCCTGGGAAAAGCCCGGATATTCGGATTCCAGATTGGTGAAAGACATGTTGGTGTGATATGATACGCATGACGTGGCACCTGGGGTTCGACCCATTGTAATTAAAGGGTTTTTCAGAAAACCCATATTCCCGGATTCTTGGACTCATCCGGATCCAATCTTTTGCGAGTGGATTGTTTCTTAGGAAACCCGGACTCCCATACTCATCTAGAACCAGTCATTTGCAAGTGTAGTATTTCTCCGAAAACTTGGACCCAAAACTCATGGAATTGTCTAGATCCAGTCTTTTTCGAGTAAAGTATTTCTTAGACAATCTGGATCCCTCGTATTCCCAAATCCACCATGCTAAGGAGAAGGCCGAAAAGGGTTCCAAAACACGAAGAAGAGCCAACTAAGACTAAAAGATTGGTCATTGTTGGAGGAGGGATCCCAAAACAATAAAAGAGTTCGTTGAAGCCTTTGAATGATGGTTTTCCCATTTTGGGTTTCCAAGCTAAACATTGTCTTCCTATGTAATGTTGTTTTGTGTGTGATGGTGTTTTGTGTGTGATGGTTGTTGTGCTGCATTGTTTATTTACTGTATGCTATGAGATGTACTTGGTGTTATTGAGTTATTTTCAAGCAATATATTGTTGTAAACATTTAGAGTTTCTTTATTAATTGTAAGCATCCATGTTGGTGAAATCGTGAGGCTATAAGCCTGCAGTTTATGTATCACATACAACCTAGGGACAAGCTTGCAGACGATTATATATTACCTCTTGCCACCCAATCTAGATAACATGGGCCAAAGATTAGACTCAAACTTGAACCCAACAAAAGAAGGTCAAACTTGAACCTAGCACAAGAAGCCTTACTTCTTGTCAAAGTGCACAAAAGGCATAGGAGGCTTAACCAACCAAGAGAGGAAAGAGAGTTTGCAGAGTTTGGTTTATTTGCCTAACCCACGAGTTGCTAGTGTGTCTGCATAGTAAAAACAATAGAGGAGACTAAGTCAGCATATGGTTTCTTCAATTACATTATAGCTAGTTGTTGTGTGGAGGCTAAACTTAAGAACGGTTCTTGAAGCCATTTTGAGGGATAGAGAGCTTTGTATAGCACAAAGAACAGGGACTCAGAATAATTTTTCAGCATAGGATCCATGTTGAAGAGTTGAGTGGGATATAAGTCCGTCAATTACAAATCACATGGTATCAAAGCACGTGTTTGAATATATCTATTGAGACCTGTATGGTTAATACCCGCAGTGATTTTAGGAGTGGAGAGGAATTATTGATAGGCTTGGAAAGTAGCAAAGCAGTTGAATCCTGACCATGACACAGTTGCCAGAACTTGAAGGAAAACCTTGTACACCTAACATGGGAAAAACAAGCAGAGGAAGGTTGGAAGACTAGAAGGACAACAAAGCTTGGCTTCAAGAAGAAAACAAGCGGTTGAAACAGAAGCTTCCAATGTATGACAAAAGGATAGCAGAGATGGAGAAGAAACATGCGACCTATGCTAAGTTGTTTCCATTACTAAAGAACATGTTTGATGAATGTAAAGACTCCCTCGTCGCTATCATGGCAGAGTGGGACAAGTGTAGAGTTCAATTGGTGCAATTGGGAGAGAAGGTCATCCAAATGGATAGCTGATAGGAGGATAGGCTTCATTCCAATGGAGACATAGTTGAAGAAAGAGATGACAGAAAAGGAAGAAGAATTAATAAAGCTACAAGCAGTTGTCAAAGGGCACCATGAAGAAAGGTCACCTTTTATTGTCGTTGTCAAAGCTAATACCATGATAGAGACCACTAAGGTAACCTCACCTCCTTAGACATTTCTCAAGAGCATGTTTGTAAAATTAAAGCATACAAGAGGCATTGGTTCAACAAGGCCTAGGTAAGCGTGGACAAGGCCTAGGTAAGCGAAGACAAGGCATCATCAACCCTATTGTAGTCGAACCAAGGGCCAAGCATGAAGACCTAGGTTTTGATGGCAAAGAAGAAAAGACCACACCTCCAAGGTCACTTTTGTGAAAGTCAAATATGTGGAAAATGTTGTTTGCTCATCAAAGGGACGAGTAGTAGCTATTGAAGATTGTAGAGCACTAATACATCCTTCTTGTGGTAGATTGCAGAATAGCAAAGAGATGAGTTCAAAGACTCAGACTACATTAACACTTAGAAGAAGGGGCAAGCCAATCAGCGGGGCAAAGAAGAAGAAAAACAAGACAAATGTTTGTCACTATTGCAATAGGAAAGACCATGACACAACCAATATACCAATACTCAGAGGCTTGTTCATTCTGTGGAAAGAAATGTCGTCGTGTGACATCTTGTTGGGAAAAGCAAGCCATATTTCTTTCAGAGAGAGAATGACAAGAAGGCTTCTTTAAACCACCAACAAACTCATGGGCATATGGAGAAGACAAAAAAGCCAAGCAACCAACAAGGTTTAAGAATTTTTGCCACTACTGCAAGTTGAGTGGACATTGTGTTGAGAAGTGTTGGGAGACTTCATCTAGAGCTTCACCTTAGGCAATGTGCAACCAAGAGAAGAGTGTGGAGAGTGAAGTTGAGAGATGATAAAGAACCGCCTACATCTCCAGCCCAAGGAGTAGAGGTTGTTTAAGAAGTTACAATCACACAGAAGGTCAATGATGTGAACAACAAACTGATGTCTAGATCAAGGAAAACCACAATCCAATTGTTTGTTTGAGTAATGAAATAACAAAATCCATTTTAGGAGATATGTTGGCGATTGATGCATGGAGATCAATGACCTTAGGGGTTCCATGGAACTCCATGACACCCACCAAAGCAAACAAGATATTGGAAACTTCGTGGAATTTTCGATTGCACATGAAGGATGTCATCCAAATGACATTGCTATAGAGATGAAGCACTATGCAAACACATATAGCAACAAGGAGTTGCTTCCATGATGAGAAGCAAATGATTCTAGCAACGAAGAGCATCCCTCACATCCTCTTGTGGATTATTGCATGAGGAAATATGTTCATTGGGATCTCTTAAAACACGATGAGCAGAATTCGACTTGGCTTCATTGACTGCCAAGATGGACCATCTTCAAAACCAAAGAATGTAAGAGACTTGCACTTGAGGATGGGAGTGAGTTCTATTTGGATTTGAGATTGCTAAGAGTTGAGAGTCAATGAGAAGACTTCTGCAACGTAGGAACAAAGAGCAAGAGCCAAAGCTATAGCCAAGAGCCAGAGTCAGTGCCATGTTCTAGAGAAGCAAACAAAAGGTTCATTCACCCAATTGTTTCTCTACCAGAGCTAGAGCCATATAGCCAGAACCAAAGCGAGTAGCCAGAGCCAAAGCCAAAGCCAAAACTAAGAGCCAAATTCAGTGCCATGTTCTAGAGAAGCAGATAGAAGGTTCATTGACCCAATTGGTTCTCTACCAAAGCTAAAGCCATAGTCAGAGCCAAAGTCAAAGCTATATCCAAGAGCCAAAGTTAGTGCCATGTTCCAGAGAAGCGAACATATAGTTCATTGATCCAATTTGTTCTCTAAGCTTTTGGAGACCGAAAAGACTTTCAATTGGGAGGTGTGATCCAAAATTGGATTTAAAGAACAAGGGCTTCAGTTTTTTTGGTTGAGTTAAAATTGGAAAAAGATCAAGTTCACTATTAAGGACGGGGAAGAAGGCATAGTGGTGGTGTGAAGGGCCCCATGTCACTACTAGAGGCGTTTTCCTGCTTAAACCAAGCACCTCATCAGTCAATGAGAATACAATAGAACCAAAGCACAAAATCCAACAGTTGTCACATATCTAGATCTACGGTCCACATCGAGCGAAGATCGTCCGACGTGGCATTTGGACCTGCCCTTTAAGTTAAAGCGTTCCTAGGAAAATCCTGGACATCCAGATTTTGGATTGGGGAAAGATGTGTTGGTGCGACGTCGAACACGTGATAAGGCAATCAGGGTCCAACCCATCATGATTAAAGGGTTTTTTAGAAAACCCTAACTCCTATATTCTCATACTCATTGAGATTTGATCTAGTCTTTTGCGAGTGGATTGTTTATTAGGAAATATAGACTCCCAATCTCCTAGACTCGTTCAAAACCGGTCCTTTGCAAGTGCATTGTTTCTCCAAAAACTCAAACCCCAAACTCCCAAACTCGTTTGGATCCAATCTTTTGCGAGCAAAGTATTTCTTAGAAAATCTAGATCCCTCAGATTCCTAGATCAGTTGTTCTAAGGAGGACATCAAAAAGAGTTCCAAAAACATAAAGAAGAGCCAACCACAACTGAATGATTGGTCACTGTTGGAGGAGGGATCTCGAAATTCAATGAAACAAAGGTCAGGTGTGTGTCAAAAAGGATATGAATCGCCACTAGGAAGGCTTGGGTATGTTGATGGGTTGAGGACACTTGACCTTCCAACTATCCTCCTATTTACTCATTATCCACAAGGAAAAAGGGGGAGAGCTTGGAGGGGGAGTGAAGAGTGAAGTTAAAGTTGCTTAAATTCCTCAGAGAGCTTGAAGACCTCCAGAGAATTTGTAACTTGCCTATTGCCAAATAATAAAAAAGTTGGATGAAGCCTTTGAATGTTGGTTTTCCCATTTTGGGTTTTCAAAGTAAACACCATCTTCCTGTGTAATGTTGTTTTGTGTGTGATGGTTGTTGTGTTGCATTGTTTTATTTACTATATGCTATGAGATGTACTTGGGGTTATTGAGATAATTTCCAAGCAATTTATTGTTGTAAACGTTTAGAATTATTTTCATAGCTGTAAGCATCCACGTTGGTGAAACTGCGAGGCTATAAGCTTGCAGTTTATGTTTCACATACAACCTAGGGACAAGCTAGTAGAGGATTAGATATTACCTCTCGTCACCCAATCTAGATAACACAAGCCAAAGATTGGACTCAAACCTAGAAACCTAGCACAAGAAGCATTACTTCTTGTCAAAGTGCACAGAAGACACAGGAGGTTCTACCAAACAAGAGAGGGTAGAGACTTTGTAGAGTTTGTTTTATTGGCCTAACCTACAGGTTACCAATGTGTCTACATAGTAAAAACAATATAGGAGACTAACTCAACATATTGTTTCTTCAATTACATTATAGCTAGTTGTTGTGTGGAGGCTACACTTAAGAACGGGCCTTGATGCCATTTTGAGGGATAGAGAGCTTTGTATAACACAAAGAACAAAGACAATATTTTTTTAGCATAGGATCTGTGTTGATGGGTTGCGTGGGCTATAAGTCCCTCAATTACAAATCACATGGTAACAGAGCGCATGTTTGAATATATCTGGTGAGACCTATATGGTTAATACCCAAAGCGATTATAAAAAGAGTGGATAGGAATTATTGATAGGATTGGAAAGAACCAGAGCAGTTGAATCTTGACCGTGACACAGCTGCCAGAATTTGAAGAAAACCTTATGAACTTAACATGGGAAAAGCAAACACAAGAAGGTTGGAAGACTAGAAGGCTAGCAATGCTCAGCTTCAAGAAGAGAACAAGCGGTTGAAAGAGAAGCGTCCAATGTATGACTGGAGGATGGCGGAGATGGAGAAGAAACATGAGACCTTTGATAAGTTGTTGCCATTGTTAAAGAACATGTTTGATGAATGTAAAGACTCCCTCACCAGTGTCATGGCAAAGTGGGGCAAGTGTAGAGTTGAGTTGGTGCAATTGTGATAGAAGGTCATCCATATGGATAGTTGGAAAGAGGATAGGCTCATTCAAATGGATACACAACTTAATAAAGAGATGACAAAAACGAAAGAAGCATTGACAAAGCTACAAGCAATTGTCAAAGGGCACCATGAAGCAAGGTCACTTTCATTGCAACTGTCGAAGCTAGCACCATGATTGAGACCACTGAGGTAAGCTCACCTTCTTTAGACATTCTTTAAGAGCATGTTGGTGAATTTAAAAAGCATAAAAAAGGCATTGGTTCAAAACCGTTAAGAAAAATGGATTATGATGGACAAGGCCTAAGTAAGTAAAGGCAAGGCATCCTCAACCCTATTGTAGCTAAACCAAGAGCCAAGCATGAAGGCCTAGGTTTTGATGGTAGAGAGGAAAAAACCTGTTACCTACTAGGTCATACCTAGTTGGTGGTATCAAGTGAGCCAGATGAGACAGACAAACACCATTGTTCATCTTTTAGAATTCAGAAGTCATTCAGGCTTCTTTTGGGAACTTTGTTTTTCTATTTTTTGTAACAAATGTTCATACCCCCTTTGGGGAAATTGTAAAAAATGTCCTAGCATGATAAATTTTTATAAAAGGCTCGGCTTCCCAGACTTAAGCATCAAGCCGACTAGCCCAGAGTGTTTTTTCCCTTGGTTATTATTGGTTGTTGAACAAATGACTAACAATTTCTAAGTTTTTCACTCACACCTCCAAAGTTGGGGTAGTGGTCTTGGTGTTTTGGCCTTAGGAGGTTATTAAAGCCTTTTGTGTCAATGTTTTTCAACATGCTAGGCATTCAAATTGAGTCGTATGGACATGTGCTAGGTCCCCCTAAAGTTTCGTCCATTTCTGAGAAAATATTTTTTTCCGTTTTTTAAGCCATTTTTGAATGGTTTAATTAAAAAATTTCAAAATGTAATAAAAGTCAGATACGAAGTCCATTTCTGACGTGGGGACACTCGTTTTCACACTCAGAGCGTCCTCTTTACCCTAGGGACCACCTTCCACATCAGTGAAGCGACCGAAACTCCCCGTGGAGCATTATTCAGCTAAGGATGCATCAGAATGGCATTTTAATGCTAAATTACCTCAATTTGGCACCATGGTCAAAGTTTGAAAGGGTGAAAAATTAAAATAATATTGAATGGGGTGACATGGCATGGGTCCCCCTAAGCTTACGATCCTCTTCAAACTTGAAGTATTGTATTAAAACATAATATATCAAACTTGGACTATGGTTTATGAATAAAGCTCACCTGAAAGATGGATGACGTGAGCCTTCACGCTAATGTGAATGCTAGCGAATGGAGGAGGGGTGGACCCCTCCCTACTTGGTTTTGTTCTATATGGATTTAAACCTTGGTTTAAACATATGGCTAGCGAATCATGAAGGATGGGTGACGTCAAAAAAATCTTTCACCTACCATGGAGCTCACGTGTGAGGGAAGGACGCGAGGTGGATCTTAGTGGGTGGATCTTGGTGAGTAGATTGAGTGTGTTGGCAATTGTTGGGTGAGTTAGATCAGTTCCTCTTTGCTTCAACTCCAGATTGACTCAGTTCAACTCAGTGAGATCTTCAGCTCAGTTCAACTCAGTTACACTCTGGGTTTATCTTCAGTGTAGGTAGCCCCCCCAGGGCCTTGCTCTGGCTATAAATAAATCCTTTTCCTCTCTCACAAACTAGTTGGGTTTGGAGTAAGAGAGAGCATGTTGTTGTAATATGTTATGCTATTTTTTGCTTGATAATAAAAAGCTTTGGAGGCTAATAGTGTGTTGCTTTGGTGTGTGGGCCAAAATTGTTACATTTTCATGAGGTAACCATTTTCTTTCTTGCATTTTTTGTTTACTCTGAATATAGATCTTGCCTCACCAAGATTCCTCTGAATCCGTAGAAATAGGAATTGTAAGTAAGTTTACTTTCATTTCTATTTATTCATGTATGCTTAGAGATCAAGATTTGCATGACAAATGTGTTTATTTCCATGCTATTTTAGTCTCCTTTTATATATGTTTTCAAGATCTCATGGGTATGCAAAGTTTGTGATTGAATTTCGGGGTATCCAGTTTGGAGGAAGTGCAGATCTAGTTTGATTCCACTCAATCTCCAACAATCTCCAATAACATAGTCCCTCGGCATCCCACTACGAAGTCTTTGGGCAAATCTTTCGCGGCAACAAGCTCTTTCTCCATCTCTTTCTCTTCTTAAAAAATCATTTTATCCCTTGGTTACTTTCCTTGCTTTTGTGGATCTATCCTGTTTAAAGTTAAAATCTTTCCTTAGATCTCGTTTGCAAGTTCTCAAAGCTTAGATCTAAAGTACTTTAAAGTTTTATGTTTTCAAGTGTAGATCTGGCATAGGAAAGTTTAATTTTTTGCAAAGCATTTTTAAGTGAAATGTATTGCTTGCATAAAGTAGTCTTTCCTTTAAAGTTTTAAAATAGATCTAGCATAAAGTGCACATCATATTGGTTGCCCAAAAGGCAAGCCAAGATCCCAAGGAAAGCTTGCTTTCCTTGGTTAAATTTTTTGCATTTTTACATAGTTTTAACTTAGATTTTCTTTTACGAATTTTTTTGCGTTGTCCAAAAACACTTTTAAAGTGTTTTGGGGCACTTTATACTAATTAAAGCTTGCTGGTTTTTAGCAGGTCTGTCCAAAAAGAGGAGGAGGTGTTATCCAAAAATTGATTTTTGGGCCATCCAAAGACCCCCAAAGATTTCCCCATCTTCCATTTTAAGTTTTTGACTTTTTTGTAAGCCCTTGGGTTTGTCCTGTAGGAGAACCAAATGGTATTTTCTATCAAGTTGTAACCAAGTATAATAAAAAGAAACTCGAGTAGGCTCTTTCGAGCCCACTCCCCATCCCCCCAGGGGGGATCCACGTCGTTTTTCTTTCTTTTGGCATTTCTGCTTTTTTCTATATTTTGCTTTAGTTTAGTTTTATTCATTCATATGCAAGTAGTGTACTTTGTTTTATATTGCAAAACTATTTACATCTTTCAGTTTCTCAAAGTAATATTACTACTTACCCCACGATTTCCCGAGTGACCCGAAAGGGGAAAGAGATTCGTGGTAGATTAATTAGATAACCTTGTTTTTCTTTTTCGCACATTAATTTTAAATTCAAGTACCAAAACATTAATAAAATCAACCCCTCCTTGCTTTCCGGTCGCGATTCACTTGAACCGAAAGAGATCCTTGGAGGTTCATTCTTCTTCTTTTAAAAGAAAACCACTTATAAAATCTTTAAAATCCTTTAAACTCCATTGTGTATGTTCTACAGTTCGTCCGAATAGTTGGTTGGATCAAAAGCAACGTGGGTGACTAGATTAATTAAGTTTTCACGCCCCAGTTAACTTCCCAGGCGAAAATCCAACGCCTCGAATTAATTCGTTGCGGTGGCAAGATCCACAAAGGAAGCGGGAACAACTAGGTAGTGACCTCAAGGCACCGTTAGGATACACCCTTGTTGGTGTAGTGTTGAACACGTCTCAGAGACTCCAGCCAGCACACATATTCCTTGCGGGGAGCCGCATCGGATAACGATTTTGGACATACTCCTCGTACCTTCGGGTATATTTGGAGTCCCCTTTTCCCTTAATTTAATAAACTCATCCCCACATTAATCTAAAATTTGACCAAGAGCACTTGCAACATTTTTCTTTCAGCAATACAACAACATTTTCATCTGTGGACTCCATTTTGGCACTGGTTCTTTACTTGATATAATCATCTGTTTCCACTTGCTTTATTTATCATATATTGATCTTTATGTTGTTGTGTTTTAATTCCGTTCCAATATCTTGTGTTAGTTTTGTTTATCAAACTCCTAAATAACTCATTCATCACCATCTTACTAAGACTTAACAGCCTTAGCAATTTAATAGGTTAACAGCCTTAGCAATTTAATAGGGTCTACCCACCTTGGCTTCGTTAGGAGTTCGCCTAAACAGAGGAGTGAAGAACAAGGTGACAGCCTTGGCTCGAGACTTGCCCCCAAGGACACACCGAGTGGCTTGAATATTTTTGCCATGTCCCCCCCAGGGGTGTGAAAGGCGACAACAAGACCATAGAGTCCAAGGTCACTTCCGTGAGGGCCAAAGATGTGGCAAATGTTGCTTGCTCATCAAAGGGAAGAATAGTAGCTATTGAATATTATAGAGCACTAATCCATCCTTCTTGTGGCAGATTGCAGAAGGATAGTGAATAGAAGAGTTCAAAGACTTAGTCTACATCAACACTTGGAAGAAGTGGCAAGTCAATCAATGGGGGCAAGAAGAAGAAGAACGAGACAAATTTTTGTCACTACTACAAGAGGAAATGCCACAACACAACCAATAATTGGTACTCAAAGGATTGTTCATTTTGTGGAGAAAAAGGCCATTGTGTGACTTCTTGTTGGGAGAAGCAAGCTATGTGCAACATGCCATATTTCTTTCAAAGAAAGAATGACAAGAAGGCTTCTTTAAACCACCAGCAAACTCATGGGCATATAGCAAAGACAAACAAGACAAGCAACCCAACAAGGTTCAAGAATTTTTGCCACTACTACAGGTTGAGTGGACACTATGTTGAGAAGTGGCGGAGACTTCATCCAAAGCTTCACCCCAGACAATGTGCAACGAAGAGAAGAGTGTGGAAAGAGAAGTTGAGAAATGATGAAGAACTACCTACATCTCCAGCCCAAGGAGCAAAGGTTGTTGAAGAAGTTACAACCACACAAAAGGTCAGTGACACCAATGATGTGAACAACAAGCTAATGTCAAGCTCAAGGACAACCACAAACAACGGAATCCATTTTTGGAGATGTGTTAGCAATTAGTGCACAGCGATCAATGACCTTAGGGGTTCCACAGAACTCCATGGCACCTATTACCCTTCAAACTAGCAGCCTTGAATAAGCAATGTGATGCAACCTTAATGTTAGCAATAGGTAAGTATATGGGAAAGTTCTAGGCCCAATGTCACCACAACCTAGCCTCTCAACTTATTTGGGTAACTCCTAAACCCAGGGGAGAGCCCTTAAATATACTTGTAAGCACCCAAACATGCAAATACCTTTCGACAACCTTGTAACTAGATTCGTGCTTTATATGGAGTCAAATAATGTATAAAGAGGACAACAAGATCTAATAGAGGAGTTAATTCAATAGTTATTCATCAATATCTTCAATCATTTTTCCAATTTAGAATGTTTCATAAATCCCAATGCAATTTCACATATACCAATACACTTTTCACATATCCCAAGGCAACCTCTCAAAAAGGTGCACTGTGAGGGAAAGAGGGCTAAGTGGCCTAGGGCGCACCTTTTGGCCCAGTCAGAGATGCAAAATACCCAACAAAAACCCTAATTTAACAAATTCATGCTTCCTGATGCACTAGGGCAAATTGGGACGCCCTTCAAGATCTGTGGATAAATCCACTAGGGAAAATTTAATGGTAAACCAGAATTATCAAATTGCAAGTATTTTGGTTTTTTGAAATAATTTAAACTTTTAGGGTTTTCCAACAATACTATATTTTTTAGGGTTTTTCAATATCAAATGAGGATGCCCTTAGAGATCTGTGGATAAATCCACTAGGGTGAAATTGATGGGTTGACTAGAATTTCCAAATTGGAAATATTTTTTAGGTTTTTGAATTTATTCGAATTTTTAGGGCTTTTTTGACAATATATGTTTTTTAGGGTTTTTAACATAAAAATGCAGCAAAATAAAAGACAAGTAAAATGTTGAGAAAAAGAGTAATTTAACGACAAGAAAAGGGGATATAATTTTTGTCTCAATCCCTAGGGCATTGAGAGATCAATGGTCAACATCCCTCTCTTGAAATGTCCTTGAACACTTGCAAGCTAGGCAATCACCTAGCAACCTCTAGAGTTCAATAGGAGAGCCTAACTTAAGGCAAATGAAAAAGTCCAAAGCCCTAATAAGCAAAAGAGAACTCCTATGGAGGACATTCTCTTCATACAAAGTTGACAAAATGTTGACAAAATCCCTAACAAATCAACAAAATGCACCATAAAATCACCAATCAACTAAGCTAGGAGCATAACTTACCAACATATAACAAGAGTGAGCAAGGAAAAAGACCTTAGGTCACACTTGTGCATGAGTTCTTCCTGCTAGTCTAGCATCAACCTCTTGCATCTGCACAAGGAAGCCCTAAAACATCACTTTATTCACCTTCAAGCCAAAGAATTCATCCCAAGAGAAGTGTGTCTCACATTAATGATTCATAGAGTAAGAGAGAGAGTAAAAAACATATTTGAACCCTTGTCTTATGATTTTCCAATGAGGTGAGGTGATCTATTTATATGGTTTCATCCTCAACCTTTTTAATTTTTAAGCCTACTAGTCAACATTAAATTAGAATATTTTTAGGGTAAATCCCCCACAAATTAGGGAATAAGCCCTCAAATAGACAAAAAATAGCAAATAAGACCAAAATAAGGCTTCACTTGATGAAATAGTGAGCCAAAGGGGGGCGCCATGCCCCAACTAACCCCGTAATGTTTGTTTATCCCTCAACTCCCTCCTTTCCAAGCTTGTAAGCTCAACCATGGAAGGATGACATCATAGGACAAAGAGATAGAGGAGGGGTTTCTCTGTGCTAGAATGAGGTCCAAGCGGGTGAAGGAGGTGTGCTAAATAGGGGACCACAACTCTTTACAAGACACAATCACCTCTACATAACAAAACCAAGGTGGTCATCTACCCCAGTGGGTCACCTCTAGAAGCCTCAAACACCAAACCGTGGGCTTAAAGCCTTGCATAGTGGGGACATCCACACACCGAAGGAACAGTCAATTATGCCACAAAACCAAGTACTTCTAAGAGTGAAACCAAGGGATCTTGCCATGATCAATCCAGGGTGACAACCCCTAATCCAAGTATCCATACAACATAACCCACTTCAGCTTTCACAAAACAAAATTAGACCCCTTGCTCAGGTTTTCCCTGCTGGAACGTTGCGGTAGCTCTAAGGCGTAACAACACCCACCAAAGCAAACAAGATATTGGAAACTTCATGGAGTTTGTGATTGCACATGAAAGATGTCATCCAAATGGCATTGCTATAGAGATGAAGCACTATGCAATCACATGTAGCAGCAGAGAGTTGCTTCCATGATGAAAAGCAAATGATTCTAGCAGCAAAAGGCAGTCCACACATCCTCCTTTGGATTATTGCATGAGGCCATATGTTCATTGGGATCTCTCAAAACATGATGACCAAAATTTGACATGGCTTCATTGACTGCCAAGATGGACCATCTTCAGAACCAGAGAATGCAAGAGACTTGCACTTGAGGATGGGAGTGAATTCTTTTCAGATCTAAGATCGCTAAAAATTAAGAGTCAATGAGAATACTTTTGCAATGCAAGAACAAAAAGCCAAAGTCAGAGCTATAGCCAAGAGCTGTAGTCGGTGCCATGTTTCAAAGAAGTGAACAAAAGGTTCATTAAGTCAATTGATTCTCTACCGGAGCTAGAGCCATAGCCAAAACCAGAGCCAGTAGCCAAAGCCAAAGTTAGAATTATAGTGTTCCAAAGAAGCAAAGAAAAGATTCATTAACCTAATTGGTTCTCTGCCAGAGCTAGAGCCACGACCCAGAGTCAACGCCATGTTCGAGAGAAGCGGACAAAAGATTCATTGATCCAAATGGTCCTCTAAGCTATTGGAGACCAAAAACGCTTTCAATTGGGAGGTGTGATCCGAATTTGGATCTAAAGAACAATGGCTTCAAATTTTTTGGCTCAGTTAAATTGACAAAAGATTAGATTAATTGTTAAGGACGGGGCAGAAGACATAGTGGTGGTGTGAAGGGCCCTATGTCACTACTAGAGGCATCTTCCTGTATAAACCAAGCACCTCATCAGCCAATGAGAATACAGCAAAATCGAAGCATGAAATCCGATTGTCATCACATATCTAGATCTACAGTCCACATCAAGCGAAGATCATTCAACATGGCATCTAGACTGACACTTCAAGTTAAAGCACTCTTGGGAAATGTCCGAACATTCAAATTCCAAAATGGGGAAAGACATGTCGGTGTGACGTAGAATGCGTATCATGGCAACCGAGGTCTGTCCCATCATGATTAGAGGGTTTTTGAGAAAACCCATATTCCCAAACTCATTAAGATCTGATCTTTTGCAAGTGGATTGTTTCTTAAGAAACCCGGACTTCCAGACTCCTGGACTCATCCATAACCGGTCCTTTGCAAGTGCAGTGTTTCTCCAAAAAATCAAACCCGAGACTCTCGAACTCGTCTAGATCCGGTCTTTTGTGAGTGAAGTATTTCTTAGAAAAATTGGATTCCTTGGATTCCCAAATCCGTCGTGCTAAGGAGAAAAATAAGATTCCAGAATGTGAAGAAGAGCCAACCGTGACTAAAAGATTGGTCATTGCTGGAAGAGGGATCCCAAAAGTCAATGAAACAAAGATCAAGTGAGCGTCAAAAAATATACGAATTGCCACCAGGAAGGCTTGGGGAAGCTTAAGGGTTGATGAATCTTGACCTTCCAGCTATCCCCCAAGCCAACTATCCTCCTATTTACTCATTCTCCACAAGGAGAAAGGGGGAGAACTTGGAGGGGCAGCGAAGACTGAATTTAGTGATGTTTGAATTCCTCAAGGTGCTTGAAGACCTCCATAGCTGGAATTTGTAACTTGCCTATTGCCAAATAATAAAAGAGCTGGTTGAAGTCTTTGAATGTTGGCTTTCCCATTTTGAGTTTCCAGGGTAAACATCGTTTCCCTATGTAATGTTGTTTTGTGTGTGATGGTTGTTGTGCTGCATTGTTTTATTTACTGTATGCTATGAGATGTACATGGTGTTATTGAGTTAATTTCAAGTAATTTAAGTTGTAAACATTTATAATTTCTTTCATAGTTGTAAGCATCCATGTTGGTGAAACTATGAGGCTATAAGCCTCTAGTTGCACCAAGAGTACAGAGGTGCTCTACCGCATAGTATGTGGGAGATGTTGTCACATCGTGTTATGTAACATAACATTCCCAAAAATAAAAAATAATTAAAAAAATTGATGTTGGCTAAAAGATAAAAATTTAAAATCGAATAAAAAAAATTTAAAAAAAAACCATGTGTGCTAATAAAAAAATAAAAATAAAAACGAGCATAGATCCATCTTAAACCTATATAAACCTATATCTATCTAGTATCATGGACAAATTTACACCTCAAGAAATTGGATTGCTCTCGATGCTTGATAGATCCGGATTTAAGATGGATCTATGTTGGTTTATGTATCACATACATCTTGGGGACAAGCTAGCGGAGGATTTGATATTTACGTCTTGTCGTCAAATGTAGATAACATAGGCCAGACATTGGACTGAAACCTGAACCTAGCACAAGAAGCCTTACTTCTTGTAAAAGTGCACAAATGACAGAGGAGGCTCGCCGCTCAACCAACCAAGAGAGGGCACAGACTTTGTAGGGTTTGGTTTATTGGCCTAACCTACGAGTTGCTAGTGTGTCTGCAGAGTAAAAACAATATAGGAGACTAACTCAGACTATTGTTTCTTAAATTACACTATAGCTAGTTGTTGTGTGTAGGCTATACAGAACAAGCCTTGAAGCCATTTTGAGGGATAGAGAGCTTTGTATAACACAAAGAACAGAGACTAAGAATAATTTCAGCATAGGATACGTGTTGATGAGTTGAGTGGGCTATAAGTCCCTCGATAAATCTAGATTGCAAAAACAATCTTTTCAAATTGATTTTTTAATCTCTTTAGGGCCTTATTTGGCTTGCAGTTTTCAACTTCAAAGATATATTGTCAAAGAGCTACATAGAGAGGCTCCTGTAAACTTTCACATTCATGCTTCATGACAGAAACACCTACACGGCAAATGTTGTTATACCCTATTCATAACAAACTTTACCCTCAACTTAGTTGGTTCCCTATGCTGGAGAAATTACATATGTTGCTTAAAAAGGACCTTCTTCAAATCAAGAACTATATAGATAGATGGATCAGATAAAATGAGAAAGACACAACCCTCTGAAGAAACCTCCTCGGGGAGAGATTAAGAACAGAGGCAGGGTTAATGCTGAGTAGAGTAAAACAGTATCTAGGATACATGGCAATTAGATAAATCAAAAAGACCACTGATCAGAACTTGTTTTATATCAAAAGTTGATGTACTGTTTACAAGAATACAATTCATTGTAAACAAAACAAAGCAGAGCCATCTTCTGTATATAAGAAAGCGGAAGGCACGTTTCAGAAAACAAATTGCATAACAAGTCAAAATCCGCACAAATACTTTGTATCAAGATGCAAGGTTCATTATAGAGTACTCACATTATAGACATTGCAAGAAATCTCCACATATATAATTAAACCTAGCCAAACCAGTCTAATACAATGATAAGTTCAGAAGTGAGACTTTTAAATTTGCTTAATTTCTGCATATGAATTAGAGAATACGCATACTCTAGACATTGCAACTACCCATCATTAATACCGTTAGATAAAATGAGATAATTTTATTAATATGCACAATTGACCAAGGAAAAGGTCAATGGGACTAGAAGGTACAATCAGTCATCCATGGAATATGGGAATTGGGAACACCCCCGAAAACAAGGTGAAAGAGAAAGAAATGCAGACAGATGAGAGAGAAGCCTGCTCTAAGTATAGCCAAACCAATGTCTTTAAAACAAGGATTTCATACATTTAAAATAAAGTTAAGCCTGGCTTTTCCTTGACTGCTGCATCTAGTAGTCATAGGAGAAGCAACAACAGTGCTCCAAACTATCACTGGGTCTTGTATATATCCACCACAATAAATTTGTTAGCGAATTACCATCATCAAATCCATTCAGAGACATTAAGTTATTTAGAGCACCTTCTTTATCGTACATACTCTCTAATGCATAGACAAAACCCTTCCATCCCTCTCCAACTCCTTCTCTGCTTAATGCAGGAACGGTCCATTCAACCAACTGCTTAACAAACTCCAAGTCAGAAAACAAAAGCTCTGTAAAGGGGAGAATGGGAAGCAACTGAATGCCTAATCTGCATTCTTTCCAAGCAGCTGGTGCAAACCATAGTCCACTGTCCCGTTTTGTTGCCCATAGAACACCCACTACACGGTTCTCCTCTACAAAAGCAGATTCATAAACAGTGCTGTTTAAGGGAACATGCCACAAGGCCTTTGCAGATCTCATCTCCAATGCAGCCATGGTTGACCCAGTTGCAATCAAATGTGTATCTCCATAAGCTAATCCTAATAGTGCTGCAGAGTAGTAAGCATTTACTGCTTCACTTGTGCTCTCTTGGTTTCTCCCGTCTGCAAATTCTGTGATACCACTTGCCCATGAATGGAGCTTCCATAGATCAAAGTTCCGCAACCGTGGGTATAGCATTTGTTTTTCAGGATTCACAGTCATGAAATCCTTCACTATGGCATAAACCTGAGGCTTGAATTTGAGAGCCCAATTACGGTTAAGCTTGGCAAGTACTGCAATCGCATAGCAAAAGTACCCAAAGTGAAAATGGTGATCATTATATACTCCCAAGCCAAAATCTGCTCCTGAATCCTGAGCACCATTTCTGCTAATCAGTCCACCCCACTTGTTGTCATAAAGGAATGCATTTCCTTGAAAGCTCCCATCAAGCCACGGAGTTATGGATTCCTCCAAAAATTCCCGCACACGAGGAATGACGTCTAGGTAATGAGCTTCTTCGGCTATCAATGCAAATCTTGCAGCTCTTGCAAGCTGCTTCCCATAGAAATAAGTAGAAGAGGTTGTAATAGGCTGAAGGTTTGCAACATCTTGCTTCAAAGCACCGATGACATTGTCTATTGCTTCCTGATTTTGGAATCCTTTTATGGAATACCAATCTACAGCAATTGGGGTCTCTTCTAGAACCCATGAATCTCCCACAATGCCCAGAAGCTCACCATCCATGCTAGAATAGTTGAGTTTGGTGATAACCATGTCAGGTGCAGGGGATGTCAGGATTTGTCTATGCACTAAATGGGAAAGCATCAGTAGCTCTCCCCATCCTTTCTTCTTCCATTGATAGGTCGCTCTGAAGGGCGTATGCAGGTCGACGCACCCACCAACCGGATAAGCTGTGCTGAACTGATCCAAAATTTGCTCCTTTTCATCTGCAATTTCTCCATCTTTGTCCGAGAGTATACTTATCCTCAAGATGCCTTGATAGGATCCAGAGACGCTCAAATCCTTGTTGAGATACAGTGAATTGGAGCTGTAGATAAGCCATGTCTGCCCGTTGTTGAAGACAATCTTATGCTTGGTGTCATGATCGTAGGAAGAGACATTGAGTACCGCGTGTATCGTGGAGAATTGGAGGTCACCGCCCTTGACAATGCAGGTGATGTAGGGGCTCCCTCGTACGAGAGGCACTGTGAGGGGTCCCGGGAGATCTAATGTGACGCTCAGATCATCGAAATGGGAAACGACATGGGAACCGTTAGAGGCACATGAAATTATGAGATTGGAGACAAATACCTGGAATATGAAACCCGGCTGAACGGCTCGGCCAGGATAGCAGACGGTGAGGGCGCCATTATTGGATTGGACGAGGTATGGATGAATGTATTCCGGTTGCGATCCGCTCTTCAACACATAGTTTTGCCACGCGCTGTTAGTGGGCAGCGGCAGCCGACGCAGATCGTCTGCGAAAAAGGAAGGGGGATTGGGAGCCGCGCTGTTGTTCACGGTGGGGAATGGTTGCGCGCGAGACTCGAATGCATGACGTAGTGGCGTCTCCATTTTGGTCTGTGAATTTGAGAGTAGGCCTCTGTTAATTTATTTGAAGTTCCGGATTGCTTTGCAAAGGGCGTTTTGTTGCTTCGAAGCGAATTCGCCAAAGGGGTTTGCGTGTGGGAGACGTGTTTTAGGTTGTTGAAAGTTGAAACGAATGTTTCGTCTTATATGCACAAATATATGAAGAGGACTTTTCTTATTGCCAAATATTTAAATTTTGAAAGGGTAAGGGAGAGCAACGTTCACATCGTTGTAAAAAGTAGTTTTGTCGTTATGCCTTTTTCTAAGAAAGCAAAGCAGGCACGGAAGTTACAATCTAACTTTAATTTAAATCCACTTGTTTTAATTTGATAGGATGATATTAACATTTTATTTTTAAGGTGGCAATTTAGTTTTATTTTGTGGACAAAAGAGCCCCTTTTTATAACAATTTAATGATTATTTATAGAATTATTGTATGGAGAGAAAACCTAGGTGCTCTCAAGAGAGTATGGGGAGATTTTGTCATCAAAAACATTATGTTAACTCACATAAATAAAAATAAATAAATAAAATTATATTGGGTATTTATATATTTATATAGTGTTCACTCAATCCAAAATCAATTCACCAAATAATAAAACTAAATGAAAAGTAATTAAACTAGCAATTGCCCCAAGGAAGGTGCAATAAAGGGTAAGTGAAGAAAAAAAATGTAACATTAAATCGAGGTACTAGAAGATTGTAAGTAATACAAAAAAAAATGGAGCACTTCAATTTATTGAAAAAATCAGAGAATGAACTGTTTAACATCACAGTATACAGTGAACATGCCATTGCATGGAAGAAATATATCTGATGAAGAAGAGACACCAATGTGTTGTATGAAATAGCAAGAAAATAGGCTCTACTCCATTCTTGGTTGAACACACATCACATATAGGGAAAATTGTATCGGATACATAATTTTTACAATAGCCCTGGATGAGCATAAAAACTTAAAAGTGAAAGCTCTTAGGAAACTGCACTCAGCTGGTTTCTTCCTCTCAAATATAAAAGAAATCTAAAGGAAACAAAGTGGACCAAGATCATGATGAAATGAAAGCAAAGGCCTACTTGTTGTATATTACAAATGACCTGCTGGAGGTGACCACATTGTGACAAAATAGAACAGAATTTAAAACATACAAATAGTTCCACTATATGGATGATGTAAATTTCTTTGCTTTGAGCCTCCTTCTGCAGCTTTGGCATTTTTGCAATCATGCTTAGATTGCGAATGAGATATTTGACACCACCTGATTGTCTCACCACGTTTTCCATTTGTTCCAATGGCTGATAGTTAGAGATATAATCCTTCTTCTTGCCAATTGTACAATGTATATTGTTGTTAAACACAGTTCCTGATAAGGCTAACGTTCTTCCTGCAAATGGTACAATTTATATTATTGTTAAACACATACCTTAACAAGATTCAGCTACAGAAATCATAAGAAATTCCAGAATATGCACATTTCAGCAATTGCTAAAAAATTGCAGAATATACACATTTCAACAATTGCACAAGATTAAAGTACAGGAAAGTTGCAAAAGCTCTAAGTAATTATTATTCAGTCGTAAGCAAGGTACTCCCATAGAGATATTAATTTAATTTCTAATGAAACGTCTCCAAAATGTACAACAGTAAATGTGATACAAGTTCACCTGTTCTATATTTTATTTGACTAATCTGACCAGCCAATGCTAGAACAAGTCTAATAAAGCTCGGTAATATATTGGCCAAGCAGTCCTCAAGTTGAGTATTTGAACCGAAAAAATTCCTTAGGAAATGACAAGTTCTGAATTCATCCTATCGGTACAGGGGTACCTGCAAAGAAAGAACAAGTTATTGAAATATAAACACCCAACACAAACAATCAAGATTCAACCTCCATTCACCCGCTAGCAAATGTTGTTTTCCTATTTAGTATTAATTTCTAACCTCAGCAAATCTTGATATATGAATTGAACCCTCAACAATCCTCATTAGATGTTGTGTGATTAGACAAATCCTTTTGCTTAGAAATATGATAATCACCTGCAGTGTTATTGGCAATTAATGGTCCCACTGTTTCTAGAGATACAGACTTGAAAAAATCTGCCTTTTCGCTGCTATCTACAACTGGTGAAAAATGCTCAAAATTCTGCTTAGGAGGAATGAAGAGAATGTTCCTTTCTGGACTGCCCAAGCTTCCTCCACCATTGGTTGATATGGCCTTGTTTCTTTTCTATGACTCCTCCAAAAGAAATGCCCTAGCCTCTATTATTTGCAAAACCAAAAAAAAGTATCAATGTCCTTCTGTGCTCAACACTAAAAAGGCCAGAGGCCCCAAATGATCCAAATAATTTATTTTTCGCCTAAAGGAACTTAAATTTTACTCACCAGAACATGTAGAAGTTTCATTGAGAAGACAATGAATGTAAAAATAAGCGACCAAACTAATGCAATATGAAAAGCATTACTGATGAGAAGGATATATTTTCTTATTTCAAGCAAGCGGAACTCTGTGAAAAATGAGACTTGTAAGATGAAACCTAGTCTGAGATGGAGATCACACATGATTGAGGCAAGGGCTCTTATTGCATTTCATTCCATCTATATCAGGATATTGCATATTTAAAAAGCACGTCTACTGTTAAAAGTCACACAATTTCAACAAAAAGCACAAACATGGATACTTATGTTCTAAACTCCTCTTTTATGATCTGTACCTTGAGTATAGAATATGTGCATATAATCATTTTGCTATGGAAATATTCACAAAAGTACTTCAAACAATATTTTTCCAATCTTGGTTATTCGGAGCAATCTTCTACCTCAACTCGGTTATTTTAATTCAAAACATAAACTAATATACAAAACAAAACAAACTGAATCTCATTCTGCATGCAAAAGAGTGTAAGATCCTCTATAAAAATATAACAAAGGATGTCATATGCTACTGCAATGCAAAGACTATGATAACATGCAATCCAAAGGCAAGATAATAAATACAAGCCTCTCCAGAGAATCTTGACATCTAAAAGAACTAATGAGCTAGCAAAACCAATAGTAGATAGCCTAGAGATAGAAGACTACATTACAATGTTTTTAGTTTTTTAATGAAACAGGAATCCTTATTATCATGCTGGGAATGATAACAGTGAAGTAGACATTTCTTTTCTAGTTGGATATTTTCAAAAAGAATAAACATATATGGATTATAATATTATTGCATAATTAGGATCCTAAAATTACGATTGAAATTTTTAAGCTCATTCTTCATAAGGTAATATACTACTGTAATGCAAAGCCTATGATAACATGCAATCCAAAGGGAAGATAATAAATGCAAACCTCTCCCAAGAATCTTGACATCTGAAAGAACTAATGAGCTATCAAAACCAATAGCAGATATCCTAGAGATACAAAACAACATTACAATGTTTTTAGTTTTTTAACGAAACATAAATCTTTATTACCATGCTGATAATGATAACAGTCAAGTAGACCTTAGATTTTTTGCTTTTCAAAAAGAATAAACAAATATGAATGACTGTATAATTAGGAATCGGGATTTTAAAAGTATGCCTGAGATTTTTAAGCTCATTCTTCATAATTATCCTAATACTATTTTAGGTCTACCGAGGTACATGGTTTATCTTATGCCTCTTTAAAGACTATTAACAATATGGGTTTGTAAGCAATCTCTAAAACGACGTTGACTTCTCATCCACACCTAAACACAATAGTAATCTAGGCTTTGGCTAATGTGATGTTTGCTTCCATGAAGATGTCTTGTTCAAGACAAGAAAGAAAGTAGAATGATTACCCAGGGTGTTGTAAGAAGAAGAGCATCTTCCTTGCTAAGCTAAGGGTGTAAAAGGACAAAGTATATCTTCTAGAATTGGCCAACACTTAGATAACTTGGGAAAAGCTCAAGCCTCAAAGATGCCAAATTTGGGGTTAAGCGTTCAACAGCCAAAGCATGTTCCTGCTGAATATCATACATATCAAAATCTACACACAAAAACTTTATCATGAGCAATCAATTACAAAATGAAGCATAAAGAAATATATGAGGAAAAGAGAAATCATTGACATATCTACATGGAATATGTGTTATAGAGTGAAATCCCAACTTGGATCGACAGCAATTCCAAGATGATAAATTGAAGTGCAAAAAAATTGAAATTGTAATGGGTTGAATGTTAAGAAAGCGTCACTGAAATTTCATAATTTGTCATCATAAAATGTTTGATGATTTTCAAATTCGTCATCCCTAACTTTGGTGGTCTGAGAATGTGCAATGGAACACATTCCATTCAATGAAGGAAGCAAACATATTTAACAAAGGATGTCTTTACTTCGACTCTTTAGGCTTTTACTCTATATGATGCAAAGCTTAAAGAAATCTCTCACTAATAAACCCTAAAACTTAAACCATGATGAACAAAAATATGTTTCATGCATCTGTTTATGTAATAGCAAAACATAGAGTGTATAAAATCTAGGTATGGTCAACATGATCTATTTAAGTAACTGTACCAGAGAATGCCAGAGAAAACAGTAAAGGTATATGAGCAACGACAAGGCCACTAAAGGTATCAAAATACAAAATGCAGCAATCTCAAAACAGTACCATTGTCAGACACAGATAATGCTAAAGACAACTTTGATATATGTTATTGGTGACAAATTTAAGTACATCACTAGTTTAGCATATTGGTGACATCTTTAAGTACATCACTAGTTTAGGAGAAAACAACAGATTTGTGAAAAAATACACAGAGAGCTCATCCAAAGTATTGTATTAGTTGTGTAAACTAGCTTCCAATCTTTTAAGACATAAAATTTTAAAGGATTATAGTTCGAAACTTTAAAGGCATTTGCAATTTCTAATAACTACTGAAAATGATGAATTTTTTTACCTTTAGTTTTTCAGATCACTTGATCAGTAGTACAAATTTAGCATTATCTCAAAAGACCCTGTCAAGCAAAGTAAGAATGATGATGCACAAAAGCATCAGTTCCATATGAAAGGTTTTAATCAACTATTGAACAATTACATTCCCTAGTATCTTAGTTCAAAATGCACCAGCAGGTAACTTTAGAATAAAATACGTAGTAAGATAAATGTTCCTAGACATACGGTTTATGTACTTATGTAGATAAATATATCTGTTTTATTAAAAATAAATATATTTGCAAATATTCATAATGGTCACCCTCACAATTGACACTCAATTTTCCTACTTAAAAAATAAGTTAAATAACAGCAGCAGCAACGAGAGTCACATGCATGCCTCATTACATGGTTGAATAAATTGCAGCTCTCCTAACCCCAAAACAAGAAGATGAAGCAAAATACTAATTATATCAGCATTTATATTTAGAATGGAAAATATAGATGAAGCCTATGTGACTTGACTGCTTACATCATGAACTCCTGTAAGAGCAGTTTTATGTATCGAGATAACTGCAACGAATATGCTTTCTAAATAAATGAATATGCAAATCTTCGTAATGGTCACAAACACAACCAACTAGATAGTGCTAATTCAAAATGGTAGCTGCTACAAAATGGGTCATTTTCCAGCTTCACTACAAGCTTGAATAAGCATTAAAGTTACAACTTGCCTCACCCCAAAACAACAAAACACCTGTACAATGATTGAGAAAGTAGAAATCCTTAGTGATAAATAAACTTTTGTTTATGAAGCCCATTCCCCATAACTGCCTCCTCTCACTTAGCATAATGCTGGATTGAAAGGTTATATTTTGTCATGCAACAGCACTCAACCGCCTCTCACCCGGCATAATGCTGGATTGAAAGGCCAGATTTTTTCATGCAACAGCACTCGACAAAAATTTGGAGGTAATGCTTGTCGAAGACATTATATGTTAGTCCAAAATAATTTGCTAGTTAATAAGCAATTAATAATAGACAAGGATATATTCCAGAAGGCATGCTTGTCTCCAACTTTGAAGGGGCACTGCCCAAGGTTGAATTGGGATAGACATATTATAAAAGAGCATAAAAGATAAAATTAGGGAAACACTTGATACTTATTTGTTCTCCTCTCATCTTCCCTGAGGTTCCACACGCTGTGAAAAGGCCACAATACCTGCAGCTTCTTCAACAATGGAGTGGAACCTAGCATAATCCCAATCCCTGGGACAAGCACTGGCTTCACATATAATAAGCTTAGGCCTGAAATTGAAGGCTTTCTCCTCCATCTTGTCATAGTTAATGAGCCCAGTCTCCTGACTGATCTTGTAAGGCAAACTGCGACATTGCAAGTTTAGTATAGTGAGCTTGATTTACCATTGCAAGTTTAATATATAGAGGTTTGATCTAGTATCAACCAATATTTGATAACTTTATATGTAAGTAAATTTTGACTGATCTGATACAGCCATCTTCTAGCCATGTTAGTTGTCCTGTTGAGATATTCTGACTATTTTATTTGGAATTTGATTTTCATTGTTGGAGTCTGGGGTTCGGGTAGTAATAACTTACTACACCATTGGGGTTTCCCTTGAAGCTAGCGGGTAGTATTAATGGATAAGTCGTTTATCTGGGTTGTCTCCATTATGAGTATGAAAGCTGAATCTCTTCATTGCATTTGTTCCTTCTAGATAACATCAATTTGTCTACCCTTTAAATATTGTTTTAATTATTAAAATATCAATCCACAAGAAGTCAAATATTTGCACCAGTTAGATTATACATGCAACGAGCAGGTCACAAATGCGAACACTCTTCCATCCAGGGAAAAAATGTAAGATATTATAAAACAACTAATGCAAAATTAATACCTCATCCTCCACTTGTTGAACTCCAAAAGTATGCTCCACTTCTGTAAAGGGTGTATTTACTTTTGTCTCTGTCGCAGATGTAGAAAGAGGTGACAGAGAATGAGAAGAGGACCCATTGTGGGTGAAGGATGCAATTTCCGCTTCCTCTGCATATCCATCACTAAAAAATGCAGCAACTAAGGAATCTCTGGGGTCCTTGTCCTAAGATTCGTATACCAATTAAGTAACCTGTAATAAGCTACCTGGGAAATTGTGATGTAATTGTTCTTAACTTGTCTTGACTGGCCTCCTTCAATGTTTTTCCTTTTAGTAGCATAATGAATTTGTCGTTGGATTTTGCTTGAAATTGGAAATCCAGCCTTAGTTTTCAGACTCCTACAGCTAGATGCATGCATATATAAAAGGATGATAGTTGACCATTCAATCCAATGTAGGATGTACATGAATTGTATCTGCAAGTTTACTTACGACCCAATAATGTCCTATGTATAATAAAGACCAATTCAGACAAAGTTATATGCAAAAGGTATATAGTTTAGATAGTAGACAAGGTGTATTTTACTTGCTCTACCCTAATATTTGCACAAACATGCACCAAGGGAGAAATAAGTAATTACTAATTACCCGTAAGAGGAAATCCAACACTTCCCCATCTATGGAAAAGCGAATAGTCTTTATGTGGATGCCATGCAAATTCGACATAATCTCAACAAATGGCTATGCACAGGAAACCAGATCATCTCCACTTTTGTCTGAAATTGGGCTTCTCCCTCTGTAGCATTAACATATTTCAATCTCTTTACAGCAAGAAGAGTGTCATCTCATAGGCATCCCTTGTAAACATTTCGAAAACCTCGTCAAGCTAGAATATGCTTGGTACTAAAAATGTGAGTGGAAACCTAAAGCTCTTTGAAATGGAATCTTTTGGATCATGCTGCTCTGCAACGAATGCATCATATAACCCATAAACGAAATAAGAAAATTGTTTAGATGTCACACAAAACCAAAATAGTTGATAATCAAAATTGTGTAACGCTGATAACAAGATTAGTAAATTGACCATCGAGGGAGATTGCATCCATACCATTATACATTCCCAAAATCTCCTAAACCTAGAATAGTCTTGGTACTAAAGTTTACAGGAGCAACCTAAAGCTCTTTGAAATGGAATCTCTTTAAATGTCCAAAGCAAAATGTGGATTATGCTGCTCTATAAGTATATCATAAAACTCATAAATGAAATAAGAAAACTGCTAAGATTCTGCAAAGGAAAAAGAAATAGCTGATAAGAAAAAGTGTCTAACACCAACAAGAAGAATAGTAAGTTGACCATCCAGGGAGTTTGCAAACATACCATTGACATCAAACAAAAAAATGTTGATTGTGTCCTTATCTTCACGAAATGAAATTTCCAATTATGAAGGCAATTGTACACAACAGAACAAGACTTGAGGGAAAAACTAAATGCACGGTAACTTTTTTCAGAAACTCCAGAGGGCGCCATAGGAATTGCAAAACAAATACGAATGTCCACTTATTCTATTATGTTATTCTAGTTACAAAAAGAAATTTAGCATGGCATGATTGTATATCAGTAGAGAGAAAAACTCACATTATGATGTATTAGCAGTGGAAGCATGGGTGTTGGAGCTTCTCCAGGGTAAAGTTGGGCAACACGTGACCCACATAGAAGAGGGTTTCCTCTAATACTAATCGAAACACAAATGCTCAGTAATTAGTGTTAATGTTTGGAATTTATGTCATTTGACCTATTTCAATTCAAGACACAATGATTGACAATACACAATACATTAAACATGGCTTATTTGGTAGAGTTGTTCTTACCTGAAGGTCTTGGCATGAATTTATGGGATTGACCAACTGAGATTGTTGTCGGACAAATTGTTGAGATTGTGTACATGACCTTCAAAAAACATTTCTTTGCAGTACCTTACAATTCTTTGATGGCATCGTGAAAGGAGTTGGCAAAAAGGTGTACTCGACCTAAGTGGGTGAAGATAAAAACCAGGACAACCATCAGTCCAAGATAATTTCACAAAGAAAACATGAAGTGAGCATGTACTGAATTTTATGAGCATATGTACATATAATGAAAAGGATGATGTATCCCATATGTAATTCTAATAAGAAAGGGTGGGTTACAAGAAATGTTTACCAAAATCAATGAGTGTATCTTACCATGAAAGCCTTGAGGTTGAAGGCATTGCAGCATGTACCCACATAACTTAAAAAAGGCAATGGGAACCTGAAGATAGGAAATAAAGTTTTAAAGAATGATATATATTGTAGATAAGAAACTAATTTGCAAAGTAAAGGAAGTGAAAAAGGAAGTAAAATCCTGTAACGAGAGAGAAAAACCACGTACTCATATGTAGACCTTCATGAATGGCTGGAAAGGGATGCGTAGCTGTTAAGCGTGTTTGTTGTTATTGTTCTCTGATGTTGAATCAGAGTTGTGATAAATGTAATGTAAGAGGGCAGAAATAGTATTTTTTGTTTCTTCTTGTATAAAATGGACAAATAACATGGAAAGCAATAGTAGGTAGTACAATACCTTTTAGTTTGGAGTTGGATGCTTTGCATCCCATAAAGGAAGCTTGCATTGGTGGCAATAGGAGATGACAAGTACAGATGAAGCAATTGTACTAGTAAAGAAAAAAGAATGACTAACAAGTTGCTGCAACAGCTATTTACTTACAGACCATATACTCTCTTATGGAGAGTATTTTTAAACGAATTGAGTATGGCGAATATTTGAAACCAACTGAATGTACAAATAGTATACTTGTAGTAGAAGTTAAAAAATGGGCAACAAATTTACTTTGAAACCAAGTATAGGGACAGGATGGGAAAAAAATAGACATAGGTGTAAAGACAAGAAGTACAACCTAAGTATACACATGGGGTAAATGTACAACAGAACTTAAGAATTTAGTATATATTGTGAACTGTTTCTATTTACATACAGTATATTGTGAACTATTTCTATGTCCATAAGAGATTATTTGAAATGAATTGAGGATCGCGAATATTTGAAACCAGTTGAATGTACAAACAGTCTAAATTGAGTAGAAGTAAAAAATGGACAACATATTTACTTTGAAACCAAGTATAGGGACACCATTGGAAAAAGAATATACATATGTGTAAAGACAAGAAGTACAAGCTAAATATACACATGGATTAAATGTACAACAGAATTTAAGAACTTAGTATATTGTGAACTGTTTCTATGTACATAGAATTTGTTGCATTGTATTTGTAAAAGCATTGTTTCTTTGATATAGTATATACTTTAGAGAGGTGCATTACATGCAAGTAGAAATGGAAATGTAATAAATGTACATGTACTATGGTAGTAGTGGAAGCATGTAATATGTGCAATGTGTGTACATTGCATGTGTGAAAAAGGCTAATACATTTATAGAATTAAAACATATGTTATAGACAAGGTAGTACATACAAGGGAAGGGTAGAAATGACAAGTGAAGAACGTGTGGGAGTCAAATAAGAAGGGTTGTTGGGTTGTAAGGAGAGGGAAAATGAAACTACAAGCAAGAGACTTTAGTCATAAATGCAAGAGGGATTATGGCAATGACAACACCATGTAATGTTTATGTATTGAGCAAGATGAGGGTGGTGGGATACTAAGTCTTTGCGGATCTTGTGCATGGTGTCCCTTTCATGCATGTGGATACTGCGTTGAAGGAATGCTCTTATTTCTGAGAGAAGCTTAATAGTAGGGTGGATTGGATTCAATGGGATATTTGAAGTTGATTGGAAGCGTGCTTTGATTTGTTGCAACGATGTCTGTTGTTCCTTGATCTGTTTGCAGAAGTTAGCAAGGATGTTCAGGTATTGCATGTCCATGTTTGTTGTTGAAGAGCTAGGGTGTGAGAAAACAAAACCATTAAAAGCTTAACATGTTCAAATAATATAGATTAAAGAAAGACATTTTTTTTTTGTAATGGAATTGCTATACTGAAAGTTTTTTTTTTCATGGCACCAAGTAGGAAAAGCATTAACATATTCACATCATAGATGAAATGGGAAAAAGTTGATAACTTGTGTAATGGACAGTTTCGTTCTTTTTTTTGTTTGTTCTATTGCAGAGAGAACATAATGTTGCAATTGTAATATTATGGTAGATTCAAGTAGATGAAACAAAACAAAGTAAAGATGTTGAAAGCAAATAACCAGAAATATATTCATGAGTGCAGGAGTGTTTTTTTTTTTAGGGGGGGGGAGGACATAAGTCGAGGTTGTTTTGTTTTGTTTTTTAGCAAGTGGAAAGTGATAGTAATTGTTTTTTATGGTGTTATTTTTTTATTCTTTTCTGTTTAACTAAGAAGAGGCGTGGGAAGCAATGCATGGGTGCAAGCATATGTGAGCAACTATGTTAAGCGATGTGTGGTGGAATTGATCTAGAGGCGATTAAAGTTTCCTCTTGTTTTCTTCGTTGGACAGAAGGGCTATCCTTCATACGTGCATATCGAGCAAAAGAAAAAGTTGGCATTATGCGTAGGTCAGTGAGTTGTCTAACTCTAGAAACTATAGTAAATGTTAGTCCTTGTCGATCGATGTTGCCTATGTCGATTGTTGCCTTTTGTAAGGTCATTCCTTGTGCTTTGTGGATTGTTAAGCCCCAAGCCATGCAAAGAGGAAGTTGTCTACGAGAACCTCTTGTTAAAGGGAGGATCGGGATGTAGGTAGGGTTAGAAGCATCCCATGGTGGGCTTTTGTAGTTGATAAAGTCAACAACAACAAACAAATAAAGCATAGGTGGAGTAGTGGCGGTGTTGTACAAGATTGAAACAACTTGACCAAGAGCACCATTAACAAGACCTGCCTCAACCCAAAGGTTTGTTGTAAGCATAACTTGTTGGCCAACGACAAGGAGTACGGTCATATCTAATTGTTCATCTTCTGGTGCAAGCAATAGTGTTTTTTTCCTAACTTATGCGGAACATAATGCAATGGGGACATTCAGTTGTTTAAGCATTTGTTTGTTGTGGAAGGCAACATAATTGTTAGTTGAGAACAAATGGGTGGATTGATCAAATTTGTGGTTCTCGATTTGTGAGAGGGAAGAGGATGTCCTTGACATAAGAAGGGTCCAATCGGCAATAGTTGGTGTTGCATTCCTAAGATTGAGGAGAAGTTGGAGGAATTGAATCTGGGAAGGGTCATCTCCTTGTTGATGGAAAACCGTTGAGAGGGTTATGAATGTGTCAAAGGTACACCAAAGTTTGTTTCCATGTGATGCTCCTACATACATGGGGATATCTTTGACAGGGGAAAGTTGACCAAGGTCACCTATGAGGATGATAGAGCGATCTCCAAAAGGGAAAATTCGATGGGAAGGAAACGCTTCACGAAGACGAGAGTCAATGTTGGATAAGAGCTTTGGGCCAATGAAGCTCATCTCATCAATTAGTACATAGCGTATATGGAGGAGTCGTTCTTGGAGGTTTGCAAGGGCTTGGCCCTCAAGGAGAAGCATAGTATTTACTAGTATCCGAAGGGCAGGATGTATTGTAAGGGTGTTTATATTAAATGTCGCGACACTAGTTGGAGCAAGCAAGAGAAGAGGGGATGAGTTATCTGTGACGATGAAGAGAATGCAGCTTGCAAGCACCCAATTAAGTAAGATTTCCCTGTGCCTTCAGTTCCTTGGATGATCATGTGTAATGGTTTTGTGGTAGCGAGTTGTGTGTAGTGGGACATAATAATTTCAAAGGTTGTGCGTTGTGTTGGAGAAAATCAAATAGGAGAAATAGAAGTTGAAGAAGGTTGTAGTTGTGCTTGGTTCGATGAGTGGTTCAAGTCAAGGAATGAGATGGCCGAGTCTTGCAAGTGTAAAGGTATATGTGTGTGGCCCCAATTATGATTGGTGTCAAAGTCACGATGACCAAGCATGTCAATATCATCAAGTTGTAGGTTGTTTCCAGGGTGGAGTTGGGAGAGGAGTTCCCATTCGGACATGTCGAAAGAGCAAGGAGGATGAACTTGATGAGGGGAAGGTGTGTCAACAGGAATAGCAGGAGGGGGCAAAGGGTGTCGATCAATATGCCATGCATTGTAGCTCCGACGAAAGGATTCCCATGAAGTGACAATTTCCAAGTCTGAGGAGCCAATATCATTTGCTAAATCACTAAAAGGTTTGTATAGGAGGAGTTCACCCCAATAGAAATTGACATAAAGAGGAGAGCTGAAAGGAGGGATGTCAAGGAAACGAGGAAGGACACGCATGATTTTGGCTGGTTTGTGGGGCTTCCATTGACATTTTTGTCTACGTGCAGAGAAGGACCAATAACGGGATGCTTCGAGAAGGGGTAGATGTTCAAGTGAAGGGGGTCTTTGCATGTACGCAGAAATGAAGTTGGTTGGTGGGGGGGTGTTGGGGAGGTCTGGCAAGACATGTTTGAAAATGGTCTGGGAAGTGTTCAGGGAAACAAATGTACGACTGCAAAGAGTCAAGGGAAGTTTATGTAGCATATGGCAGGTTTCTTGCGCTCCAATGTCTCGATCAGCCACGGTTTCAGACAATAGTTTTTGGATAGGCAATAAGATTCCCTCTTCTACAGGGGCGGCATGTGCGATATGTGTTAGAATGCCATGGTAGCTCTCAAATTTGTTCTCTGATTTGGAAGCATAATTTGAAATGTATGAGAGGACAACATGACGAGAGAGCACAGGTTGGAAATCAACATTAGCTCTCCATACAGAGAGCATAAGAGGGTTGTGTACGTTTAAAAGTTCATCATTTCTAGCTGGGATGTATTTTTTTTGGCCAGAAGCGTCAATGAACATAGAAGATGTTTCGTGCAGTTCAAAGGGAAAACCATAGCGACAAACGAGGGATGTGACCTTTTTTCAAAGATAAGAGGACTCACTGCATTTTATGTGGTGTTGCACATAATTGACAAGGGTTTCGTAGTCGTCTTTTTGGTGTCCTTCAAGTATGGAGGATGCCGCAAGTGTGCAAGGGTCTTGGTGAGATGCTCGATGGAATGCGGGGACACGAAGGTGCGTGGGATGAGGGTTCCATGCAGTTAGGAAGCTATCAAAGTTTTTTTTTGCAGTATCTACAGCGAGGGAATCATTCCAATCAAGGGTGTTCATATTGGGTGTGTCCTCCAACCAAAGGAATCTGTGTATATGAGAAGAACAACGGTTTTTTCAGTCATACCTATATTAAGAAGGGAAGGAAAAAAAAACAAAGTTAGGGAAAAAGTCGAAATCTCAAGTAGTAAAAGGGAATAAAATGCAAAGAGTTAGAGGAACAAACCTGCACCAGTAATCTTTTGTTTGGAATGTTTGTAGCAGGACCTCTTCAAGGAAGATGGTGAGTCTATGGTGCATATATAGAGATGCAGTATGTGGATTGGATATAATGTTATGAATTCTCCATTGGAATTGTGAAGGCAATGAAGTGGGAGGATTGGAAGGCATGAACATGTGAAGGTCATGCCATTTGGTGTCAGCTGCACTGAGGGTAAAAAAAAAGGTTGGGTTACCAAGTTGGGTGATCATATCACACAGTTCACCTCGTCTTTTGTTCCAAAAAGAGCAAGTGCCACGCAGAGCAAATCCAAAACGCATGGCATGATCAACAAAATGAGAATCTAGCATCTGGTTGAGTTGTGTACGTAGAGCTGAGACAGTTGCGGGGAGGGTGTCTTCTAGGTTACGTTAACAAATACAGCTGCAGTGGCTTGGTTATGATGGCGCATCATAAGGTTGTACAAGTAGTAGTGGAATCGAGGGTGTTGGGAAAACCTATTAGCATGGAATCGAATAAGGTGCAAAACATATTCTTGCATGGTGATTTCGTAAAGACGGGGTTGTTTTACCATGGGAACCCCTGTGGGAAATAGCGTTGGGAATCCCATTAATACGAGCCCTTCTGTATTGTATTCATTTATTGGAGAAAGACCAATGGGGGGCCAATCAATTGAAGTTGAAGGGGTGGTAGGGGTTGTACATGCAAAGCGCCTAATTTCTTCAGTCTCAATGCAAGAATTTGGCAGTGAAAAAACAAAGGATGAGGTTTCAAAGCTTGTTGGATTTGGCATTGAAGGTGTTGCATCATCAGTAGTGGGTGAGGGTAGTTGGAGGTCCGGGCCAGGGGTCATGGCATGGCGAAGAAGGGAGGACACATCTGTGGGTTCAAGTGGAAAAGCATGCAATGCTTGGAGGTCAAGGTGGACATCTTTGTAATACGGGTCATTGGAAATTTTGAATTCTAATGCAGCTAGAACATTTGAAACATGGATGATTTTAGGGGCGAATTATAGCCCATTGGCGAATTTTAAGGGGTGCCCAAAAAAAGGTGGGCGAATTTTTAATATTAAAATGGTTTTTTTTTTTTTAATTTAATAAATTAGCCCATATTTTATTTTATATATAATTTCATTTGACTAAATAGCCCGCATGATTAAACTCTAAAAATTCATAAAACCTAATTTAGCCAACCCGTCGATGGGAAAATCGTGACATTCGCCCCAATTTCTTCAGTAATGGAGGTGAAATCGCCAAAAATTTACAGTTTTGGAGGATAAATGGAGATGATTCGCCCAAATTTATGGTAGATAGGTTAAAATTTTGGTATTTCGCCCCTATTTATGGATCTTTGGGTAAATTTGTTTTAGTTCGTCCCTGATTTGCAGGCCCTGGATGTTCATCCATTGGCTATGGAGCAGCACAAGATTTGGGTTTGCTTCAGGTGAAAACGGATGGCATAGGTATGCTACATCGATTTACTTCGAGAGTTTTCCTTACAGGGTCAGCCAGGAGACTGGGTTCATTGATTATGACAAGCTGGAGGAGAAAGCCTTGGATTTCAGGCCTAAGCTTATTATCTGTGGAGGCAGTGCTTATCCTAGGGACTAGGATTATGCTAGGTTCTGTGCTGTTCCTCCATTCTTTGGCTCCTTTTTTTTATACAGATCTGTCACATGTTCTGTCTTTTCTTGATATTAAAAACACATACTTATTAGCTTAAAGGGCACTAGTTCTAAGAGTGGATGATATTGGTCACACCAAGAAAAAATATGGTCTCTTAATAGTTAATACAAATGCATATAGTTATGAACTGTTTGAAATTGTTTACTTCATTTTAACTCCATCCATGTTCTAACTATGTTGAGTCCTCTCTTCTGTCTGCAGCTGTTGAGTTCATACTATTTTCTATTTCAAGTTGATATTCACAGGCACAGTTGTTGTCATACCAGACATATCAGCCTTATCCTCACCTGGTGATAGAGCAGAATCTCATAGAGAAGGTCCTCAAAATTGAAGTGCAGCCAGTGATTATGAAGGAGTGCGTGGGCTTAAATATCTTGGTGTACGAGATCTCTCGTATCGTCTGGCATTTATTGCCAATTCTGTGTAGGTATTATAGGTCTTGTTATCCCTTACTGTACTAGATCAGTGATTCTGCATGTAAATCATAACTTGCTCTAGTGGTTTGTTTCAAAGAGTTCTCAATGTTTTTTATCATCATGTGCAGCTTCATGACAAGAAAAGAAGTGTTGATTTTAGAGGAGTAAAGAAGGATGGTGAGGAGGATGATGCACCCCATTTTACGGTAATATTGGTCCTCAATTTCTAATCTGATCTGTCAGCATCTGGGGGGAATCTTTGGTGAGCTAAAGCATCCGGTTACCCCTTTATTCCTGTAATTTATGAAGCTGTCTTTAGCATGAAATAGTTGTAATCTAATCCTCAAACCCTATGGCCTTGACTTTGTTGCATTTGTTTGGATAGAAATTTTCAAGAGCAGAAACCCCAATGACATATCTAGTTGGCTGCAAATGTAGGGCCTGTGGCAGTTTTCATTTTCCCATGTTTACTTATTGCATCCCTACTGCTGCTTGTTATTAATGCTTCTGATTGTCAGTGTTCTATGTATATAATTTCTATTTCTCCTTTCAACACATGTGGACCTCCTATGCTCATTTTGTATATCTATTGGCTATTGCCTTCAATTTCTATGAACTACTTGTGTAGAAATGATTTTGGCTTTGGCCAAATCTTTAGAGTCGTCTCTATTGTCAGTTTCTGTATTGCCATTATTTGTTTTTCAAATTTGATGCTTCTTCTGCACAGTTGTATAACTTGAGTGGGCTCAAGGGCATAACATTTGGTCAATAGAGCTACTTGCACCTACATTTGTCCAAGCCTTTTACAACATTTTCATACCAGCTATGAATCCAGCTAATTATTAACTCCATCTTGATAGCCATACTTTGTGAGTCAAATGTATATTTGTTGGCACATCCTTCTATTACCTTTCATATGGATGATATTTGGGGGGCTGCAATAGTTGGGTAGCTAGATCAATTTAACAACATTTATTCTTTTATCAAATATTGGCTACTAGTGCAAGATACTATTATTTCTTCAATCAGGTTATAAACACTAGCGTTTTGATACCATGCCAAAAATCCATGAACCATTCTCCCCAGGGTTTTGATTTATTTTAGTTTTAGGGACATTTTGAAAAGATTGATTCCAAGTTCCTTCACTAATCCTTTGCTTGAAAAGCCCCATGAAATTTTATCTTGTTGTTTTCAAGTTGGCAAGAGCTCCATTTGTACAAAGATAATGGAATGCCAATTTCAAACTGATTTCAAGATAAATGGATAAAGAGGGTTTGAGAGAGAGTTACAAACTATATAGATATGTTCAGGAAACACAATTTAAAATGAAATTTCCTGCACTCTTGGTTGAAACTTGTATAGGTCTAAATGGTCTCACTTTAGGCACCTTTAACCTTGACAAAGAAACCCCAAGTAGAGAAAATGTTGAAATCAAATATTTGTGTCCTAGGTGTGATTACATGTGCATGCTATCTCGAGTAGAGGAACAGAGAATCTTAATGGAAATTTTGAGACTACTTGCAATCTTCCATATTCCATATCACCGACTTGTAAGGTATGCCTATGAAAACTAGGTTTTCACTCTCATCTCTCATGCAAACTGGAATATTCCTATGCATACTAGGTCTTCCACTAATCATGCAAATTGGGATACACCCATGCAAACTGGGCCTTCCACTATTCTCTCATGTAAATGGGAATACTCCCGTATAAACTTAGTCTTCACACTATTCACTCATGAAAGTTGGATACACCCTTGTAATATTGCATTACTTTCTAATTGAGGTGTATATACTCATTGGAAGAGGTACGGACCTGCTCCTGCTATCAATATTCTCAGCCTTGTAATACCATGCAACATGGACCATTCTCCATAAGGTAAATCAACCTGTTATATTTCTTTCTCTTTCACTCTTTAGCCATGCACATAGCTGGTCTCTACTATAAATATTAGAACTGCATATATTTCATATTCTCTCTTGAGTTTATACTATGTATGTAGATTTGGAGAACTCAGAAAATACACTAACTATAAACCTGATTTTTTTATTTCCATAGATTCTACAACATATTTTCTTGTTTCCTAGAGGTGCATGTTTTTGGTGCGATGAGAGTGCTCAATTCCAATTTTCAGCAAAGACATTGTGCAAAATCCTTCAGGAATGGTATCCAACACAGTCTACATCTTCTACATGATATGCTAGAAAGTCTACTTACAAATCTGCCACTGGCATTTTCCAAAAATGTCTAAAAAAGCCACACAAACACTTGTGACTACTATTGTTAATGTGGCCTCTTTGCTGGCTTGTTTAAAGTGCTAAAGGAATTCCACACCTGGAGTGTTAATCGCTCACCTACTTGCTGTATGAAAGAGACTTAAATGACCTTATAACATTGTCCTAAATATCTCCAATTATCCTATATGTGATAGTATTACATAAGATAAGAATTGAGCTTCTTCCAATACTCAAAAAGTTGTATAACCTCTATGCAAACTGCTCTATATTTATCACATGAATGGCATATATGTCTTGATCCAGGGAAGCTTTAGCAACTTCTATGATGTCCTCGGCTTTGTTTTCATCTTCAACTATTTATATTAGTCAAGGTAAAGCATCATAGGGAAAAGTGGCATATTCTTCATAAACTTAGCAACTCATGGATATATATAGTTATCATTAATGATCTTAACTTGCTCAGGAAAATGCCACAAATACCATTCCCTTGCTCTCATGTGGAAAGCATTGATGTATTTTGTAATGTCCCCAGTTTTGACCCTGTTTTCATTATGTATATATTGTAATTGATCGTGGTGAGGAGCTCAAGGCAAAAGCCCCACCATTGATTTGGTTGTGTGTGTATTTCGGCAATGGGGATAGTTGTTGATGGTTTATTGTGCTATTTAGCACATTATAATTCGGCATCATGTAAATACGCACATCAATTAAAACTAAAACCACAACCAGCTACGGCAGTGCAACATTGAATGAAAATGGCGTGATTCCAAAGGATGAGGGGTGGGGGGGGGATTGTCAAACCTTAGTCTATGGGGGGAAACCCATGTTTTGCCACCTTTGTTTGATTGGTCACTTTTCCTTGTCTCATCCAACCTTGTCAACCTCTTTAATGCTTCAACTGGTGGTTGAGGAGTTATGGCTGAGTGGTTGGGGGCAGTTATTGCCTTTGGGAGTGGGGTGGTAGGGCTGTCAGTCCCATACCCACACCCACACTCCACCCACGACTCCATTCTCGTCTGTTTGTTCGTCCTCCTCATGAGGAGCAGAGGTCTGTTCATCTCCTCACGCAGAGGTCTGTTCGTTCTCCCGATGGCCTGCTGATTCGCGCGCAGAGGTGAGGCTGTTTCCCCTCACGCGCAGGATGGAATCCTCACGCAGAAATCGGGTATGTTTTTCCCGTGTATTTTGCTGTTGGGTGCAAGCTTTTCCCTCATGCACAGACCGTTGAGGTCGATTTCCCATGTGAGAGCCGTGCTCACTGTCTCTGTTTTGGGGTTGTTGTCTTCCCCACGTTTTCGGATGGCTGTGGTGTCCAATTACGTTTGGGCCGCTATGCATTCGAATTGAGTTGTTTTCTACAGTGGTCCACGTCTGAGTTTCCTTGCTGTCTGGGACTGTGTATAGCTGCCATCGTTGGCATTGTGGGTTGTGGCTGTTGATTGCCACAGTCGTTGGCTGAGTCTCCCGTGGTTATGCTGGGAGTGTTGTTTCCTGTTCACTATGGGCTGTGAATTGTTTCCATTCTTCGCTGTTGATTGGGATGTGGTTGTTTCCCTGGTTTGGGGCGTTGTTGCTAAGTTGTTTTGGCCACGTTAGGGCCAAGAACAACTCCGTGCTGTCCGTTGGACTTGAGCTATGTTCATTCACGGTTTGGGGCTGTCCCCAGTTGTTTTACTTCTTCTCAGAGCAGTGAAGGGATTGTTTGGTTGCTGGTATGCAGTGGTTGAACCTTGGACTGTGCTGGCTTGGCTGATCTGTTGATGGCCTGATAAACCTAGCAGTGTTGGTTTGACTATTTTGTGTCCCCTTGGCCATGTGCAAGCCTGCAACTTACCCTTATTCCGGAGGAATCATGCCCAACTCGGGGGTGGCAGCATTGCTGAGAGATCTATGAGCAAGCTGGACTATGGTTGGGTGGAACGTTGCAGCGACGTAGCTGGTTGCGGGATTCTTCACCAAAAGATAAGCCTGCTGTCTATATTTCATCTCTGCAATTATATATTCAATTGATTAATTATGATGAACATGTTTATGCTGGAAATGTATGTGTGTTGCTTCCGCTGTATGATTGAGGATTCAGGAATTTGTGTATGCTTAGGCATCTTAACATGCATCCTGTAAGTTTTAATTCCAGCGTTGATTTATCCTTGTTTATGTTCATGGGGCGGTTTGCCCGGTCGTGTTTGATGTCCATCACGTCCTCTTCGCCGGTCTGAGGGATGGGGACGTGACATATTTGTCTAAGGTATCGTGAAAACTAAACAACCTGTACGTCCATATTGATATTGAACATCACCTTGGATCTGTTGTAGGTTGTTCATGTTTATTTGAAACTTGTCTTCATGGTGCTTGCCCCTCTTTCTGGTTTTTCCTAAAATTTGAGATGAACATGATATAACTCACAAAACTACATAGATTTAATGAATGCTTCCATTACTGATCCATTCTACTAGAAAACATGGCAGTCCTGTAGCATGACATTATACCGTCATTTTTAAGATCTATAAGACATTAAAACTCAGACAAATAAAGTGCATTTTAGGGTTTATTGAGGCTGTCCTGAAGGTGAAATTCCTAAGCAAATTAAAACCAGCAGCATACCCATAAGTCAGAACAATAGTTCGAAGAAGTTCCTTGGATAATCACACCAACAAAAAGTGGATTATTGGTAACAATTTTCATCAACAACAGTTTATGGCATCCCTTGGAGTGAACATAGAAACATTCTATGGTAGCCTTGCTCTTCCATACAGATTGTACCCTAGTCACAAATATTTTATGGACATATTTGTTTGACTGTGGTGGATGGAATTTCCAGTGGCTATGATTAGCAGCATGCACCTAACACACTAGCATATTTGAAACTTTGGTCTCCACTTACCTAGGCATTCACTCCAAGTCAAGTGAGGCGCATTCCTCTAGGAAACTGGGTGTGCTTTATTGCTGGACAGTGGGATCTATCTATGAGTTCAAGTGGGGCACTCCACTAGAGTCATTTATCTCCCATTTGGTAACTATTTTCCTTAGTCAATAAAATAATGAGGGGTGCATTAGTAAGCATCCTAAGAGACAATTTTAGTGTGTGTTGCAGTGAGAGCAAGTGTAAGCAACCTGTGTACTAGATGTTGTAATATTCTTTTCTGAATAATAGTGAGTAGTTGTGATTGCTGTTAGAGTTTGTATTACTGTTTGTAATTTCCATATTGCACAAATATATATTTAGCTTCCTTCTATCTGCTATTTTCAATTAACACAGAGTACATTGTTTTCCCTTCTAAACTTAATTTAAAGAAGTTTTAGTATATGCAGATCTAGGCTTTGATAGGTGTAAATTAAGCTCCAAAATTTAGGACCTGTAGGTTTCATTTGTGAATGTAGATATGAACTATTATGTAAAGTTTAACAATGGCATGGAAATATGATATTGTGTTGGGCATTGGTGTGATGTGCAAGGCAGTGAGAACACAGATGTTGCCAATGAATGAGTTTGTTGCTGAGATAAAACATAAGTTGTTTTGATTGTAATGGTGACAATAGTGCTACTGAGATTATATATGAGTATCCTTTATATCCATGTACATTGTGGGCTATAAAATGAGTTGTTAATTTTGCTTGGATTGCAAGGAGAGAAGACTCAACAACCTACATGGACATGAATTTAAATTTGAACATCATGATTGCTAGCACTTGATCCTTGCATGGTTCCTCCTTGAGAATTAGTCAAAATGACAATATTGTGTGGTGGCTATTATCATGCTCCCCTCTGCATGCCTTATGGGAGGCTAGGAGAGCTGCTAATTCCACCAGTGCAACTGCCACATGGTCCAATAACGACAAATGAGAAGATGAAAAGACAGCCAATGAATTCAGCATAACAGCTGTTGGGGCTTAATAAATTCTATAACATAAGAAACCCTAATCTCTAGGAAAGCCCAACACTCTGTATGCTTTTGGCTGCCCGTTGGATGCACATATTCTATGTTGGTTGTCATTGCTTGTGTATTGGCTGTTTACCTTGCTTTCTCCTTCTCAGCCCCCATAAGCCTTCATCTTCACAGGTCTATAGAACAGATGGAATCTAGGATTATGTAGACTGGATTTGCACTTTTAGTGTTTTGCAAGAGGCATTTTTTCTACTTCAAGGTTTTCATCTCTGCTTTGAGCCCAGTAGTGTCTTTGAAGTGCTTATGTACATGGATTGCTGTTGGTGGTAAATATGAGCTTTAATGCCAATTATTTAAGAAGTTGTAGAATATGATTTATTTTTCATTGTGTGACTATATATCCTACTTTTGTCAGATGTTTAGCTAATTGCTTTTGTGCTCTGCACCTTTGAGTTATATCCTTTGTTCCTAACATAGGCTGGTTGGAAGTTTATTATTTTACACAAATCAATATTTTTGTTTTTGTTTATATTTCCCGTCGATTCTGTAGTGATATGTTCTTCACTTGTTAATTATTTGCCCTTGTTTTCCCATACACCATCTCTTCGTAGCCAACCTAGCCATCGCAACCAGTATAGAAAAATGGAAGAAAGAAAGAAACAGGAAAAAGAAAAAGAAAAAAGAAGGATACATGCATTGTATGGCCATTCTATCTCACACAGAACAAGATCTACTGGATTGATTGTTTACATTGTTTGATTTAGGTCAGCCAAGAAACATGATAATGTCATCAATGGAAACCATGCAAGAGCAATCAGACATGATTGGAATGGCCAGAAATACTAGCCTTCCTCAGAAAAGGGGCTAAGAAGATGAAAATGGTGTTGGATTAACAGATAAGAAATGGTCAGGATGGGACTGCACAAATTTGTGAACTCAGAAATGGCTAGGGTGGGACTGCACAAATTTGACATACTCGGGATTATGGTGAGTATTGACTGTTGACACTCTGTTAACAGAATTCATAAGAGCATTGAGACTGGTAAGTATTGATCTGTTAATACTCTGTCAAGGAAAATCGTAACAGCATTAAGGTAAGTATTCATCTCAGAGCTGGACTTGCCATACTAGGGAGTGTTGGGAGTCATACACAAGAGTGTGGAAACTATGGTTTGGAGGTCTTATGCACACAGGGAGGGTTTGTGATGGGCATACTTTTCTGGGTCAAAATTTAGAAATGAAGGTCTCCCACCAAAATCTACCCCTTGGTCTCTAAGTTCTCAAAGAATGAATAAAAAAACTCTTGCTCAACGACTTAGTGAAAATATTCTAATTATGCAATGAGAGCAAGCCAATAGAGCATTGACCATTGTCCTAAAGCCATCGATCCTGCATATAGGGTCATCATTCAAAGTGATTTGGAGTGAGTAAGATTTCTAGAATGAGACAATATTTGACCTTTCAATGGCATAATTGTCTTTAAAGAGTGGTCAATGAAGAACACTAGTAAAGCGGGGCATTTAGGATCCTTTTTCCCATCTTGCACAATCTTGAAAAGGAGATCTTAGGGTTGCTTGATCCATAATAAGAGTCAGATTTTGGTGTTTGATCCATAATAAGAGTTAGAATCAATCAGGTCCTGAATTGAAAGAAGAGAATTTAGTCTAAAAGGTGTTTCAGCAGGACCATGTGTTGCAGTCCAATAACTGTGCACATTAGAGTGACAATCGATAGTGTTATAGACGCATGTCGCACTTATATTTTAGTTGTATGCACGTAAGCACTGACCCAGGGGCACAACTTTGGGTGCAATATCACAATTTAGTTTGACACAGGTTTGCTGAAGTGGATAGAGATCTCAACAAGTGGTTATGAGCGGAAGCTCACAGTCATAAAAAATTGTCACATCTTTTCTCTGTCTTTTCATCTTCTTGACTATTGTACACTAATGTATTGTTGAGATATGAGCAAATGAGATCTACAATGCTTCATATTCATCATGTTGTATTTATATTCCTTTCTCATTTTGTAATGGGGTTGAGTGACGGTAGTAGTACAACTGATTCATTGGATCTTTGGAGTTTGTAGAAATTGATGGATTGTAGTTGCTGATAAAAAGCTTCAATTCTGTTCATATCTTTGTTGTACATAATGTTTTGTTTAATGAAAATTTGGAGTTGATATTTTCTTCAATTTTTTTTTGCCTATTGTGTGGATTCATTTTCCAAGATTGTTTGATTACTTCAATATTTGCTTGCCATTTTATATTGGCTGTGTATGCAGGATTATATATTGCAGTTGTTGCACTTATTTCCACTAGGAATACTTTGGGATCATATTGGTATTAGACTTTTAGAGCATTTTTTTTCAAATGTAGTTGCTGATTTGCTACACAATTTATGGGCAATATTTGCTCTCAGACAAAGAAGGAAATGGAGGATGAATTGCAGAGTTGTGTTGGAATGGTTGAAGCCAAAGTTGCTACTCTAAACTCAAAATTTGGGCCTATGGATGGTTAATTAATGAATATAGCCCATCTGTGGCAGAATTTAACAACTTCTATAACAACATGATAGGCTACTATTCAATAGCAATTGTTTGATATCAATCTAGGCAAGAAATGAATTACTTCTCAGGGAGGCTCGATGCTAAATCTAGGTTCCTCTTTCAAAGTGAAGCCCAAAGTGAAAATTTCACTCTACGACCGGTCAGTTGGATGCCTTGGACTTGATAATTTCCCAAGGAAGTTAGATCCCCCTTTTTCAAAGTGCAACAATTTACAGATGGTGACAAAGTTGTATTTGAAAAACTATGCATGCCTAGGCAAGCTTTGCTGTGGTGGGAGGAATTATGTGAGTGCAAGATAAATATTGGTTCCATGCAGGCTGTGACTTGGGACATATTTAAAGCCTCAATGAATAAAAAATTATACCCCATTAATTATTGGAAGCTCTTAACAACAAGAGCGGCAATACCTGATTTAAAAATCCAATCAATTGGTAGATTCCTATATGTTATATAGCATTTAACTCAGATTGATGCATGAAGAAGCCGAATTGGTGGTCAAGTCAAATTAGCAGAAGCTAATAAAACTTGGAAGAAGATTAATAGTGTTGTTGTTGCTAATGCAAAGCATGGTGCACAAATGAAGCCATTTAATGGGACTGCACAAATGAAGCCATTTAGTGGGACTGTGAGTTCTGTGCACTGTCTTTTAACTTGTGTGAGCAGTGAGGCTATGTGGGCATGGCAATGTGAGGGAGACCATGTGAGTGAGAGTTGAGACCTTCGGCCTGTGACTCCTGGATGCTATGAAACATAATTCTTGCTGCTGGATGTTGTGGACTGTTGGAATCGTAGAAACCTTACTGCTGGATATTTATTGTTGTGGCCATAGTTAAAAGTTAAAACTTAATACCTCAAGTATTTGCCATAGTCCCTTATTGGATATTGTGGGTACAGTGAATAGTAAATACTTAATTATTTTCTGCTGCTGGACAATAAATACCTCAAACATTTACTATTACGTGGCTGTTGGTTGTGACGTTGCAATTGGGAGAAAATACTCAAAACAGGGTCTAGCACTGCTGGAAGAAAATGCCTAGAACAAGGTACTTCTAGACTTGTTCTCTTGCTATTGTGTGTGCTTTTGCCAATTGGATAAGCTTAAATTATTGTTATGTAATAGTTTTAATGGTTAACGCTTCAATTCTCATATTTTAAATCTTTTTAGTATTTGGGATGGCCTCCAATGTTGGAGACTTCAATGTTCCATAGATTTTGTGGGGTGATTCCACATGTCCCCTTGGATGTGTTCCCTTGCTCCCAATTTGCACATCCCATAAACTTGGTGGAACATTGGTGTTTTTTTTCCTTGGAAATAAATCCTTGGGAAACATTTGGGCACTTTCCCCCATTTTGATGATGGTACCCAATCTAAAACTAGTGGTGTAGACTTTGTGTGCTTAACTAACCTTGTGGTAATCTAACAGCTGACTGGCACACAATATGTACATTAAGCATATAATGAAAGTAACACATTAAGCATATGATGAAGGTAACAAAAGGAATTATGATAAGATAAGATTATTTTATTAATGTCCAACAAATGATCCCAAAAGTAGGTCAAGAGAACTGTGCAGTACCATGATAACAATACAAAGTGGGATCCCAAAAGTAGCTCCTATAAAAAGCTAAAAGCAGAACTCAAACCTAACCCCAACTCCATATATGAATTTGAGGTTATGTTTTAGGTAAAAATAGATTCTACATTATACTTTTTTGTTGTAACATTGATGATTTGAGCTACGTTACCTTCATGCAGCTTATTTTAAGATTGATGGTTTGATATTTATCTCTTACATTGTCTCTTTCTTGTATCTAATAGGAAATGACGCTGGAATTTGAGAAAGCTAGGCCAAGGAGCTATCTCTTCACATAGATAGTTTCCTAACATTAAATGATAAATAACTAATTTGACAACACTTTAGTTAAGAAAGAATGGGCTCATTCAAGTACATGAAACCATGTTGGTGTTTAGCACAAATATCTTGACAAATTTTTATGGTTTGTTTATTGCTTTTGTTTGAAGCATTTTGTCGATTTTTGAAGTTTGTGTGTATTTTGGTTAAATATTGTGTTAATTCCTTTGAATGATTCTAGTTCTCATTCGATGCTTGATTTAACCCTTTGTTGTAGCTTGAATCAAGGTTGGTTTTAGGATTTGAGAAAAGATTCTTTTATTAACTTTTAGTTGCATGAATTAATTTTCTTTAGTTTTTCAATTCTTTTATGCTGACTGTATAGTTTCTTTGTAAATACTTATCTTTATTCAAAAAAATAAACGAGCTCTACATATCTAAGCAGAGAGAAAAATGGTCTATGCACTAGGTTCCTATGCATTGATCGTAGAATACCTATTAGCACAAGACCAACATTCATCTAATGCAATAATCAATTGGCATAATTACAATGCATAATTGTATTAGCCTCCATGACCATAATTGGCTAGTGGAGGCCAAGATCGAGCATAATGTATGATTCTATGAGTTTATCAATTTGTCAAGATTCAGGTCCCCACATGTCCGTTGGACCATTAAGGGATGAGATAACAAGTGGAGTCCCCACTTGCCCTGAATCTAGTCAGTGCAGTTGTGTTTCATTGACACCTTCCTATTGTGACTCGTAAGTCTACATGTTCTGTTGTTGATGATGTGATTCATGTTATTTGACTAATGTTGTTATTCTTTTATTTTGACAATATTCTATAAATCAGTGAAAGATTCACCAATTTTTACAATTTTTTATAAGGAAGTTAAATATTCACCAAGTTTTTACAACATTATATAATAAAATGAAAGATTCGCCAAGATTTTACAACGCTATATAATAAAATGAAAGATTCACCAAAATTTTACAACATTATATAATAAAATGAAAGATTCGCCAAATTTTATATATATACATATTATGTTATTGATAAAATTGCCTTCAAATTTTCCTATATATCGGAGATATTTGCCCAATTTTTATACATATAAATCTAGGGGGGTTCTTAAAATTATCCCTGATTTGAACGGCTAACAATGAATTCATAAGGCTTGTTTGCAACATTGAATTTGTGAACAACAAGGATGTCCAAGTCTGCTAAGAGACATGGAAGAGAGGTGGCTATTGTGGACATGTCTTGTGGGAAACTAATAGTATGGCCAGAGTAGTTGTACTGGACACTGCGTGCATGCGTAACTTGAAGTATTGGATTGACTCGGGCAATTAGCATTTCTTCTATTTGAGTCAGGTGTGCAAGTTCACATGGTTGGTTTCCAGGATCCATGTTGTTATCTATGGAGAAGCGATGGCCATGTCGCTCATTAGTACATCGAGAGCATGTATAGATTCCATTGGAAAATCGTGTTTTCATATTTGGATATGATTCCTTGCATATGGAGCAAACATGAAGTGGGTGGAGGCGAGCAAGTCGGTTAAGAAAGAAAATGTGACCATCTGGCAAGGGGGTGGTTGGAGGTGGGGGTGTAGTGGATGTGTGCATTGGGGTAGGGTTGATTAAAGCATTGATGTTTCCACGTCTAGATTGAGAAATAAGACGTCTCTGTGCATTTTGGCGGTCCTTTGTTTGGCTATAAAGAAGCCTTCTATGTGCATTTCTTTGTTCACATGCACTATTGGACGACATAGGTTGTTGAAGAGAAGGAGCTTTGCCTTGTACCTGGAGGAGACATTGACAGGAATTTCAAATGCTATAAATGTGTGCTTGTAAGAAAAAGTGGAGGCATGTATATTAAAAGCAAGATATGCAAAGCACAAATAAGAAGGTATGTCTACATAGAGAAAATAACGCATTGTTAAATTTTTGCAAGAAAGAAGGTATAAAGAATTTTTTGGATGTATGTGGAGCATATATGTATGTGAAAAGTAACGAACGAGCAGTATAGTAGGAAAAGCAAAACTACATATATGACATATTAAACATTGTATACATGTAAGAAAACGTGAAATGTTGGATAGACACATATAGATAAATATAGTGCATGTGAACCAATGTAAGTCGTGCTTTAAAATAAAACACGTAATGTATACAATAACACATATGTCATGTGAGCACAAAATTAATAGTAGCTAATTACATTGCAGATATTTGTAAAAAGACAGGAAAGTAAGGGAAAAGTCTATAGACAAGCAATGAAGGAAGGGAAGGGGGGGGGATATAGTGTTTGTGATGAAGTGGAAGAAACATAATTGGGTGAAGCTGAGGCGGAATGCATTTGGAGAGATGGGATCGTGTATTCGAGGGTATGATGTCTTGAATATATGGAGGAAGAAGAAAGGAGTGAGGGAAGAGTAAGATGTGGGAGGGTGAGTAAAAGGGGTGGTTGGAATAGACGGGGGTGGAGTGTATGAAGGGGAGGTTAGAGACGGTGTGCAACAGGATGGCTTTGAGTAGTGAGTCCATGTATTTCTTCAAGGAGTTTGGCTGACGTAGCAACATAAGGAAGCTCTTCAGAATTGACAATGGTTGTCTTCAATCGTGTAGTGGAGTTGAAAGTCTCTGTCTTAATGGACAAGGTGAAAAGGTATTGTCATGAAGTTACTTGCAGAGAGATGTCCTTTATGGCTGAGGGCTCAGTGGTGAGCAGGCATAAATATTTTGCAGAGACACCAAGTAGTTTGTTGGTTGCATCATCAAAAGTTGTGGCCTCATTGATCTGGCCGGTGTGATCTTGCAAGGAAAGATTTAAAATGTACATGTAGTCACATTTTATGAATTCACCATCACATTTGCTGCAATGCCAAGTGTTGAAACCTCTATGTGCAATTTTCTTCATGCATTGAATGCCATCAATAAAGAGAGGGCATGCAAGGAAGTGGAATTCATCCATGTTAATGTCAGCAATGGAAGCGTGTACAAAGAACCAGAGGGCCTTATTAGAGGGTTGCATGCTTTGTAAGTTGAAGACTGTTTTAGATGGGTGTGTTTGAGACATAGAGCCTATGCACTTGCAACTCAAGGATGGCGATGCAGCACAAAATCCATGACCAATGTACCATGTTTGAAGGAGATGGGTTGCCTCAATATCTGGATCGATAAGGACGATACTACTGGGAACATTTCCAACTGTTTTACCATTGTAATAAGTAAGACGACTACCCTTTATTACAAGGATAGGTGGTGGGTCAGAGGAGTATAATGAAGCAAGATGAGACCCTCAGTGTGAAAATGATGTCCCCAAAGTGTGACATCGATGCTAAAACATGATGTGTCTCTAAGGCAAACGATTCTTCTACTTGTTTCAGAACCGTCTTTTTTTCGAATCGTAGATGTAGGCGAGACAAAGATGACCAGGCCAATCAGGTCAACCATGGAATTTGAAGGTAAACTTTGAAGGTCATTGATTATTTTAAAGTGGAAGGAATGTAAAGGAATGGAGGGAAATTCATTGAGGCAAGGGTGGATGGTCGACATAGATGAAAGGACAAACTCAAGATGGTTGTTCAAATGGTTATATGAAGGGTTGCTTGTTTTGATTGTGCCATTCGAGATAGTGTACACTGTCCCTATTTCAACAAGGGAATAAAAGGTGTCAACAAAGTTGTTAAAGGCAAAGACATGGATCTCTTCTCTAGAACAGTCAAGAAGGTCAAAGCCAAATAGTTTTCTTGGCCTGCGTTGGTTGGTGTATTCATGGATGGGTGTCTTTGCAAGCACATGACCTTGGACAGACCATTTTTTATAGTTGGGATTAAGTGCTTTGAATGGAACTATAGTAGTTGGCATGGGTATTGGTGTATCTGATGCTTGGGATGAGTAAACATCGCTTTCTTCTGTGAGGCGACTGGGTTGGCTAGTTGATGAACCAATTGGAATGCCAAAGCTAGTTGGTAGTAAAAGAGGAACATGGCTCCCAATAAGGGCAAGCTTGCGGTGGACTAGTTCAAGGTCGAGTATTGTAATAGTCCTGTAAGAGAAGAAAAGTCAAGAATTAGTAAAGGGGCTAAATTATTGATGAGGGGTGGTAGGTAAAAATGTAAAGTCTAAGATAGATAAGAGAGGGCTTGAAATAATGGGTAGAAGAAAGTACATGTTATTATGAATGACGGTGCAGGTGCACTTGGAGATATTGATGATAGAGCCTTCCTGGAGTTCTCCATTTGACATGAGGGAGTTGAAGGTAGTTGGGAGCAAATTCTGATGCGTGTTGTTACCATTAGAGATAGTAATTCGAAAGCATGGAGTAGTTTCATTTATTGGGCCAAATGGCTGGAGCAAAAAAACCTGCAAAAGTGGCTGCAGATGTATAGAACCAGCCAGCAAAGGAGCTATCGCATTTTCTGTCAAGAGTGCCTCCATTGTGAGGGGGGAACACTGAGAGTAAGAGGGAAAAAACATGTAAGTATATGACCATTTTTGATATATATATATACTATTGCAGGAGTTAGATACAAGCATGCCATAAGTACATTGAAATTGTAGAAGGCAAGAGAGAAGAATGTAAAAAAGTGACAGAAAGGCGATATTTTTTTGTCTTTTGTTTAATATAATGTGAGAAGAAAAGCATAAAATGGAAGCAAGGCTTAAAGTGTATTAGAGCTACGATCCAATAAGGAATTTATTGGATCCTTCAGGCCTTATCAACATATCCCTTCTCCTCACCCCCCTACCTCATTACAACCCTCATTATTTGTTTTACTGAGGTTCATTCTCTTTGCTTCAATACACCCCTCCTTGTGCCTTTCTCCTCCAACACACTATTCATCCTCTAATCCGCGATATCTAGCTTCGCATTTCGCTCTATCACTGTATAGGGAGGAGATCCAAACTAACGATGTGATCCATTGGTCGTTGCTAATGCAACTAAGGGTTAGGTGGATGTAACTAAATACAAAGGAGTTGGATAATAGAAGTAGAAGATAAATAGATACAATATTGTTGCAAGATTAACCTATATGTGCATTATGAAAGTATACTTGGAAAAGTACAAGTTATTTCCAATAGGTATATACATATGTTGTAAGTAATCTACGTCAGAGTTATGTTTTTATTATGTACTTGACATATCTAAATTAAATTAAAAAAAAGACACTTCATATTAGTAATACATGACAACTAATGACAAGAAACTTCTAAGAGTATATGTGTTGTGAAAAAATGTAATTAATTGAAGTAAATGCATAATTTTAAAATCGATAATGAAACCATAAGTTTAAGCGCAACACTACATTTTATAGTAAATGTATGGTAGGAAGATAATAATAAAAATAGAATTAGTTAAATTCAATTGCTGTTCAGATGTACAGATAATTTTGTTCACGTAAGTATACTTAATGTAAGCACAAGTCTTTTGTAAAGCATGATCAAAACTAAATGTTTAAGAGACATTCAAATGGCCCACTTCGAAGAAAACAAAGATACGTAAGGAATTGCATTCTATGTGTAAAATGCACAATTAAAAACGACAAAGAAGACTACATCCAACCGTTAGCACTTGAAGGTAAGTTTATGGCCAAGCAAGGAACAGAAACCAACATAGTTCTGACTCAGACAAGGAGTTTAATAATTTATCTGTGATGAATGTAAAACTGTTCGTAAAAACTTGACTAAAGCACAATCAAAGTAAATGTTTAAGAGACATTAAAGTTGGTCCTTGAGATGCATTTCCATTTCCAATACACATAGTAGAAAAATAGGAAAAGTACTGTGAAACAAACACAAGAAGATATAAAAACAAATGGTAAATAGGTCTTGTTTGGATATGATGTATACTTAGACATATTGAGTCAGTTGTTGTCACTAAAAGGACAAGCTGTTAGAAGGGCTACTTTGAGAGAGAGAAGGTTAAATTGGTATGGGCTAAGGTTAGATACACATAGCAACAAAACCGAATAGGTAAAAAGGCATAAATTGTGTCGTTTTCTCTTGAAGCGTGATCAAAGATATTACGTGTATTAAGAGACCATCCATCTGCAACAACCTATCTCATACATTAGCAAACGGATAGGAAGGCATGTATAGGTAGACTACAAAAGGGATTGTTGTTGTGTGTTGGGAGAAGAAAAACAAGCTTTAGAGTTAGAGGACCTTTTAAGGAAGACGATATATTAGAGGTACATGGATAGACGATATATTAGAGCTACATGGATAGGAAGGTCCTCACTTGGTTTTTCAAAAATTCAAAAAGAAGGCATAATTCATTTGAAAGTATCGAAGTGGTGCACAAGAGAAGTAGTTGAATGGGAAATGAAGAAGGCCTAAGAGGAACAGTAGTATGGGGTTGCCCTATCCAAAAAAGGAAGCAGTCCTAAAGGCACATGAAACGTAAATCCTAGTTAGTAAAAGGGCAGAAAACTGAATTTTAAAGCAGCATAGAAATGAAATGATGGAAGTGAAATGCAAACCCTTGTATGTACGAACAACAAACCAAGTAGTGCAAATTTGACTGGATTGTGAAACACTGGAGAAGCGTCAAACCACAGGCGAGTAGAAATGCACCACATGATATGAGCTAAAATCGCATGTGGCACAATGTCCTGAAAAAAGGTCACGCGTTGCACTCCCCCCCCCCCTTCATTATTGATTTAGTCTGGTGATGTCTGCTTCTCGCAGAGAGGGGGCCAGAGTCGTGAAGTGGTTCTGTAGTTGGTTAGCTGGTTAGAGTATGGATTCTATGTTTTTAACAGTTTCCCAGTTATTGCACAGTATGTGTATGCCGTGTCCTTGAAGTGGCGTAACAGACTTTATCGGGTCTAGGGTTTGAAGGGGGTGAAATCCAAGTATGTAATTTTTTTTTGCGGGGAAGCTTCGGTGTACTGATTACAGGTGTGGTTTAGGAGTCTCGAAAGCCAAGTATGTTGATGAAGGATTTGAAATAAAGTACTGAAGTGTGTGAAGATGCTCTACCTATGAAAGTGGTGGCATCTTGAGAGCACGAAACTGAATGGCAATGCAAAACACAATAAATGCATGAGGGAGGAGTGTTTTATTGACACAATGTGAAGTGACCGCCATGAATGGTTTATGTGAAAAAGGACAATTCCATCTTATATTCCCGTGGAGTCCGTCCACCCAATAAAAGTATTGAAGGGCGGTTAGATGGTTGCGGCATTAGTATTAGTTACAAAACTCCTTAGTGCGGGTTGGAGAAAGTTTCAAAGCAAGCTATCTACCACCCTTCAATGTTTGGGGTTTAATAGGTTCAATTCTAGTGTGGGTAGGACGACAAGCAGCAAGCAAAGGAGAGTCCATTTGATGAAGAGAAGGAACATCTGAAGCGAGGGTAGACTACCGAAGGAGCAGAAGAAGACATGATGCGAACAGATCCTACGAGAGGAGTGGAATAAACCGATGTGGTGCAGGGAAGAAGCGGGTGGAGCAACAAAAGAAAGTTGTGGGATTTAAGAAATAGAAACGGAGAAAATGAAGAGCCTAAAGGACATGAGTCAACAAAGTAGGACACATGTGGATTTTGGGTTGGAGGACGGGAGAAGATAACCACAGGCATGCTCAATCCAAATGGAAGAAAGAAAGAAGGCTACTCTAGGTATGTAGTTTCAATGAAAAGTGACCCCGCTAAAGGGATACAACCATTGCATGCGTTCTGGAATAAGGTTTCCACATTTTATGATGTTCTTCCATGTTTTACAGTACCTTCGTTTCTGCTATAGTTCGGCTACAGTCTGGTGATTTCTGGAGAGCCGTGAAGTGAGAGCCTTGGTTTAATGATGGATGTTGATGGCTAACACTTAATCTTGAGAGATAACTAAACTGGGAAGGTAGTTCTAACTCCTTTAGTGTTCTCAACAGCTTTGTGATGTGTTACAACACATTAGTAGCGGAGGACATGACAAAGGAGGAAAAGAGAATAGTTACGGGTCAACAAAGGGCTTGACTATGCTCTCTCTCTCAATGTATGTATTTTTTTCTTATGTGTCATCACTGTATAACAAGAAAATCCAAACCGGAGATGTCATATGTGCGTACTTGCATAAGTAAAAGCTATTTTGAAGATGTATAAACTTATGCATTAATTGATCTACTGCATGCCTATGTTTTGATTTTTTACTTGGAACAACAAAGCTTAAGACACTTGAAAAGATAGTGTCAACCCAGAGCAGTAGTGGGGATAGTCCCCTATGTTGCATTGCTATAAAGGATTTTACATTTAAGTGCACCAATGTGTTGTTTTCCACAAAGGGAGTGTAGGCAAAAAAAACAGAAACACTCGTCAATCGTTTACTAATGGGGAAACAAAGAAGACATTTTTTTCCTTGAAATTCAGGTTATTGAGCTTTGCTGACCCATTACCTCTCTTTTGAGAGGGGGGAAATGAGAAAAAAAAACATTGAAAGGAATCCAGGTCATTAAGCTATAAATATGAACCAAAAGTTAAGTGTTGAACCAAAAGGTAGAATCACTATTTTCAGGCAAAATGTTTATACACATAGTATATTTCTCTTAAATAACAGTGGACTATGATGTACTTGCAAATCGAGAATATTGAAGATGCTTTGATTATTATGTTGTTGATGTTATCATAGGTTAGTGCACATGCTTTATATGTAGCACTAAGTATTCTTGAAATCAAAATTTCATTTTATGTGCAAAAGGGTCAAACAAGGATGCACTTTTGAATTACTTGATGCTGAAGACAAGCAACCTAGAAAATAAATGTGTTTCCGGTTTTATGTAGAACAAGATAGCAAAAGAAAATAACTGAGTAAACAAGAGATAGGACTCAAGAGCACCAGACAGGCACAAGTTTTGTTAATGCCTGCCTAATTATTTTAGTAATGGCAATGGAAGCCGTGCAATTGCTGCCAAGGAACATGCCAGATTCACTTCAGTTACTTATCTCATTGTCTGATAAGGCAAGGCACAAACGATGAAAGTGTAATAACCTTGTTGGTCAGTTTAAGTTCTTGAAGCCTATGTTTAATGGTATGACCTGCCTAGATTGGAGAGTGGATGTGTTTAGGGTTGGGGGTCGAGGGTAGAAGGATACAACCACTGTGTTGTAGTTCAAGTGCAGGGAATCAACTAATAAAAGGAGGAAAAAAGAATAATTACAGGTCAACAAAGGGCTTGACTATATTCTCTCTCTCAATGTATGTATTTTTTTCATGTGTGTCATCACTGTATAACAAGAAAATCCAAACTGGAGATGTCATACGTTCTTACTTGCATAAGTATAAGTTATTTCCAATATGTTTGAACTTATGCATTAATTGATCTAGTGCACACTTATGTTTTAATTTTTTACTTGGAACAACAAAGCTTAACACACTTGAAGAAATGTGTTTGAAAAAAATAGTGTCAATCCAGAGCAATAGTGGCGATGGTTCCCTGTGCTAGAGTGCTATAAAGGATTCTACATTAAGGTGCACCAATGTGTTGTTTTCCACGAAGGGAGTGTAGGCAGAAAAACAGAAACACTCATCAACCGCTTACTAAAGGGGAAACAAAGAAGACATTTTTTCCTAGAAATTAAGATTATTGAGCTTTGCTGACCCATTACCTCTCTTTTAAGGAAGGGGGGAAATGAGAAAAAAACATTGAAAGGAATCTAGGTTGTTAAGCTATAAATATGAACCAAAAGTTAAGTGCCGAACCAAAAGGTAGAATCACTATTTTGAGACAAAAATGTTCATACACATAGTATATTTCCCTTATATACCAGTGGACTATGATATACTGGCAAATCGATAATATTGAAGATGTTTTGATTATTATGTTGTTGATGTTATCATAGGTTAGTGCACATGCTTTATATGTAGCACTATGTATTTTTGAAATCAAAATTTCATTTTATGTGAAAAGGGTCAAACAAGGATGCACTTTTGAATTAGTTGATGCTGAAGACAAGAAACCTAGAAACTAAATGTGTTTCCTGTTTTGTGTAGAACAGGATAGAAAAACAAAATAACTGAGTAAACAAGAGATAGGACTGAGGAGCACCAAATAGGCACAAGTTCTATTAATGACTACCTAGTTATTTCAGTAATGGCAATGGAAGTTGTGCAATTGCTGGCAAGGAACATGACAGATTCACTTTAGTTACTTATCTCATTGTCTGATAAGGAAGGCACAAACACTGAAATTGTAATAACCTTGTTGATCAATTGAAGTTCTTAAAGGCTATGTGTAATGTTATGAGCTCCCTAGATTGGAGAGTGGTTGTGTATTCCCTTTAGGGTTGACTGGCCTAGGCGTGGCATGACAAAGCTCAACAAGTGCGAGCATCAAGTTTGAACAGGGCAGGAAGGAAATCTAGTTTTGTATGGGCAGGTAAAGGTGGTGACGACCTAAACCCATGGCCAACAAAAGAAGGTCATAGTAGCCACGACCCAGCTATTGGAGGGCTAGCACAGGGCAGGGCCTAGCTGTAAAGGACAAACACCGCCATGCGCTAGGGACAAGAGGATGGAAAGAAAGATTAAAGGACAAACACAGACACGCGCCAGCCACGAAGAGGATGGAAAGAAAGTTTAGAAGGAACATGAAAAATAATGTATATGCAGGCTAAAAAAAGGAGTGGAAAGCGAAAGTATGTGTTTTCTTTTTCTTGAGATAAAAAGGAGGTGTTTACTTGATTCCTGGAGCAAAAAAATTGTAAACGAAAGAAGAATACAAAGTTCCCACATGGTATTGATTGTTCAGGAATTAAAGTCAAAGTTGTTAATCAACCCATATATAAACACGTGGTCAGAATCTGGCCAATATATGGAAACTTTGCAATTGGTTAATATTTGATAGGATTTAGTTCTACATGAGGACATAAAAACATGTATTTTTGCTACACGAATAACCTGCAGTTTGTTGGGTGTTTCATATAGGAAGACTAAGGAGTTTATTTTTTTACCGTTAGGTCAAAACTTCTAAAGCTAAAGTTATTATAAAATAAAATAAAAAATTGAAAAATTTATAAATGCCAAAATAAAAAAATTTAAAGGACAAAGTTAGGAAGTATGATTATAGTAAAACTTATTAAAGCAATTTTTTTTTTGTCCACAATGAAAAAAGCTATGATGTGTTATTCAAAAGATTGAATCGGAATTATATGATTAGTTCAAAAAGATCAAACTACTCTTGATATCCTTGTTGATCTACTATTTGTAATCTAAGACAATAATCATAATACTAAATCTGCTAACATCATAATACTAAATTTGTTCATTGATCTACTAGTTGTAAATTACTTTTAAGACTTTAAGTGGATTCTATACTTGATTCCTCTCAATAAAGATACATAGATTTCTCTCTTCCCAACCCTAAACATTATTACGTGTTTAAATGCCAAAATTGAAAAAATACATTAAAGTATTAAATATTAGGTTGTTGGTAAATTAACATTTCAGCTCAAGTATAAAGGCAGGTCAAGATAGAGGATTTTGACACATATACAATCAAAGACAAGTTTTGTCGGGAGGTCACTTAGTTCATCAGCAAGCAGGTTTGGAGTGCAGCAAAGGAGGTGTAGTCAAGAAACAACAAAAAATATGCAGACAGGTATGCACAAGTGAATCCCATATGGACATATCCAAACAGTCATATGGATAGTGCAGTAACAATAGCATCATCTCACTTTTGCATATTGCTCAGTGCCTCAAAAACTAATTGGATGATGGCTACCCTAGGAAATTGTCTATATGTTCTAAAATTTTAATCCCGGTGGTATTGGAGGACATAAATCATGTTATTCTGCAGTAAAAGGACAATTTAATTAAGTCTCACAGTCCTTTACTTCATGATACTTATTTATATACATATTATAAGAACTTTACTTGTAATATGTTAAAAAAACATTGTAATTCATTACACATATCTTTTAACCTGGTTAGATGAGATACAATTTCGGTTAGATGAGATACAATTTCTTAATTATTAGGCAACTTCAAATTTTGTAAACCAATAAGATTTAAGATCCACCATTCATTTGTATTATGATACTATTGTTTAAACATTTTCTATATCTTAATGCCATTTCTCAAATCCTTAATTCTAACATACACTTCATACAGCTGTAATATATCCACCAATTTCCTTATTTCTTTGATCATATTTTTCAAAAACTCTTTGTTCAATAAAAATAAATGCTTATTTGGCACTAACTTCCTCATTGTTAAAAAGTATTCTATTATATACACCTATTCATTCTAATTTTTTATAATTCTCCCCCCACTAACTTAATTTCGAGTATTATATAGCCATACACATTTATATCATAAATGAAAAATTAAAGAGACTTTTTATTTCACAAAATAAATTGAAACAACCCCTTCAGACAAATTAGCGCCCAACAAAAATTATAATTTAACAAAAGAACTCCGTTTAACTTTAGGAACTTCTTTAACTAATTAACAATTAGATCCATCTCTACCGGCAAAACTACCAATTAAAAAGCTCATACAGAGGGGCAAATAATTTATATTCGCAAAAATACACCTTTACCTAATTGGCAGTGATATCCACCATTTCTAGCTGAACTACCAAACAACTCGCTGAAAATATAACAACGATTTGAAATTTGATATCTTCTTACTCTGATAAAGTAGGTAAAGAAACAGAGTTTGACAAAACAAAAAATACATACAGAGACAATAAACAAAGAGTCATTGATAGGATTCAGATGAAATTTACTTGAAGATTTACTTGTAGATCTTCATTCATTACCACTGAAGGTTTAATATATAGTAAGTATATAAAATAGACCATGACAAGAACTGGAAAAGTTGTTGACTACATTGGTTCATCACCTGAAATCTTTTCATGTAGACAAATTTTTTTGTTTAGGAGTTTGCTTATGCACCATTTAGTGGCATTCATGAGCTTTTACCTTTTAAAAAAAAAAATAGCGATATCAATAGCGATACAGACAAAGTCAAATCACAGTATGATCAAAGTCCAACAGGGCTATGAGTGAGAGTACGGAAGATGATGATGGATTTGGAAAACTTTAAAGCAGTTTTGACAGAGGAGGAAAATGAAAGATGGTTAGATGACAGAGGAGGAAATTGAGAGGCAATTACGTAGAAATGGCAGTATTGACTTGACTTGAGTGCCCGAATAGATAGAAAATCGCAGTGGGTATTGACTGGACCTGACCATAATTTAGCATAATGGCAAGTTGTCTGTATTGACTCGACCTGGCCATAATTTAGCATATGGCCGATTCTCTAGTAAACCCTATGGGTGAGTTGTATTAAAAATTAAAAAAATAATTAAATTTCATTTATGTTAGTTTGAAATAAATTAGTACAGCCATTTAAAATAAATTTTAATGGAATATAAGGGTAATGGATTTGGAAAAATGTAAGGGCTAAGAAAATGAAGGATGGTGAAATGATAGGAGGATAATTGTGAGGCAATTAAAGAGGAGACCGATCGAAGAAATGTCAGTCTTGACTTGACTTTAGTGGCCATATAGATGATTAACTAATAATCAGCTAAAAATTCCTTATGTACAGAGAATTATATTCATCGTCACAAAGGTGAGTGTATTGAATTCTATAAAAAAAAATCATTATAAATACTTAATAGTTATAATCAGCTAAAAATTTCTTTAGTACACAAAAAAAATCACAATTAACATGCATTTAACCATTGAGTTTTCCTTATTGACTCGACTTTAATGGAGACATAAACATGAGTGTATTGAATTCTATTCACCATCGCATAAGAGCAAAGAAATTTGGAGACACGGTACCCAACTTTCACATGAAGTGTTTTGAAAAATGAATGAAATAGAAGCAATGAATAATAGTTTTCTTGAATGTTGCTCCTCTTGGTTTAAACTTTTTGTGGTCTTTGAACAATCTACATAAGAGAAGAAAACAAAGGAATATGGCTGCTCAATGCCCATTCCGAATAAATGCATCGTATGCAACAACGACCATCATTCACCTTTCAGTGTAGCCTAAATTATAGCTTGGAATACATATATATTTCAATGATCATTGCATTCTTCACATTTAATATCTTTGACACATACATAATTCTTTCTCAAATAACGAAGTGAAAGAAAGAGAATCTTCATTTGCTTACTTGAAGAGTGCATGAAGAGGGCCATACCTGCTAGTTTGAAAGGTGGTTTTGGTGTAAGGCAAAATCTTTTATAGTTGCGAAGGATTTCATAGACCTCAGTTGGACGAAGCCAACGGTTCTGTGCATCTAGTATTATCTGCCCTATGTCTACCCATAACTAGGACAAAGATTCAAAGTTGATTCTTTATGAAACTTCACAACACTTTTTACATGTTCATGTATGTAACCACAAAGACATGATAGAGCAAATAGAGAGAGCATGGATAATTACATATTTTCATAACAAACATAATGTATGTTTTGTTTCCCCATTGATATATGTCAAGAAAGGTAAAGCTTTGCAATCGAAACCGAAAGAGAGGCGGATTTCCGGGACCAAAACCCAAACCACAGTATAACAACAACAAATATAAACAAATGATAACAAAAAAATCCTGAACAATATTCATAAATTCAAAATCAGCACAACTAATCAATCACCTTGCAAGCATCACTGGGAACTCAAAATCAATATAATTCTTCCTGAACCACCATCATATTAAAAAAATACCATTATACTAAAAGAATGGATCGGATTGGTCGCACTGATTGGTTTTACAAACAACTGTAACTGATAATGTTCCAGGTGAAGCAGTGGGCGAAATATATAGCAATAATTTGCTAAAATAGGTGGAGTTTCCTAGCGAACTTCGATGTCCCTTCTACGATTTTTTTTGGGCTAAACAGAGATCGAAAACAGGGCCAATGTGATTTCGAGCGTTAAATTGAGAATAGGTCTCAATGCAAGTTTGAGTGAGGAGGGAAGTCTGGAAAATTTCGTGACTATTTGAACTTGTGGAACAAAGAAATTTTCCCCAGTTTTAAACACAACAAATTTGTAGAGAACGAAATCCAAGAGGAGTGAAAGAAAAAAGTACCTGTGTTTTTTCCCTCTTCTCTGGTTCTTTGAATCCAAATTATTGCAAAGACAATGCATGCAAACCTTGGTCTGTAGAAACCCAAATCCTGCAAATCCTTTGAAACGACAAATATAATCTCACCAGCAAACACCATTTATGCAGGAGGGAGGGGCTCGATTGACAAGATGTTAAACCACCTCCATGAATAGGTTATTTCAAAACTGAAAAATCCATAAGGTCTATTGAATGAAGATAAGATGGTCGAGACATGAGTAATTGTTACAAAACTCTTCATTGTAGCCAGGTGACAACCTGAAATCAAGCTATCTATGGGGTTTAATAAATTCAGAATAAATGTCAGACCAGTAGTAGGACAAGCAAATTTCACTAGATCACCTGCAATCAATACACATAAGCTTCCCAAAAAGAATAAACATACTGGGACTTCACCCTCTTCAAACCCTAAACCCGATAAAATCTGTTGCCCTACTTCAAGGACAGGAAAACACATACTGTGCATCTAACCAACTTAAAAAACTGAAACACACGCCATCCTCTGATCATCTAACCAACTCAAGAGTCACTTCACGGCTCTCTGCGACGACCATAAATCAAACTAAAGGGAAAATGGAGTATGGTAACCAGAAAGCGTAATGATCAACCCTAAATGTCTTCATAATGTGTCGTGTCCTCCTCTACTAATGTGTTGTAACACATCATAAAGCTGTTGAGAACCCTAAAGGAGTTAAAACTACCTTCCCAGTTCAGTTATCTTAGCCATCAACATCCATCATTAAACCATGGCTCTCACTTCACGGCTCTCTAGAAATCACCGGACTGTAGCAGAAATGAAGGTAATGTAAAACCTGGCAAAACGACGTGAAACGTGGCAACCTTATTCCAGAACGCGTGGAAAGTGGATGAGAACACATGGCAGGTGGATAATCGACATGTGGCAGATGGCTGAGAACCCGTGGCAGGTGGCTATTCACCCGAAGGCCGACGGTGCTACAGTGGTTCGAAACTCGACTTCTGAGAGAAAAATGCCTAACGGTGTAAAGATCCATGTTAAAGCTGAATTTACCACTAAATGGATCAAAATGTTTGATGTGTAATTTTTTATGAGCATTTAAAAATTTAAGATAAAAATAACTTACACCTAAAGAAATTGTATCCCTCTCGTTCTTTCTAGATCCATGTTTAAGATGGATCTATGCTGGTTAAGGTTTAGTTTAGTTTTATCAGTGGGTCTCTTTTGTATAATGATGTAACGATTTAATGATTTTTTTATTAAATTCCAGTTTAATTTTGTTTTTTTTCTCAAAAAAAACTATATTTTATTTATGTATATGAAAGTTTAGTACATAAACATAAAAATTGATAGCTAGAAGCCGAAGCATTACATGGAATGGTCATCAAGACAAAATAGACTCTAAGCATAGGCATCAGAAGAAGACCCAAGCTAGTTGGAACAAAAGATAACCAAGCCTAAACCCCAAACATCCAGAAACAAGAGGTAGTCTAAGAAAACGCCAAAAACCATAGGCAAAATAGTTCAGTAAAAAAAGGTACAATGGCGACCCTTTGAAACAAGGGAACCATCTTCCTACTGCTCAAAGAATAAAAACTCGGCTTCCACGAGATGTCATTTTTTTGAAAGCAAGTCATCCATGTGGTTATGGGACCTGTAAATATGAGAGAAAGAGATATCTCTAAACATTTTTATTAACGCCCTAGTCCTTTTAAGCCAAGCTGAGAGGTGTAAATTATGAATTCTATGAATATCCTCAGCCTTGTTAATGATCACGTTAGAGTCACCATAAACAAGAACCCCATTCAATCCAATGCTAGAAGTGAAATGTAGAAGAATCCATAAAGAAAGAAACTCACCCATAGTATTAGACCCAGAGCCACAACTCATCCATAGTCTATAGTGACTATTTAGGTTCAAAAAAAGAATAGCATCCATACCACAAGAGAATGAGTTTTGAATCGAGGAGCCGTAAAAAAACCCCACGGGCCTGTCATATAGGATTGGAACCAACGGCATAATTGTTTGTGGGGGCTTGAAACCATACACCTTACCCTCATTACATTCATTGAAAGCCTTGAAATGAATAGATAAAGTTGAAACAGACTTATTTTAAAAACTATATATTACTACAACCTAACTAGAGCTCCCATAATATGAAGCATGACAAGGAATGCCACACCGGTGCAAATAGTTTCGAGGAAGTAAGGCAGACTGATAGAGAACTCCCTTTCCAGTAGGCTGAGCAATTTCGGACATGTGCAACCAGTGTCCAAACCTCTTTTGCAAATGAGCAAGATACAAAAAGATGGAAGATGGTTTCCTCAACCAATCCACAAAGTACACAACAGTTCAGACTGATCATACCCCGTTGAGAAAGGTTGTCCCAAGTAAGTAGGTGATTATCTAAACCATTGGAAAATTTTAAGTTTGAAGGGGATTTTCCATGACCATAAAATAGTATGCAACCACAAGGGATCGAAAATGATCTCCTCAGATAACAGAAGATAAGGTAGGGAAGTTGTCAATGTACCAATATTCAAATTATATGACCACTTAAGCTCATCATCACTTCCATCCATAAAAATAGATCTATTTTGAAGACTCGTTATATACTGCATCTATTCGACACCCAACCAACCATATAGGCCCAGCTAAGAAGCAGATAGCCATCCATGTGGGATGCTAGCAATTACCGGAGGATAAACAATATGATTCAGAGTGAGACGTCCTTTGGTCTGAAGGATGAATTTCAAAACACAAGAGAGTTTATAATGTTTAAGCCCCCCAATAATAGGATCACCTTCCAACTGGATGGATCGACCATTTCCAGGCATCCAGGCAAGCCAGTTAGCACAAATGTCGAAGGCATCGAGGAGACCATTCCAAATAACTAAAGCCCGCTTCTGCACCTTTATACCGCTCTATATCCAATGCACAAGAGATAGTTTCTTGTAATATTTTTGTTTTAAGACTTTGCACCACAGGCTATCACCAAAAATGGCTATCACCGAAAATGGCTTGCCAAAGACTCTTTGCTCTTAAAGCCAAAGAGAACTTGTAGATATTTTTCAACGCCCAACCCCCTTTATCCTAGCAATTATCTCCCATTTTACCAGATGATATTTAATTTGCACCTGTGAGCCTGACCAGAGAAAAACAAAAATCTTTTTTCTAATAGCATCTAAGATGGACCTTGGAATTTTGCTCAATGATAACCAATAAATAGCTAAATTTTCCATAACCGATTTAGCCAAAATCAAACACTCGCCAATAGATAACCAACGCCAACACCAATGTTTGATTTGGACATGAAATATTTTCAGTAGCCAAAGCCATTCATCTGCATGATAACCATTTGGATTAATGAAATAACCTAAATATTTAGTGCCAGACGATAAAGGGTTCACATTCACCTAAGAGAGAGAACAAATTGTGCATAATGTTGCAGATTCAATTCCATGCTCCAATAAATTTGACTTTTGAAGATTTATGAAAAGCCCTCAAACATGACATAACTTGTCAATCAAATCATGATAGAGATTCCACTCCACAATGGATCCCAATCCAAAAACCATAATATCGTCTACGAACAGGAGGTGGGAAACTAATAGATTGCAACCAAATTTTATTCCTTTTACCATACCCTCTGAGACTGTTTTTTTAATCATCATGTTGAGCCCTTCGATCACCAGGATAAAAGGTAAAGGTGAGAGCGGGAAACCCTGCCGCAAACCCTTGTATGCTAAAAGAAATTTGAAGGACTTCCATTAATCAGAACAACAAAATAGATCGAAGAGACACATCCCATTATCCATTTCATGACCTTGTAGGGAAACCCAATTTGGATGAGGATAAGCCTAAGGAATCCCCATTGCACATAATCATAATCTTTGTTTAAATCCAGCTGAAGAGCAAGAGCCTTTTGTCTCATTTTCTTTGTACTATGGAACACCTCTTGAGCAACCCCTATGGCCTACAAAATCTACCTTTTTTCCAGAAAACCATACTGTTCAGGAGAAATACACATGGATAGGATGGGTTTAAGACGAATAGCTAAGATTTTTTATATTACTTTATATACAAAGTTGCATATCGATATTTGTCTGAAATCTCCCAAACCCTCCAGGGCATATTTTTTCAGGATCAGAGCCATTAATGTAGAATTTATTGCTCCCAAAATAACTCCTCTTACCCTTGATTCCTCAATAGCTTCTAATAAATCTTGTCCCATAAAATCCAAGGAGACAGAGAAGAGTTCCATGGTCCATCCATTCAGACCAAGGATTTTTGAACCTGTCGAGGCCTATATTGTCATTTTAACTTTGACCATGTTTACTGGAAGAAATAACTCCTCACCCTCCTCCTCATTGAAGAATCTCGGGTACACTTTAACCACCATTAGCTTGTCCTTGACAGAAATGTTACCAACCTCGTTATAATGGTCCTCAAAATGAGAGTAAGCCAACTCTTGAAGTATCCCCATCTCAAAGATCTGTCTACCTCTATAATCTTGTAGGGCCCAAATGGTGTTTATGTTTCGATGATGTTCAACAAACTTATGATTTTTTTTTGTATTTTTGTCACTTGCCTCCAGCCAGGCGATACGACTACTAAGCCTAGCCTTTTCATTAGATATCCTCAAAATATTAATCTTTTCTACTTCAAGACTAATCAAAAGGTCTAGGTTCGACTTGTGGAAGATCCCTATCCCAGACTTAGCACTGATCTTTGCTATTTGATCCTCAATGAGAATGAGAGCCTTTTTAGCCAAGACTTCCTTCCTTCTCTTTTTCCCATTTGATCACCTCAGCTTTTAGCCTTTTTAGCTTCATTGTTAGATGATACATTGAAGCCAAATAATCAAAGTCTGAAGAGGAGATCCATACATGTTTAACCATTTCAATAAACACAATCTCCTCCAGCCACCCATGATTAAATTTGAAGGGTCTTTTCACTAAAGCATCATGTGACTCAAACTGACAGATGATAGGGTAGTGGTCCAAGAACTTGTTCAAATCAACCTAAGATCTGAATTTATCCAACTTATCAATCAATGAGATGCTGAGGAAGAATATGTCCAGGAGTTTTGCAATCCCCTCATCACCCAAACGATCGTTCCTCCAAGTAGGACAAATAGGAAAGGGTTCAACATCCACCATTTCTCCTCTTCCAAACAGATATGAGAAATAAGAACCAAGGGGGTCTAGTTTTGCTTTGTGTCCTTATATTACAGTTGTTGACCGGGTAAAATTTAAATCCCTAGCTAGGATCATATTTGGAATTAAAAAGGTACCCTCACTCTCCACTTTGTCCCAGTAGAGTTCTTTTGAATGATAAGGACCATATATATTTAACAAATTGATTTCTTTTGAGAAGCCTAATATTATGCCAGAAAGGAGTATGCCTGCAGACATAGTGAAAGCCTTAAGGTCAGCTTTACCTGGATCCCATGCCACCAACAGGCCCCTCTAGAGACCAATAACATCAATGGAGACCACCTCCCATTCCATTTTGATGCCCAAGAAAAAAGAGTTAGCTTTTACCCCGGAAACCATAGTTTCCTATAAAAAGATTACATCAGGCTTTATACGGCCCAAAAAAACGGAGGGCTAGTTTTTTTAGGAGACCCCCCACTCCCCTAATGTTAATAGATGCACAAATAATTTCTTAACCCTAGCAAGAGCTTTAATCTCTCTAAGCTCCCTCGAGTTTGAAGTAGAAGAGGAGAGATCAAGAGTGACAGATGACATAGGAGGAAGACCAACGATGTTCCCCTTTTTACCCTTCCTCACACTTCGAGTCTTTATCGGAGAGAAATCATTGTTTAGACCCCACTTATGGCTCCATTTGTGAATTTTCCTTGAGGAGGGCTAACAGAAACCATCTGGGCAGGAACCACTTTGTCCGGCTAAAAGTTTAATTTTGTTAATAGACAAGAGACACTCTCGATATAAGTAATGATTTAACTACTTTATATTAATATGAATTTATATTTCACATCTATATAGGAGAACGTGAGTGCATAGAGTTTCAAAGAGGAATTTATTTTCATCCCAAATCACAACGTTTGCCAACTTACAATTGTTTTCAAGACTAAAATAAGTTTTCCACCCTCCATTGATAATTTTCTTGATGTTATAGTTCCAATTAAACTTGTGATAGATATCAATCCCAAAATATTTATAAAAAGTCACTTCCTCAAACTTGCTATTATCTTTAAAAAAATGACATAAATAATTTTATTAAATTTGATCAACATTTGATTTCATACATTTAAATATTTAAAACAACTTAATTTATAATTCAAAATATATTAAAAAAAAATTAAATTAAATTTAAAAGAAAATTAAGAATGGATGGATAAGTATTAATATATAATATAATTCTAGCCAAAATGCCTTTTGGAATATTGTGGGTTCATTATAAATAATGAAGTGCATTCCATAAAATAAGTATTACTATATAATAAATATATTGAATATAAAGTTAAGTGGAAAAAACGTTTACCTTTTTATTTTGTGTTCAAATCCTATTTTGTAATACGTTTTTCTTAAGTATTACTATATAATAAAATATATTTAATATTGAATATATTTTAAGTGGAAAAAACGTTTACTTTAAAAAAAATTATTTGTGTTCAAATCCTATTTTGTAATATGTTTTTTTGTGTGTTTAAATCCTATTTTGTAATAGATTGACGGTTGATAAGATTTATATGATTTATTCATTTGTGGTTTACTTGGTCTTGAAATTGTTAAGTTTTATTTGAAAAGTTATAATAAAATATATGATTATGATTATTTGTTTTAATTATGTTGTTTTTAAGTCACTAGTATGTTTTGGGTTTTATGGGTTAACACATTACAAATATCATACTTATTATAAATGGAGTAAGCTATTTATTCGACGATTTGCATCGGGGTCCAGTCCAACTGTCAAGTAGATAGCTTATTTCGTTAGCTATCTCCACGAGAGACCCTCTGGCCGATTGACTACAACCTCCTCGACGGGAACCTTCGATTGTGGATCTCTTACTACAAAAACATAAATCAGTTCAAACTGGGCCCATTGTGATCTCCCTCCGTAAGCGATTTGTAACATTTTGGTCGCCGGCATAACTAACATGAATATCAAATACTAGCCTGCACCACTATAATGATTTGAGAAATAGTACAACGAATATAATTTTGACCCAACTTGGGAACGATCTGGAACTTTCATATATGCACCTGGCATTTACTGGTTATTAATCGTTGCCCACTTAGTGTGGAGTCTCTTTCAACACTAAGTGGTAATCAAAATGACTAGAAATCATTGGAATCTAACGAAGTTGACTACCATTTCAATAAATGAGATCATTGGAATCTAACCAAGTTGACTACCATTTCAATAAATTAAAAGCGGGGAGAAACAATTTTTAATTGCTATCGAAATATGTCTAGTCTTCACCTCTATATTTTTAGATAGTCAATCCATGCTCCTTCAATATAAAATAGTTTGGTTTTCTTGCAAAAATTGTAGCCTATTGTAGAATAGATGCTACTGTAAATATGGACTCTGCATCCCTCAAAATCTTCTAAAATGGTAAACACAAACATATTAGATCCGATTCAAATGAACGACTACAGTAAAGCATGTGTTCATTTACCCTATAATAAATATCAAATACTAATATGAATAATAAAAATGCTACATGACTAATAAATCATTATAGTGGTGCGGGCTAGTATTTGATATTCATGTTAGTTGTGTAGGTGACCAAAATGCTACAAATCGCTTCCGGAAGGAGATCACAATGGGCCTAGTTTGAACCGATTTATGTTTTTTGTAGTAAGAAATCCACAATCAAAGGTTTCTGTCTAGGAGGTTGCAGTCAACCCATTGGTCGACCAAAGGGTCTTTCGTGGATCATGAGATAGCTAACCAAATAAGCTATCTACTTAACGACTGGAGTACACCCCAATGCAAATCGTCGAATAGATAGCTTACTCCATTATAAATGTCTTGAAAATGAGATTTGATCAATTTTTTACTTTGTTAGGATTGGCAATTTTACAAGCTTTTTATTTTCTCAAGGTGTTGTACATTTTATCCACCTCTCAATTTCTTTACGAAGTTTATGCAAGTTTTTTTTGCAATGTTCTTTTTGAAGTTCACAACAGTAGAGAGGTAGTTGTCAATTCGTCTAGCTTGGATGGTTGAGACACGGTTGAGAGGATAATCCTTCCCACTTGGGTTCAAATCCTACTTATGACATGTTCGTTTTTCATGAGCCAATTGTTGATTGGCGCTGGCAAGGTACTAACAATCTCATTTTCTCTTACAATATTAAGGGTGGAATGCAATGTTATATATATATATATATAAAACAGTCGAGAGGTCACTTTAGACTTCTAACTTAGGGTTGATGAGCTCTTTACACTAAACCATTTTATTCTCAATCTCAGTGTAGCCCCATAAATTTTTTGTCAAGTTAGTTATGACAAAACTATTAATATTGTTGACATTATGAAGGGCATCCTCTTTTACCACCCTATAATATTGGGCCCGAGAAGTAGCATTATAAGTCCACACTCTCTTTAGCTTTAGATGATTTTTACTAGAGTTTGAAGCTACTATATGAAGTTGTTCTTTTCTTCATGTTAGCTAACTTATACAATAAGTACCTTATTATAGACTTAGTCTTCATAGGTAGGAAACGTGTGGGAAACCAACCTCTAAAAGAACGATACGATAGGGTATACTGCATTTAACTCTAAGGTTGTGTATTATAAAGTGCTTTTGGATTTACTTGATTTTCCTCCAAGTTCTCTTAGAAGAATTACAACCCTAGAGTTCACAACCATACAAAATCACTAGGATAATAAGTGTGTAAAAAAATAAACTTTTTTTTTTCCTGAAACTAGAACTTAGCCTCTCTACAATTATTTTCAAGGCCATAAAAATCTTTCCAATCTCCACTAATCATTTTTTCCATGCTATAGTTCTAGTTTGGCTTATGATGGATGCCAATTCCAAGATATTTATATGAAGGGAGTTCTTCCAAGTTGTGGGCATTATATATGGTTTTGGGGTAAATCCACTTTAACTCAGGATCTTTTTACTCCCTGCCATCAATTATTTAGGTAGATTCACCTCACCCCTTTAGGCTCGAGAACATATTCAGATTAGTCTTTTTCTTGCACCACATTTGGTGTTTTTCCAACTTGACTATCGATAGAGACAATTACCCATACCTTGCTTACTGCTCCTTATAAATATTTCCCTCGCATAGACCTATGGGATAGGTTCACAAGCATTGGTTTTCAAAGTTCTTAAGTCTTCTCTAGTCAGTGGGCATCTTAATGGATTGCTTATCTCCTTTCAAGTGTTCTTTGGGTGCCCTTGAAAATCTCGTGTCAAATAAGTAGGAGATGAGCATGATTATTAAAGATGAAATATAAATGCAGTATATCCAGGATACCTAGCTCGACTTTATTAGTTTTCAAATATAGATATGATCTATAGTCTCGAATAATTTACTGCAATTATTAACTACAAACACACCGAGATCCTAACTAATTACACAACGGGAAAAACACGGGAATTCATACAATTTGACACAATTATTTACCCTAGAAAACTCCAACTAGGGAAAAACCAATAAACATATGATTTTTATTAACTATAAAAATCTTGGGCTCCCATCCTAAGATAATGGCCCATTGAGGAATACAATGATAGGATGCTAGCCTTCAAACCTCAAGATAGGTCCTTCAATCTTGTTGGTTTCTAAACCTCAGCTGCCCATTGTTAGGTTCCTATGACCCTTCCCCAACACCTGCACACTTGGATGGAGCTCCTTATCCACCGCTCAATGAGATCCCACTCACTCATTATTTTGTGGGACTGATTTATGTCACCTCCTCTCCTTAGGCTTCCTTCTATATAATTATAATTACTAAAATACCATGGGATACCAAATACCATGAGCCCTCTAGATCTTCTAATTGATTTTAGATCACTTAAGATCTATGACTATGACTTAATCTCTTACTAAAATAACTTGTCACATTTTAGCCATTTTAACATAAAATCCACTTTCCTTCTTAGGCAGGCTCCTAGAGAGGTCTTATGGATGACTTATGCATGCCCGACACCTGGCCTATGCAGAAGCACATGTTCGAGCTACAAAAACTAACACACCCTTTTAGCGAGGAAGGTACTTCTGGAAGAACCTTCACCTAGATCTATCTCCTACCTCACCACATTATCCGTTGTTATAGATGCTCCCTATGAACTGGAAGAATTCCTTGTTATCTGCTTTGGAATATGCTTTGAAGATCTAGTCCCCCTAACCATGTTCCTAGGATTCTCCACTTGCTCATAAGCATTCATCAATGTCAGCTCATACCAAATGGTCTTGATAGTGCTAGAAGAAGCCTCGCGCCCATTAGCCAGATTATAAGACTGAGTCCCTGGGCTATGAGATTATAAGATTATAGTTGTTATTTTTTGTTATAGTCATAATTGTTGACACATTGTCACACTTTAGATTGCAACCCCAAGTGACTCGTGCGTCAGATTCACATCTCGATGGCTAGTGCCTCGTAGTCATCAATGATTACTGGTCATCTTGCGAAACTAAGCAATGAGTGCATGACATGAGTGAGTGAGTGAGTCATTTAAATTTATCTTATTTCCAATATTTGGAATGATGAATTAACTTTATTGCATAGGAATTTCAACATTTTGACAAATTTATATAGATGGGTAATTTCAAATGTTGCCCTTCTTTTGAAATGTCGATATAAATTGTGCCCTTCTTAATTGGAAGGGTAAAATTCAGATTTTAAATTTTTTTTTAAGGGAAATTTTAACTTTACACTTCTGGCAAGGGCTAGAACCCTTTGGAAGGGCTGGGAAGGGTTCAATTTTGAACGCTGCATACAGTACATATAGTGTTTTCCCTTTCCCCCTTTTTTTAATTCTTTTTGTGAATTTGTCAAACAATTTCCTACTTAGAGTTTTTTTTAGCCTGTGATACTATGTTAGTTTTCAGATCTAGATCCAATCTACACTGCTGAATAACACACTAAGATCCTAACTAATTAAGCAACAGAAAAAACATAGGAAATCATACATATTTGACAGAGTTATTTACCGTATAAAACCTTAAGTGGAGAACAAAGAGATGATTTTTATTAACTATAAAAATCTTGGGTTCCCATCATTGGATAATGGTTCACTGAGGAGTACAATGACATAATGCTAGCCTTTAAACCTCAAGATGCATCATTTGATATTGTTGGTTACTAAACCTTGAATGCCGCTTGCTTTGTTCCTCTAACCTTGCTCTTACACCTGCACACTTGGATGAAGTTACTTCTCCACCCACACAAGGAGATCTCACTCACTCATTCTATGTGATTGATGTGTGTCGCCTCCTCTCCTTAGGATTTGTAGTGTCCCATCTTAGATGGTCCAATCTATGACACTGGAAGGGGTGACTTTTGTTGGATTTATGTGTATGGACTTATATGTTGTAGACCTAGTTTGGGTCACATGATCAATATATTTGTATATATGTGTGTGGTGGTATATTAGATTATATATCTCATACATATTTTGATTATGCATGTGTTATGTGGATGTTTCTCCTTGTGCATATGTTTGATGACTTGGTGGATAACTTGGTTAACCATCGATATGTGTGATATAGGAACCATGTATTTGTTGTGTGGAATAGATAGTTGATCATGGTTTTATTAATGATACATATATTTTATGATTATGCATACTTAACCTTGTAATAAGTAGGATTTGGTAGGGGAATTTTATACTTCCCAACATGGATGCTCAAATAAAAAATAGTTGTGGAATTCATTTATGTAGTATCAAGTGACTGCGGAAGTCAAACATTCATCTGGTAAAATGTAATTATGTTAATTTCATTTGATGTTTTTGATCTATGATATTTTGACGTGTGCAGGCCTTGGAATAAGACCTTGCCAACATACCATAGATGGGTGAGTGTAATATCCCAATCTGATATTCTACGGTTCTTTGCTACTCAGTTGTTGTTCATATACTCAATGATGTGCAAAAAGCTGAATAAAAGGTGCATGCAAAATTGTTGTTCCCAAATGCCCTAAAATATAGCAAATCTAGAGAGTTTATAGGGTGTAAAGTTTCAGAAAGAAGTTGTACACTTACCATTGATAAATAAGTTGATAGTACTCCAAAGATATGGTGCATGCAAGGTGTGCCGGAATATAGTGTTGCTTTCCTTAGTTTGACGCCCAACTACATGTGTGTCCTCTTCAAGAAGATAATGGCGTTTTGGGAGGAGGAGGTGCCCGATACTACTGAAATTTTGACGGGATGTTGGTCTTCACCTATCGGAGAGAATGGTGGTCACATGCAAAAATGTTTCCCTCCCTGAGGCACGTAGCGAATTGTTTGGCATTGGAGGATGACATCCCCCTTCTTCTAAAAATTTGTTGTTGACTCCTCCGGATATGCAAACAATGACTTGACAATCACTCGGTAGAGTGTGGGTAGCTCGCTAAGAAGGATAGTGATAACATGCAGGAAGAAAACTGAGATTCTACGTCCCAACGAATTACTCTGGAGATTTCCAGCTAAACCCCATTTGTAAATATGGACCTGTAATAAATCTCTCTCTGTATACTAGATTGTTGAAGATGAATGAATACAATGAATAAATACTGACAAACCTGGATGATCTATTTTGAAGTGATTAGGGCAGATAGATTTCGTTGCCGAAACCCCTTGTTAGCTAAACACCTTCGTCTCCAACCCCAACTTGTTGTGGTTGTTTCTCTAGAAACCAAACTCAATAATAATAATCATGGATATCTTCTTTGGTCCAATAACCCTTCTTAAATAGCTTAGCATGTTTTTTTAGGGTTTGCATGTCACTTTTAGGGTTTGTGCTTTACTTTTGCATGCATGCAATTCTAATTTCTCGTTGACTTTAATATTTAATAAATAAGGCATGCATGCTCTGCATGCTTTATGATAATAAATATGATGTCCCTTTTTACTACACTGATGACTTAATAATACTGAATAATTGTTCTAATATGCTCTCAGTATTAAATGTCCTCAATCAATTCCCTATTTATCAATAACAGAATATTACAGTCCTCCCTCACCAAAGATTACTTGTCCTCAAGCAATGCCAACGTAAACCTATAATCAATCAACTGAACCAACTGAATTCGGGGATGATCCCAAGGTCCCAAATTATCCTAGGAGATATGTAACACCCTCTGCTCAAAGAAATGCACTGCACAGTACCATCATAAGATATCCCATGGATGCCTCCAATAAGTAGAGTAACTAACCACGATGTAAACGAGGTACCATCACAAGAGACCTCCTGAAAGAATCCTCTAGCAATCACTAAACTACCAGTCACTGTAATCCCAGGGTCCCAAATCAATTTGAGAATTGTAGAGGTAAAAATGCATCCACCGCTACCATGTGCAGTATCAACATAAGGAGCATCCTGTAGACTCCCAAGTAACCCCATCAGTAAACAATGTATCCATCCCTCATAAGGTCTCCCACTTGGATCCCAATGCAAACTTGTGCATCTTTCATCCCAAATATCCCAAGGCTCTTGTGGGACTATACTCCTGTGTAGGAATGTCTTCCCAAGAATTTCCCACTCAATAGGACATCAAATCTTAATCTCTCTCCAATCCAACCCCCAAAAAGGACCTTGTTCATAAGCACCATCACAAGGAATAATCCTACAAGGCTCGCATTCTTCCCTTATGATTTCAACTGCAAAGCTCATATACTGCTGCCTAGTTTCTTGATCTGGGCCAACCTGTAAAAACCATCCTCCATTATGCAAATGTGAACTCAAGCTACTGCAAGCCTTGTCTTTGTACTCTCGAAGAGGTTTGATTTGAAATGAAATAGTATATTTCTTCTGCTTCCCCATCAAGGAATCTAACTGCTCCTCAATACTAGAAAGCCTGACCATTGAATTGGTACATACAAATCGAAGAGCTGTAAGCTCAACATCTCGCTGTAATATGGTGTCCCAGAGTATCTTGGTCCTCTTTTCATTGCTAGAATGCTTTCTTTAACATGTTCAATCTTCTTTCGGTGACTATCATCTGGGATCTCTATCTCATGCCTATATAAACTCTCCCTAACCTCCATGTGTGACAGCCCATTTTCTCGACTGTTGTGCTCATTTCCTTGCACCTCATGTATCTCCTCTATCATAATTATCTGGACTCCTACTATAGGAGATGAAGAGTGTACCAACTCTAACTCATGACACAACTTGTCCACAATCTGACTATCAGATGTATTGGTGTCACTAGACTCACAGGATGGATCTAATGTTATCTCCTCGTGCACATCCTCATCATGTACTATTAACTCCAAATCAAGCTCACCATCAACCTGTACTTCGGGCTCATATTTCTCCACTCTTCCAACTATGTTTTTAAGGAAATATTGATCCAAATCCTTGGGTTGGATCTCGAACATGATGGTGTAATAGTCTTGAAAGGACAATGCAGCACATACCTCATCGCCCAAGGCTAGATATTCCCAATATCGAGGAAAGTGTTGCAGTGTTTCTAACCTCTGCAAATTTCTAGTCAAGATCCTTCTCATTGTCTTCATGTTCTCACAAGCTGGAAAAACAAAACCTTTGTTTTGACATACACTTCACCAACATCAATGGCATGCCTTTTTCATGTACAAGCATGCATCAATATGCACTTTTACTCAATTGTTATGTGCCCACAACTGGCAAGGATCATGCTTTGATACCACTGTAATATCCCAAACCGATACTCTACATTTCTTTGCTACTTGGTTGTTGTTCATATAATCAATGATGTGGAAAAAGATGAATAAAAAGTGCATGCAAACTTGTCGTGCCCAAATTCCCTAAAATATAGAAAATCTGGAGATTTTATAGGGTGGAAAGTTTCAAATAGAAGTTGTACACTTACCACGGATAAATAAGCTGATAGTACTCCAGAGATATGCTGCATGCAAGGTATGCCGGAATATAGTGATGCTTTCCTCAGTTTGATGCCCAACTACATGTATTCCCTCTTCAGGAAGATAATGGCGTTTTTGGAGGAGGAGGTGCCCAATACTGCTGAAACTTTGTCGAGATGTTGGTATTCACATGCCAGAGAGAATGGTGGTCGCATGCAGAAGTTTTTCCCTCCCTGAGGCACCTACTGAATTTTTTGGCACTAGAGGATGACGTCCCCCTTATTCTACAAATATGTTGTTGGCTCCTTCGAATATGAAAACAATGACTTGACATCACTCAATAGAGTGTGGGTAGCCTGCTGAGAAGGATAGTGATGACATGCATGAATAAAACTAAGATTATATGTCCCAACGAATTACTGTGGAGATTTCCAGCTAAACCCAAGCTATAAATACGAACCTACAATAAATCTCTCTCTGTATACTAGATTTCTAAAGATGAATGAATACGATGAATAAATATGACAGACCTGGATGATCTATCCTGAAGTGATTAGGGTAGATAAATTTCACTGCCGAAACTCCTTGTTAGCTGAAGACCTTCGTCTCCAACCCCAACTTGTTGGTGTTGCACCTGTTGCTGCTTCTCTAGAAACCAAACTCAATAATAATAATCATGGATATCTTCTTTGGTGCAATAACCCTTCTTAAATAGCTTAGCATGTACTTTTAGGGTTTGTATGTCACTTTTTAGGGTTTGTGCTTTACTTTTGCATGCATGAAATTATAATTTCTTGTTGAATTTAATACTAAAGAAATAAGGCCTGCATGCTCTGCATGATTTATGATAATAACTCCGATGACCCTCTTTACTACACTGATGACTTAATAATACTGAATAAATGTTATAATATTCTGTCGGTATTAAATGTCCTCAGTCAATTCCCTATTTATCAATAATGGAGCATTACAATGAGAGCTCACATTCAATACCTTGAGAGAAATGTGGAGTTTCAAATCCAAATAGATGAGAATCCATGGAGGTTAGGGAACATAGTCCTAAACCTACATGAAGATCAAGACACGGAGTCTTGTAATTGTGATCAAGGTGCGGAGTCTTGAATCTTTGAATTAGATAAGGGCGTGGAGTCCTAGATGCAAGGTAAGGGCATAGAGTCTTAATAATTTTGGGGGCTGTGCAATAGAGATGTGGAATCCCTATTCTCTAGTAGAAAATACAACTCTCGGGTATGAAACAATTGGGTAATCTAACATAGGGTAAACCCTATATTTATTGATTTAATTTTACCCACTTTGGAGGGGCTCTTAAGTTATAATAGTATTTATATGAAAAATGTGAAACATTTATTTATGAAAAATAATAATTAAGAATTATTTCACATGGACATATACGTGGGGTGATTATTAGATAATTAAATAATGAATTAAATAATAAAAATGGAGAGAAATCCACCTCAAAGGAGGGTGGTGAAGATTATTAATTTTTGAATTTAATTAAAACTCCAATTTTGCATGAAGAGGGGGTGACATGTCACTCCACTCAAAGGAGATAAATACAGGGGTACCGCCATGGGTTTGGGGGGATACCTGGACAGTAACTAGATGTCATTGAAATGAATCTACAACTCTAATTCTAACACTTAACCCATTTTAACTATTTGAGTCAGGCCAAGAGTGTTATTCTGAGGAAGATCAGATATATCTTCCTAATATTTCCTAGGGAACCTCATTATATTGGCATCTTAGTAATGTGTGTGAGCTCTTACAACTTTGGGGTTCTAGGGAGAGAAGCTCTCCCTAGATATGGATGGAAGGGAAGTTGGTTGGTCTATTGTAGTTTTCAAGGCATGGAGTGGTTTGGAAGATTTCTAGTGGAACCTTTGATGATGAACTTTGATCAGGTATAATGTTGATAGAATTTTCATTCATCTATGTCTATATTTATGAATTTGGAAAATACTGATTGTGGGAAATTGTGTGAGTGATTATGTTGTAATTGGAGCAAATGAATGATTTCTAAAGGGGAAACTCCATGAAGAAGCTAGATAAATTCTCTCTAATAGGTATAATTTCTTGTAAATTTTTGGTTAAGAAATTCTTCATTTTATTTGGTAAATTTGTGGAATATATAGTCAAGAAGTGATTACATGTTGAATTTCATATTTTGTTTTAGTTTTTCTTTTGCTAATATGGTTTAATAGAAAATGGGGAGAAATCTACTTGGAAATTACCAAAGTTGAAAATTACCCAAGTGGGTGGTAAGTTTGTTTTATTTTGAAAGAGAAATTCATGTTTTTTATAGATTTTTTTTAATTGTCATTATCATGAAGGAATTTTGAGTATAAATAAATTTCATATGACATTTAAATTCTTTTTTTAAGAGCTTGTAAATTTTGCAAAACCTGGTTGTGTTTTCTTGCATAACTATAGGTTGTGACTTTGTCACAAAGTGTTTGTGAAAACTCTTGAATGAAGCTTAGGATTACTTGCATTATGTTTGACTAAATGTCAGAGTGAGTATCTTGTTTTATGAAATTGATAAACTCTTTAATTCCCTTAACATTGATGAAATTGTGTGAGAAGATGCATGATTGAATTATTAATTGATAATAGGGTAGCTATGGGTTATGTTTCCACAGATATGGTCGTAGGTGGAAGTTTTCATGCCATATAATTAATAGGATGTGAAAACAAAGTTTAATGCTTTTGATTTTTTCTATGTTTTAAAAAATCAAGTCTTGAGACCATTCACTTGTGTATCATATCAACTTTTGGGGGTATTCGTGCCAAATAGCCTTGGAACCCCTGTTTTGATTCCAAAAAATGGTTTTTCAAAACTGAATCTTCAATTTCGATAATTTTGCATAAACACCTTTATCTTGTGGGTTGGGTTATGTGGCTTGGATTTGTGAATTGACAACCAATGTAAGATCCATTGTTAAACTATGATAGAAGTCAGAGAATGATCCCATTCATGCTTGCAATTTGCTTGGTGAAATTCCCAAATGGTTTTGAATTTTAATATTTGCAAACTATTTATTTAAATGCCTCAATGAGATGTAGCTTGTATGCATACAAAGTATTTGTTGCAATGCCTCAATGGTTGTAGGTTGTATGCATACAAAGTGTTTGTCTTAATTCCACAATGGTTGTAGCATGCATGCTTGCAAAGTGTTTGTAAAAATGTCTCAATGAACCTACTTATAATTTGATGTAGTGAATAAATTTCAAATCCGCATATATCGGTAATATGATTGAATGATGAATTGGGAGGCTATGTAATATTATGCTATTTATTATTCAACATGTTCTTGCTTATTAATGTTATTTGATTTTGATTAATATAATGAATTATAGTTGTTATATATGGACATAAATCCTTATGAGTTTTATTCTCTTGGTTGTTAAATCCCCAAGTGTTTGTAAGCATCAGTTGAATGACTTGTATACATGTAGTTGTGTCTGTGTATACATAAAGGATATAAATGTTGAATATAGATTATGTAAACCCTTTGAGAAAACATGTTATTTGTTTATATGACTGCACTATGAATTTAGGAAGCTAGCCATGTGCTACCTTGCCAAGTGATTATAACCCATAAAACACACCCTATATATTAGAAATGATCCTAATGTGAGATGTCAACCATGAAATTCATGCATGCACATTAAGGAAACATAGGTTATAATATGGTTGTGTTATAAACAAGGATTAGTTTTGTTATATTGGTTAACCATGGACATGGATTCCCTCCTAAATTGTTGATTTTAAACATACAAATAAGTAGACATGTTTTTGGAACAACAAATTTGTCCCTTGTATCCAAGGATGATTCCACTACATATTCAAGGAGTATCATAACTCTCTCTCCACATTTTTTTGTTATATGCATCAATGATGCTTAGCCTTGTATAAGAGGGAGGCACTAGCACTCTAGTCCTCCACTCTTAGCCCACCCCCTTGGTCGGACACTACTTAGACAATCAGATTCATTTTCATAGTTCTCATAGTGGATAGGGGAACCAATGCCCTAGTAGGTAGCAGTGTCATTCTAATAGGATCTAAGTCAGGGAGATCCCAGGGGACCTCCCATCCCCTTTTAGCACGACATGTTTGGATTTGTTAATTCAAATACTAGGACAAGGGCCATTCTTCCAATAAGAAACTCTCTACTTCCAAACAACTACAACAACTCCCTGCTTTGAGACAACAAGATATACAACATACCATCTCTCCTTCCAAATCCTCTCGACAATATTCTATTAAGAGTTTCTTCTCTTCGACCTCAGATGCTACGAGAGGTTCTTTTACAAAGGTGGTGACCCATAGAGCAGGGTATCTTCATCTTATTTAGATGATAGATCCAAGTAGCACTGCTCTCGTGTCCTCTTTCGAGCGCCATTAGGGTTATGAGTGGTGTTGGGCCAAAATTAAGTTTATTTGAGCTGGCTTAATATTGATGACCTCATCTTTATATTAAAAAATGATCGAAAATGGAGCGTTGGTTGAAATTAATGTAATTTGAATTGGATTAGTACCAACAATTTGATATGTACTAATAAAACATAAATAAATAACAATATTGCATTGTTTTTAAATTTTTTTCCTTGGAAAAAGTGTAAATTTTATTTCATTTAGAGAGAAAAGAAATTTACATTCTGTATAATACATGTTTCCATATATTTTGTAGCCCAAAGAGAAGGTTAAACTTCCAAAATAATTGTTCAGAATAGAACAAAAGAAACTAACATAAACATAGGATCGGTTAGCTTCTCAAAGGTCGTTCTGCAAATATATTGACATCCAAAGGATCTGTGGTAGTAGTTGTTCCACATATATACAGCCATAAAAAAATAGAAACTATGGACTGCTTTATACTTATGGATATTTCAAATATCATATACTTTTTGATTATGGAATTCGATCTAGGAATAACAAAAGAAAAAAGAACATATCTCACAGATGGAAATAATTGTTAGAGATTTGAAACATGAAGCTCTTCAATAAAAGACCTATGATAAAATTCAAAATGTTCTCCTTCATTGGACTCTAATATCAACAACTTCCCATGACCCAACTGAATGTCTTCCTTAGAAAGCATATCGGCCTTCGAGTTTCGTACCATGTATACATGTTGAATAGAGAAAATATACAAAGTGTCCAAAATTCTGTAAACTTATTCAATAATTGAAAGTAAAAATAGATTGTGACACTTCTGCATTTTCCTAAACTAGTTTATTATTGTCACTAAGTATCCATAGATATGTATCCGATTTACATTTCTTTCCCTTGCAAATAAAAACATTAGTTTTCAGTACATAAGCTCAACATAATTGTTTGTACCTGGACCTAATCCCATTTTTATTTTGAAAAAAATGAGAATCTGATAAAAAAAGAACTGCACTCCCCCCCCAGTATTCTGACAGTTGTTTTGTGAGGCCCCATCAATAAAGGCCCACGTATTTGAATGATCCACATGTTCTTCCTAAAAACATCTAATTGGAGCCATTACTTTTTCTTGAGGAAAACGTGAGAGTATATTACTGCTTTGTGCAACAATTAACTATGGGATTGATGCCATCTCTTAGAAGATGGTTGCAATTTTGGCTAACCATACTACCCATCTAAAGATTAGGGGAAAATATTTTATTCGGTGGTTTGAGAATTCAAATACCCAATCTCTCTAAGCTTTCTCTACCAAAGGCCCATGCCACATGCATATCTGACCCAATTTTTCTGAACACAACCTCCAAATTTGTTTTACAAAGGATCATTTAATGAAGAGATGAGAAACATTTTTCTTGTCGACTTTGGACAAAGAACACCATCACGGGCCTTCCTTTTGCCTTTGTTTCATTGTGTCCTAGGTCAGCACTTTATTTTTTATCATACATGACATGAATATGCGGGATTTTAATTTCCACAATCCTTTCCACCACCATTGGTGATCCCTCAATTGCAACTCAATGTTTAGTTGGATATAGTCCAATTTTGGGGTATATGTAACATGAGCATCATGCACCCAAACGAGCTCATCCTCTCTATTTGTTTAACATATGTGTGCAACATTTAAAGACCCGAGGAAAAAATTCCAAAATTTAAAAAGATCCTCCCTCGATCCTAATTGGATTGCATCCTTCCATCCTTGATTCCACAAGCTAGTGGATCTTGGATCAAAAAGTTGGTTGAGGACAAGATTCCCTTACTTATGTAGCTCCTGGATCATAGTCAATAGCAGCAGATGGTTCTCTCCACATTTAGGCCAAGGATAGGATCTAGGACAAGGATCAGACCCTATTTGTACTATATTGAATTCCTTATCCATTCTTCAATTGATTCTAGGAAAATGTACATTTTATAAACCGCGGATGTCCACAAACTCTTCAAAGAAATAAGTCTCTGACAACCTTTGGCTGTAAGAGCCTTGGAAAATAAGAAAATGTTCTTCAAGACGTGGCATCCTCCCAACATTTTGGGAGTAGCCAAAACCTTCCAACTAACGTAGGGAATGGTGGATTTTTCCTGATTCCCAACCCATAAAATACTGAAACAAATTTTCCTATCCTTCTCTATAATACCTTTTTGGATCTAGGATAGAGACATCCAAAACATCAGAATAACTTCCAAAACTGATTTTACCAAAACTAGCCTTCCCACCCTAGAGAGCCATCTGTAGCTCCAAAATTTTAACCTTTTTGCTATGAACCACATCTAGTCCTCTTTTTTTTATAGCCTTTTGATTTTAGCTGGAAACCAAAATATTTTATCCCCTTGTCAAATTCTCTAACTTCATAAGAAAAGAGGTTTAGTAATAGATTAGATCATTTACCTCAAAGTTCTAAACAAAGATAGAATATTTTCTATCATTAATTTGCATACCCGTTGCGCTTCCAAAAACCCCTAAGATTTCAAAAAAAAATTTCAGCGTCTCCTTGTAAATCCATTACAAAAAATCAATATAACATCTAAAAATGAAGACGAGTTGTCCTTAAAGTAGGAGTAATAGCTACGCCTTGAAATTATCCCCATCTTCTAGCTACCTCCAATGCTATTATTTTTAAATTTTTAATATATATATATATATATATATATATATATATATATACACGATTTTCCCTTACATGAATTTTGAAACACAAAATGATAATATAAATATATACAAAATCAAACCTATAAAATAAAAATAAAAATATATTTTCTATTTTCATAAAGATAAAATTATCACTATATAACTATTATATAAATTAAAAAAACAATTATAATATAAATAGATTAAAATTTCCTTATCAAGAGAATACCATAAATTAATGGAATTTGAAGCAGATCAAGGTGTGTGCAAGGATATACTCTATTATCACGCAAAACTCGCACACCTGCGACAATTTCGTGATTTACACAGTAAAGTATCATCAACATACAATATGCACACAATCGAAGACACTTTCACAAGATCCAAAGAGTAGATTGAGTCCAAGATGGCCCCAAAACAGTCAAAATCCATATCCGCATGGATTAAGCTATGATTATACGCACTACAACGTGCACTTGCAAAACAACACCTACGTTGCAGCGTGGAAATTCTTTTGAGATCCGCACATCTAACACAAACGACGAGATCTCACCCACCAGGAATTCATTGAAGGCTCATGAAAGCTCCACTTTCCCATTTGAACTTGAATTTGGCCTCTCACACACTTGGTTGCCTTAAATGGCCTCTTGGTGTACTTTGGATCCAAAACATGAATCAATGGGCTCACACTATGATCTTGTCATTTCTTGGCCACCTGTTTGCCTATAAAATAAGGCCATGGGCATGCTCATTGTAAGAATATTTTTTAGCAAAGTTATGTTGCTTTAATTGTGATTGAGCTCCTCATTAGCTCACCTCTCCCTTCTTGCCAAGCATTTCCAAAGATCCATTGCCTCCTTCTCTCAAGGGGCAAGTGTTGTTCTCACATATTGGTTCATTAACCACACTTCAAACATTGTTGGACAAGAAATTACTCCCTTAGGAAGATTTTTTCCTCCTTTTGGATCTAACCTCTTGACCATTGAGCAATATACAAGTGGTTTGGTTGACATTGATTGTTGGAGTTTGCATCCTCTCCTCCCTTTGTTGTTTGGTTCAAGTTTTGCTATCATTTACATTGTTTTATTTTGTTTCCCTCTAAAAATCTATTGCTAGATCACTTGGGGTCATCCAACCAATCCCATAAAGGGGATCCAAATACTGATGCCTTGCTATAGCCTACAAGGCCTAGCCCCATCCCAAAGTGGGAAAGCAGTCTTCTGCATTATTTCCCACAACAGTATTAATGGTGACTCCACTTAATTTTTGTTCATTTCTCTTTGTTTAGGTTGTTGTTTTTAGTGTGGTTAATTTCTGGGTATATTTTGTGTTGTAGGTGAAAAGGACCATACCTCCCATTCTAGAAATTCAACCTTCATTCGACCATGTCAACCGTTTTTACAGTAGCATAGTTCTTGACATATCTGAAGTGCTGATTGTGTGCTTTGATTTTTTATAGACACGTTGACCATGCGTTTTACTAGACTTTCACCCATGTAGATTCTGTGTCATAGAACCACGCCATTTTTCTTTATTGTTCATGTGCTACATGGCACCGATGAGTGCTTATGTCGTGTTATAACACAACTGTAAATTGTAGTTTTGTGTCGTTTGTCATTTATTTTCTTTTAATTTGTTTGCACAACAATTTGCAGCCCACTAGATGCTCTCTAATGAACTAGGAATTAATTATCTTACAATGGTTACTTGTTCCTTTAGTACTTAACCCACATAGACTAAAATTAGGGAGTAAAGGGGTCACTCCCCTTGAAATAAACTTAGGTAACCAACTTTGAGGCTCCATAAGGACCTCATTGGTGTCACTAGTATTCGAGATATCATATGGTTTTTGCTTTTACTTTAACATCTTTAGTAGCATCCACTTTGTACACACAAGCAAGGACCTAAATCCCCTTCCCTTCCCAAGTATGCTCTTCACGATTTATGTGAATCAAAAAAGGGAGTGAAGGGTGAAATACCTCCTATGCATACTTAACATTTATTTTTGCAAGCATCACTAGTTTGTTTAGAGCCCAGCTTACAATTTCCATCATTTTGTTTTGATCACTTCACTTAATTGCAACAATAACATTTTCTTTCATCACATGTGTATGCCCATTAGCACACACTAAGGGACTTAAATACTCTTTACAAACAAGTATGCTCTTCACAATTTCTGTGAATCAGAAAGGAAAGGAAGTGTGAAATACCTCCCTTACACTCGTTTACTTCTGTCACGTCCCTGCCCCTCAGCCCGATGCAGAGGACGCGACTGGCAGTAACTAACCTAGGAAATCTAGCCCCATGAACATCATAATAAAATACATTGAAATAAAAAAATTTATGGATGCATAAATATTTAGCATACAACGAAAGCAAAATCCATTCATTCAACACATTTAAGCATTCAACATGTTCATCATTCATCATTAAGCAACAAATACCATTGCTGATATAAAATAGACAAGCGATACTTATCTTATAAGAAGTCTCTCCCGCAACCAGCTATGTAACTGCAACATTCCACCCAACCATAGGCCAATGCACTCATCAATCTCTCAGCAACACTACCACCCCCGAGCTGGGCATGATTCCCACAAGGAATAAGGGAACACTAGTAGGCTCACACGTAGACAAGGGTACACAAAACTCAACCAAACCAACATAGTTGGGTTTATCATTCTATACAGGAGATGGAAAGACTGACTGCTAAGCTAGTGAGCTCAATCCAAAAGCTATGGACACCTGCACCAAAACTAGCATGAATTCTAAGACATCCACACACACCCAACTCAAGGAAGCATCCCCTTCTCTACTATGCAGTTCCTCGGGCCATGCCTTCCCTTCCAGTGCTATTCAAGGGGGTGCAGAGAAGAAAGTCAGCCCTATAGATCTGTCTATGAGGCTCCTACACACTAGGTTTATCAAGTAGACTCAGACCCATTTCCACTCCCAAAACAGTCCAAAGACCAAACAGCTTGGTACACACAACAATATCGGTTTTGGGAGTGAAGGGAAACACACCACAGAGGCCAAATTGGGTATGGAAATTGGACAACATGGCTCAAGTTGTGACAGTCGACTTCCAGAGTCGTTTATGGCCCTAACGTGGCCAAAATGACTCACAACACCCAAAATTCGTGGAGAAAACAACAACGATTTCCCAACTTGCGTAGATTGATGAGAACATGCCCAACATGAAGGAAAATCACACACCAGACCAAATCATGAAGGGAAAATCAGAACGCGACTTCTTGAGGCCAAGATTTCTCCTGTGTGAGGAAGACAAACAATTGCATGAGAGTGGAATGAGGTTCTCTCTGCCCATGCAAAGAACTGAATGCGATCTACCTCTCTGGGCATGCGTGTGGTCAATAGACTGACAGTCATGCCAATCATAGACGGCTTCCCATGCATACGTCCCTCAAGGGAATAACTACCCCAACTTTTGCTGACATTTGGCTTTTCTCCATTGGCTCAGAGGTTAAAAAATGCCCCCCCGCTTTCCTTAGGAAATCATGCCCCTTCTCATTATCGTTGCATTGACATTGTTGGTTGTTGGTATTTAATTAAATTGCATATTTACATGATGATGTAAAAATCATAACGTTCTTGGCTTAGCACAAAATACCATCGGCATCGATTTAATTGCCGAAACATAAAACAATAATCCATGGTGGGGCTTTTGCCTTTAACTCCACACCACGATTAATTACAATATATTCATCATATACATTTTAATGCAAACGGGGTCAAAACCGGGGTGTTACAAATTCACAACAAAATTCTTAAAAAACAACCATTATAAAATGCTCACCAACTAAAACCCTCAACAGGAGGTAGGGATAATTTTAGGGGTGAATTTTAGCCCAGTGGGCTATTTTTCCATGTTTTTCTCCCAAAAAAATTTCGCCATTTTGCATTTTTTGAACCCCTGTTTCGCCCAATTTTGATGGGGTAAAAATTTTTCACCCTAAAAATCGCCAAATTATTATATAAACAATATAAAATCCTTGGAAATTAAAATATTTTTTGAAAAATATCGCTAATCATTTTATAGTTGACGTTTTAAGAATTGGTAGTATTCACCAACATTTATACACTTTTAAATAAGTATGGTTCCTTAAAATCATCCCTGACAGGAGGTCACAAAACAACATTTTAGCTTAGTAGAATTGATTGGGATAGGAATCCAAACAACGCCCAACAGTTTAGTTCCATTAGGCGTATTTTTGAAACTTAGCATTGTTGTCTTCTAGGGTACTTTTAAATCATGCTATAAGCAAGTGTTCAAAGAGATCCTGAATAAGATACATATATCAACACTCAAGGAGGTAAAATCCGAGGTATAGTTGCCATGATCTCCCCTATGAGACACTCACCTTGTTCTTAGGGAGACGATAGTATACCTCCCAGGCCTAACTGATGATCCACATTTGTCAACGCAAGGTAACCATAGCGGTCAAACTTAGGATACCGCTAAGGAACACTTGGGAGTGCAAGTGATTCCTGAAGTAGACTATTGTCATTAGGGGTGTTTCCAAGTCTTATCGATTGGAACATTGGTCCCATTGTCGTTAGAAATAGCTCTTTGTTACCTCCACTAGTCGACTATTGTGTGAATTCCATTATCACCATCAATCGTGCTTTTAGGAGGCCTGGTTACAATTGAGAGGAAGCACGTTAGGTCTTTTTAGGGAATTTACACTAGTTGTTCTTTTCTAAACACAAGTTCATTAAAATCGTAATTTAAAAAGAACAAACATGTGGACATATTGCACATATCACTAAACATCTTGCACCATATTGCATCTATTGTGGTTGGCATATTTTTGCATATGTCTACATTGTGTTTATTCATCAACTATCACAATACTTGACAACTAGACTTCCACCATTAAGGAACAAACCCCCCCAAGACAGTACCACAAACTACAAGGCCTTTCCACTCTCTCAGGGATTTTTTTTCCTTTATCTCCATGTGGTACATGAGGGAGGTCACCATGTTGAGGCCGATCCCATGTCACATTGATTGGGTCTTATAGATGAGGATACGCCTTGCTTGATTCACTCTATCCCCTTAAAGATAGTGTTGACCCTTTCCCATCCTCTTCTCATGGAAGAGGTTCACCATTAAGTAATCCCCCACAAGGGAATATTTCACCTTCTCCCCCATTAGGAGGAAGCCACACAACATCTTCATATTCCACAAGAATACTGATATCACCACCATTTATTCCAATGTATCCCCCTCAAGGAAACATCATTTAGAATAACATGGTGCCCCCCATCCCAAATTTACCATTTATGGAAAGTTTGAACCTTCCTAATCTATCCAAATTGGTTAATGATCCCATAACTCATGATGCCAGCTGGCCTGATATGCCATAAAATATTCCCTTGGATTCTTAAACTAGTAGCAACAAGGAAGGTCTTCCTGCATGCATGTGCTCTTGCATGCAGAAGACTTAAATTAGGAAACCCATTGTATTTAATTTACTTTTCCTAAGTTTACTTTGGAAAATAAATTAAAGTGATCTAACTTAACTTTAGTGAACCAATAGTTAAAGTGAAAGTGAAATTAGGGTTTTTCCTTTACCACTAGTTAAAGTGAAAGTGAAATTAGGGTTTTTGCTTTACCTAAAGTTATAAAAGAGAGATCAATTGGTGGAGAGAACACACACACTTGTATTCCAATAGAGACATGATATCGACAAGGAGAGAAAGTCAGACAGAGGATTTAGCTGAGAAGATGGAGGAGCGAGCAGCAGGATCATCAAGCTTCGTATAGCTAGGCCATACACTGACATAAGAGGGTGTTGAGGTTTAGCTGGGATTTTCCCAGTGATTCTGTCAGGTGCTGCATTCGCTAGGTTTGGATGAATTTGCAGTGATTGTAAAAGTTCCATATTTTCTCATAATAAAATCTATATCTGACTGTTGCACAGGTTTTCCCATCTTGGGTTTTCTCGGGGCTTTCCATACCCAAAATAATAGTGTCATTATTGTGATGTGATGTTGTGATTTATTTCTCAGTTTTATATTCCGTTGCATACTATAAAAGATATTCATGTGTGGTTATCAGTTGATATTTTGCATGCACTGTTTAGCCCTAGTTGAATATTAAAGGAAAATTTACATGGTATCAAAGATTTGGTGAGCTAAAGCTAAGAGATTTGCAGCAGTAGCGATAGGTCAGGGGCAGATCTATAGGAAGACACAAACCTAGCCTTCTAGATCTAGGGTTTGATAGGTACACTTCACTATGGCCATGCAGTTGAGAGTTGAGGATAGACTCTTGGGTGCTCAGAACTTTCCTACATGGAAAGAAAGGATCACAAGGATCCTAGACGTCAGTGATGCAGAGGAACACATTGACTCCACAAAGGTTGCACCCACAGATCCAGCAGATCTAGCAGATTGGAAGAAGATTGATTCTTGAGCCATGCTGATTATCATGGATGGAGTGAGGGACCATATAGTCCCTCACCTTTCTGGTAAGAAGACCGCATTAGAAATGTGGAAGGCTTTGGAGAGTCTGTACTAGAGCAAGAACGAGAACCAAAAGATGGTGTTGCAAGAGAGGATGCGCAGCACCAAGATGACCAAGGGAGAAGGAGAGGTGCCTTATCTCACGAGGCTCACACTGATCAGGGATGAGCTTTGGAGATGTTGGCTCTAAGAATGATGATGAGGAGCTAGTTCGGATAGCCCTCAATGGCTTCTCTAAGCCATGGGACACCTTTGTCAAAATTGTTGTGGCTAGGGAGAAGCTCCCTGATTGGCAGAGACTATGGGATGAATTTGTGCTGGAGGAGACCCACATGGGTCAAGGATCAGGCTCATCCAGTAGTGCCCCACAGATTGTGTATGAGGAGGCTCTAGGCAAAGAGGAAGAAGGATGGTAAAAAGAACCTTAACGTATCAAAGGTCACGTGTTTTATCTGCCATAAGCAGGGACACTTTGCCTCCCATTTCCCAGACAGTAAGAAGAGTGACACTCAGATGGCTAGATCTGCAGAGGTGGATGAGTTCAGTAGGAACTTCGATGAGGAGTTTTTCTTGATAGCTTGCATGGCAAGCACCATAGGGAGTAGCATATGGTACATTGACAGTGGAGCATAAAGTCACATGACTGGACATAAGAGATTCTTCAGAGACTTGCAGGAGGGTGGAACAGGGATCCACATTGAGTTGGGTGATGATGCGCTGTATCAGGCGCAGGGAGTTAGCACTATTTCATTTGAGAGGGAGTCTGGAAAACCCCTCAGTTTTGCTGATGTGTTATATGTTCCAGGACTGACTAAGAAACTTATATTAGTCTCCACTCTGGAGAACAAGGGATATTGAGTGAAGTTTCATGACCATAGAGTGTATATTAGGCCCAAGGGGTTAGATAGAAGCTTGGATTGGGTGATTGGTAGAAGGATAGGGAAAGTGTACAACTTACACTTTGAGCCTACAAAGGCTCTAGTCAGCAGTAGCAGTAGCAATTAGGGTGAGTTGTGGCATAGGAGGATGGCACACTTACACCATAAAGCACTGAAGCATTTGAGACAGGCAGTCATTGGAGTTCCTCAGATATAGGAGGAAAAGCATAACCACTGCAAGGGTTGTGCTTTGGGGAAGAACATTAGGAAACTTTTCTTAAAGAGTGAGCACAAGTTTAAGGAGCCCTTGGACTTGGTGCATTCAGATGTATGTAGACCTATGAGTGTCCATTCGTTCAGTGGTTATAGTTACTGCATAACCTTCATTGATGACTATTCCAGGGAAACCTGGATCTATTTCATGAAGGCCAAGTCAGAGGTCTTTGAGAGGTTCTGAGAGTTCAAGACTCTTGTGGAGAACCAAACAGGAAAGAAGATTTGGGTGTTGAGGATAGACAATGGGGGTAAGTACACTTCCAATGATTTCATGGAGTGTTGTTCGGCTGAGGGGATCAAGAAGGAGCACATTGTGATCCATACCCCACAGTAGAATGGAGTTGCAAAGTGAAAGAATAGGACTATGGTTGGATCAGCCAAGGCCATGCTATTTGATTAGGGATTACCACTATTCCTCTGGGTCGAGGCATACAAGACTATAGTATACATTCAGAACATGTGTCCCCACACAACCTTGGGGAGGAAGACACTGAAGGAGGTCTTCACAGGCACTAGGCCAGATGTGAGTCACATTCGCATATTCGACAGTGTCTTCTATTGTCATGTTCATGTTGGCAATAGGTAGAAGTTGGACCCTTCTGGAGAGAAGGGGTTACTTGTTGGTTACAGCGAGGTTTTGAAGGATTATAGAGTTTACATTCTTGATCGCGGGAGGATCATTGTGAGCAGGGATTTCCAGTTCGATGAGGACAAGGCCTTGCAAAGATCTTTGGACTTACCAGCAGAGTAGCAACCAGCACAGGAGTCAAGAGTCAAGTTGGAGGAGCCAAATGTACAAGTACAAGTACAGACACAGAGCATAGGTTCTAGTGGTAAGAGGGAGTCAAGTGGAAAAGATCCTTCAGTCATTGAATTGAAGGATGTGTTACAACAAGAGATGGATATCCAGCAACCACATTAGGCTGACACTAGGCTAAGGCCTAAGTGGTTTAGATCCATAATGCAAGATTACAGGCAGGTAGATCCTCCATAGACATCTTTTAGATAGAGTGTACCACCAGAGAGGTTTATTTATATGGCACTGATGATAGATTTGATTAACTCAGAACCTTCCAGCTTCGGGGAGGTTGCAAAACATGATGTGTGGCAGGAAGATATGGTTGAGGAGTATGACTCCATTATGAAAAACAAGGTATGGGAGGTTGTGCTGAGGCCACAAGGGAAAAATTTCGTGGGATCCAGATGGATCTACAAGGTGAAGCATGTAGTAGACAGAAGCGTGGAGAAGTACAAGGCATGCTTCATGGAAAAGGGGTTTTCACAGAAGGAGGGTATTGATTGTGAGGAGACTTTCACCCCTGTTTCCAGGTATTCTTCCATTTGGACCATTATCTCACTAGCAACTGAGATGGGTTGGCATGTCCATCAGATGGACGTCAAGATTTCCTTCCTTAATGAAGTGATAGAGGAGGAGATGTATATTAAGCAGCCATAATGGTTTGATGTGGATAACAGGGAGACACATGTATGCAGACTACATCGAGCTCTTTATGGGCTCAAGCAGGCACCTTGAACATGGTACTCAAGGATTGAAAACTATCTATGGGAGATGGGATTTCAGCGGAGTGAGGCTGGCCACAACCTGTACTTCTTGACAGGTGAGGTGCCTCTCACATTGGTCTTATATGTGGATGATCTCTTTTTGACAGGAGATGAGACGATAATTGGAGACTGTAAGTCCAACCTTGCAGTAGAGTTTGAGATGAAAGACCTTGGGCTAATGCATTACTTTTGGGCTTGGAGGTTTGGGAGAGAGATGGATTCTTCTTCATTGAATAGGGGAAGTATACAGTAGAGATCCTAAAGAGATTCAAGATGGAGGACTGCAAGCCTATGGCCATACCTCTAGTTTCCAACTGGAGGAAGATTGATGCATCAGGGTTAGACGGATTTGATCCTAAATTGTATCGTTAGCTTATCGGATCACTTATGTATCTAGTCAACACTCGACTAGACATCAGCTTTGCAGTCAACTCTTTGAGTTAGGTCATGGTGGACCCTCGAAGAGTGCATTAGACGGTTGCGAAGCACATACTTCGCTACATCAGAGGTACAATGCAGTATGGATTGGTTTATGAGGACAGGGGGAGTGTACAATTAGCAGGTTTCACAGATGCTGATTGGGCAGGATGTGTAGAGGACTGAAAGAGCACTTTAGGTTGTTGTTTCAGCATTGGATTAGGGGTTGTCTCTTGGTTCAACAGGAAGTGGAAGTAAGTTTCATTAAGCTCAGTAGAGGTTGAGTACATGGCATCCAGCATGGCTACTTGTGAAGGTATGTGGCTGAGGAAGTTACTTGCAGGGTTGTTCGAGTGTGAGCTAGAGGCTATAGTAGTTCACTATGACAATCAGAGTGGGATCGGGCTATCTGAGAATCCAGTGTTCCATCCACACCTGGTGAATAACACTTGTATTGCCTTCCCTTTCCCTCTGTAGACTCTTTGGACCCCATGGATCTTTTTTATGATGTTTCCAAGATCATCCCTAAAAACATGCTTAAATTTCTATACGCGACTTTTAAACCCTTTCTCGCATATATATGCGGGTTTGACCCCTAAAACTGCGTACATCGGGATGTGTGCAAATGGTCAAATTCTTTTGGAGTTTTCCTTGACATGGATCCGACTCACTTGTCTCCTAGCCTTCCATATGCCTTGAAATTGCTCGGATTCAACCCTTCATTGCCCCATTGAAGAGCTATATAAGGAACCCTTTGGATACATTGAAGAACATGTGAGAATTGAGAGCAAAGAAACTATAGTCCATTGTTGCCAGAACTTATGCTTGAGTCTGCATCCCTTTGTCCCTTGGAGCACTTTGGTGTTCTTCCCAAGATTTCCTTTTGCTTGTGAGCTTGCTATCGAGGGATGGAGGCTTGAGGTGGTGGAGGCCCAAGTGGGGGATTCAGTTTCTCCAATTCGCAGATGTGCCGACAGAGGTTGTATTCATTGTAATCTCTGATTTTATATTAATAGAAATATCTTTTCCTATCCAATAATGTATGTTTGAATGAATATTTTATCCATGGATGATTTCAAATGCTTATATGTTGTTGATTATATATGCTAGAGTAGATCTAACACCAATATAGATAGCATGCTTGTCTTGTTTACTGATTGTTGAGGAAGTAATTTATCAATTCAAGCTGGAGTTGGAAAGCTCAACGGGGATCTACTTCAATCGTCCGGAATAAGGTACGAGTTTTGATCCTTTAGTGTTACATATTTGATTTCTCTTGCATATTGGAAAGGATTGATTTTTGGAGTCAAGATGTCTATTGTGGTACCCCAAGCCATAGGAATTTCTCTCTGTAACAGAATTGGTGACTCCGCTGGGGAGTTCCTAGTAGTTGTCCTTTGGGGGTTTTTATCGGCATTCAATGACTTTGAATTGCTCTTATTTCTCTGTTTCTGTGTCGGGTCTGGGGGCACGTATGCATGGTAGTGTCTAATTGGTGTGAAGTTTGCCTCAGCTTGTTTGTTTGCTTTTGTTTTTATGCACTTTTCTTTCTGTACGCGAGTTTTTAACTCACAGTCGCGTATATACGTGGTTTTCACTGATATATCCGCGTACATACGCGGGTTTACTGCGAACAATCGTGTATGCCCTTAGTTTTTCCTTCTAGAGGAAGATTGATTGTTGCTGGGTGAATTTTGGTAATTGCTGAGTCTCCTTTGACACTGCTAGAGTCTGTATACACCTCTGTTTCTGACCAGAGACATTTTTTTAGGGTAAATTTCTTTTTTAAGAATGTTCTTGTCATTGCATTTTCGATTTTTTGTTTTGGGATTAGTGCATTAGATTTATTTTACCTTAGTGCTTTGTGTGAGTGCTGTTTGAGTGTGCTTGCTGAGTCTAGGGGTAGTAGAATCATTCTTTTGCTTTAGTATCTCATTTTTGTTTCAAAAAATCCAAAAGTATTTGCTTATTTGCATCATTATGCATTGCATTTTTGCATTTTGCATGGTACTTGCACTAGGTTTTGCTTTCAAGTATTAGTCAGGACTTCATATAGGAACGATTGCACTTATGATTTGAAGAAAATTTTGCATTTCACATAGTTGCATACCCTGTTTTCATTGGACACAAAGCATTTGCATTGATTGTTAGGTGTGCATTTTGCTTCATGTTGCGTCGTAACACCATTAGTTGCACGACCATCTACCTCTTTTGAGTAATAAAGCCAAATAAAATCAATGCTTAATTAAAATGGATTATACCTTTTTCTTTTGTAGGGTTCACCAACAAGATTAGGTTTTAGGGCCTTGGAATAGTTCATTGTCAGTAAATTCTCCAAGACCACTAAACAACAACATGTATGTGTCTGTCCAGGTGAGAGTGTGAAATTCCTTGGTATAATTGGTGTTTCTCAGGATCCTCCTCTCAAAAGGGAGTTAAGCACGAGGCAGTGTGAGCGGTTATTGATTGGGATGACCCCTAGTCATAACTGAGTAGCACCGGAGATATTTACAGGATTGTATTCGTATCTGGGGGCTCTTTCGAGAGTTTCGGGCTTTGCTACCCTGCCCATACGGTCAATCCCGCCTGCGACTGTCCGCCTAAGCACTGATTATATTGAGGTGACCTTAGTTGCCTTACCTAGGATATCGAGGGGGTACTTTGCAGGGGTTATTCTGTAGGTGTCCTGGCCAGGTTGGGGTCGGACAGCATAGTCGCTTTACGCGTTGAAGCTGAGGGCCACAATAATTGGTTATGTACCTCCGCTTGTTGTGTATGGGAGTCTCAAGCCTCTCCTAGGAAAGACATACCTGCTTCATTCAGGAGCTCACTTATCCTACCCTAGATTGCTTGTGTTTGGCTTTAGATTTTATTGGTGTATGCTTTGTGCACATTAGCTTGCTTAGGGTTTGCGTAATTAGAGAGTCTTTTATATTTTTGAGTCATTGTGGATTTGGGTGTGGCTCCTCACTGATCTCGTCGTTTAGCAGGAATTTCACCTTCTACCTCTGCTCCTCCTTTGGGAGAGAGAAACAGACGGTCCAAGCGGACTACTTCGCACATTGATTCACACACGATGGGAGATCGTGAAGATGGTATTCCTGAGCTTTCTTCTCCACTTCGAGTGGATGACGGGGAGTTTAATCCTACCTATGATCCTTCACCTAATATGCCTGTAATTTCTGATTTAGGTCCTGTAGTTTCTGAGAATTGGTACTTTTCATGATAGACCTACTTACTCTAGCTATGATCCCCCATTCACATCCCCCATTGCCGGTATGGAATGCCAGACGACGAGACTCACTATGAACCTGCGAGCACTAATTATGGTAGTTATGGTATGTCTAGTATTCGCACACATGATTTGGCATTTCATGTCGAATCAGAGTTTGAACCTACTACGCCTGGGGGCACTCCCATTCCTTACCATGCGGAGAGGTTTGGGACCACGAGTTATATTGCACCTTCCATCCCAGCGGTGGAAGCTACATCACATATTCCTCCTAGAACTAGGGTTAGTGATCCTATTAGGATACTAGATCCAAGACGAGTGACTATAGGGAACACCACGCACATAATTTCACAGGTCCCTTCATCGTCGGTTCCTTGTTCTTCGAATGTCATTCCTCCACCTCATTCACGTGGTCCTTCGGGCCGGAATGTCGTTATGAGTCATGTTCGTACTGCTGCTACTCGCACAGTTGTGTCTCAAGTTCAAGTACCTCCTGTTGTTTCGGGGGGTCATATCCCTACTTCTGGAGGTCATGTCATTACTTCCGGAGCCTACATTCCTACTTACAGAGTGTCTCATGGGACATCTCATGGGATGTCATGTGGACCTTATTATGGGATGCAATATGGACACGGTTATTCACCTTATGGGTACGAGTATCAACAACCCACTTACACTCCTAATTATGGCTTTGTAGCCTCACATAGTCAAGGTACACCACATTATGGTGCTTCCATGCCACCCTACACGGGTCAAATGAGAGGAGGGCACTATGGCCAAGGCCATGGTGGTTACGGTAATCAGACCTATGTGAGCCAAAACAATTAGGGAGCAGTGCATCGACCTGCTCATCCTAGGCTCCCTTTCCTCACAATGCTAAATCTTCTTCACTTGTCAAGACTGATGAACGATCCTGTATCTCATGACCCGGCTTGGCCAGCTACCCCTACTAAGCTTCCCTCGGACATACCCAAATTCGAGGGCAAACTTGGAGAGGATCCGAGCGAACATGTTACTACATTTCACCTATGGTGCTCTTCCAATTCCTTACACGAAGATTCAATTTGTTTAAGGTTGTTTCAACGCACCCTTACAGGGCCTGTCATGAAGTGGTATATAGAGTTACCTAGGGGGGCATTTGCTTTGTTCGATGACCTAGTGATGACTTTTCTCAACCACTTCCAGCTACCAGTGCGTTACAATGTTGGTACAGAACTCTTGTCGACATTTTGGCAGGATAAAACCACGCATATCTCGAACCATATCCAAGAGTGGCATAGACGAAAGAGGTTGATTAAAGCCTTCATACCGCCAGAGTTTCTCCTCGAGTGGTTCCTTAAGTCGTTATTGCCTTATATAGCGAAGGATGTTTCTACATCCGTAGTTCAAAACGAGGAACAAGCCATTTTTAGGGCGCAGGAATTGGACTTGATTTATGCTCAATTTGGTTTGTTATATGAGATCATTCCCAACGCTCCACGTTCTAGTTTTGACCCCAAAGTTAAACTTGGACCACATGCTGATGGCCTTGTTGGTTGTGCAAGTGCTAAGACTACGGATTCAGTTGTGCAACAAGTTAGTCAATTGTCGATTAACCAATCTGCTTCGGGGCAAGCCACGACTTTGTCTCAACCCACCCAAACGGCGAGTGTGATTTCGGTGCAATCGTCGGACTAGAAGGGGAACCAACAACCCGAAAGGAATAGAAAGAAGGGTGAGAACAATCGTAAGGGAGGGAATAGGAATGAAAATGCTAATACTAATGACAAGAACGCCCAAAATGCTAGGGGGGACAAGCGATCTAAACGTAAGGTTAAATTTCCTTGCAAGTTATGTAAGGATGATCACCTCACTTACTTGTGCCCTCGTATCGATGAAGCCTCGAGAATCTTAGCGCAGGTCCCACCTGTGCTGACCAACCCTTTACCTCACAATCAAAACATGAACTCAAGGACCCATGATCAGTCTGGTGGTGATCAAGATCCACCGGAGGTTAGTGGTCATGGTTGCATCAACGTGGTGCGTGCTACGAAGATTGTGACCCGTGCGAAGGACTATGGTTCGTCACAACCCGACCCAGGAAAGTAACCCGATCCACCAGGGACTCCTTTGCGTATTGAAAAACCTGTGGATAAACCTGAAGCTACACCTCACATTCCTAAGGGAGTCCTTAAGCGTTCGGGGCACAATCCTAATGCCCGAGTCGCCCAGAACTATTCTGTTGTCGAGGATTTGGGCCACACTCCTTTTGTGAAGTCTGCACTAGAAGTACTTCAGAGTTGTCCTTCGCAAAGGAAGGCTTTGCTTTTTGGCCTTGGTGTGAATGATGATAACTCTTCTTCCGTGATTAAATTTGAAACCATGGGACTTCATCCTTGCTTGCCTTGCTATGTGTCTCTTTTGATTCATGTAGAATGTCTTAACATGAATGTCAAGCGCACTATGATTGACGAAGGCGCTGCTGCTTTTGTGATGTCTTTATCGTGTTGGAAGGGTTTAGGTTCCCCCGAGTTGTCTAAATCCGATACCATGTTGACTAATTTTGATGGGAGATCATTTAGGCTGCACAGGATCCTTCCTTTCCTTAAGGTCTGTTTGGAAAAGTCAATAGGGTGCATGAACCACCTTGACCTCTATCGGCAACAGGGTGAGATCTGATTAGTACATACACAGAGATTCAAGATAACATGCATATAAGCTTATAGGACATGCTGAATCTAGATCTCTAAACATGCATCAAAGGAAAGAGATGGTCAATAAACTTATTGAAAAGAACCTTTCCTATCAAGATTATAATAAGCCTATTATCAATCTTAACAACGGATCTACAAGAAATTAGTAAAAAATGAACACAGATACAGGTTACCTCAGTAAAATAATGGAAATAATCATCCACACATGTAATGGCACAACACCGTCTAGCCTCCAAAGCTTTTCTTTATTTCAAATGAATAATAACAACAGTACAATAGCAGTAGCACCTCAATCCCAGTTCTAACCAGCTTGGAAGAGGCTGCTGTGCTTGGATTTATACAAAAACCAGGAGATCCAGCCCAGGGGGGGGGAAATCCCAAGGAGATAAACCAAATATGTTGATGAAGAGTCCATCAATGCCTGATCTGTGTCTAACTGAGCCAGATCTGAGTCTCACTGAGTGCAATTGTCAATCGGAGAGCTGATCTGACTGACACCTCAACCTGTTGACTGAAGCATCCACCAAAACTCATCCAGATGAGCCAAAACGTGCTGAGGAGAGAGGGAGGGAGAAATCCCCCATAAAGGATACTGAAGATCAACTCTGGATCTGATTTGATCACCTCCTTCAGTCAAGGATTTGTTAGATCCAGTGAATCTGCTTCAGATCTGACTGATTTCAATCAAATCGGCTGAGAATCCACTGATCTATGATTTTGGATTTGCTCCATTATTCATCAATTTATTAATTAAAATCATCAATTATTGATTTTTGGGGCTTTCTGACTTGAGTGATGGAAAATCACTCAAAACTAGGAAATAGTGGGTCCATGGGTTTACATGGTGCTCTTAGCTTGAAAATGAGCACCTACATGACTGAAACTGATTATTTGGCCCACTTTTATTACAAAATCAATTTTTCCAATTAAACTATTAAAAAATAGCCTAAGTTTTGGAAAAATTAAATTTTAATAAAAAAACACTGAAAAAATTAAAAAATTGAAAAATTGAAAAAACCTAGGGGGACTTAGACATGTTCATATGACTCGACCATGATGTCTAGCATGTTTATACATTGACACATAGACTCTAATAACCTCAATAGGCCTAAATGCCAAGCCGACCACCCCAACTTTGGAGGTATGGAGTGAAAAACTCAGAAATTATCAGTCGTTTATTCAACAATCAATAATAACCAAGGGAAAAAACACCCTGGGCTAATCGGATTGACAAATAAAGTCTAAGAGACTGAGTCTTTTACAGACACTATCATGCTAGAAAATTTACTACAATTCCCCCATGGGGTATGAACATGTGATATAGTACAACAAGCACTTCCCAGAAGTACTCCCACAGGTCTTTTGAAGTCCGAACAAGTTAACCCTGTCCGATTCACCAGGCTCACTTGATAAAAAACCACTAAGTACAACTTGGGTGGTAACATTCTGGCTCCAACTGTGGGATGTGTGCTCGGTCTGGTCCTTAAGGCAAGGAGAGGATATGATAACATCAGAATCTCTGGTTTATATACCCTATAAAAACATCTCAACTTGACAAGAAAAACCTTAGTAGCACAAGTTTTATAAAAAACTGAATGAACCATTAAGATGATTTATTTAAACAAAACAAATGTAACTAACTAATGAAAACAAAAATGTTTGATTATAGCTAAGTACAAAACAAAAAATGCGGAAAGTAAATGCTCTTTTTCAAGGAGCTTATTTTCCTACTCTAAGCATGATATAAAAAGTTTTAAGTGTAATCAGAAATCCAATGTAACCACCTAAGAATTTTATTAACATAAGAAAAAATTTCCTTGTCTTTGGTTACCAGCCAAAGTAAGGATACTTTATTTAGAAAATGCAAACCTGCGTGATGATCCGGAAGGGGCGGGATGGATGGGAAATCATAGGCATGAATAATGTCGTCAAAATTCCTCCCAAACTGGTAAGTGCTTGCGCAGGCTACTTCTATCCATGACTGGACAGGGTTGATGTACAAATGGGAATGATGAGGCAGATTGGCTACACCATCATACTGATCATCAAGGCTTACCGGATGATAATTCACTCTATAAGCCCCAAGCGGCTCCAAGTCATGAGGAAACTCTATATGTGAAGATGATAGTTGAGACTGATATTCTAATAACTGCATCACATCTGTCTTTTCACAACACTGCTTCTCCATGTCTTCATTATTGATACCTTTGTGCGGCTCTGCATGATATGAATCTGAATGATCATATAAGAGTTTTGAATGTTTCTTTTCCATACTAGGATTTTCCAAGGTCTCCATATCCATGCTTCCCTCTATGGAAGTATAGTAGATTGGACTTCCACAAATTTCTAAATAGACACTCCCCTTGCTGGATATAGCATAGATAGGATTCTTAATAAGATATCCACAAAAATCCCAATAGTCATCACCGTCATCTATGTTAGATGTGATGGATTCCCCATTGTTGATATTAGGTTCCGATATCGAGTTCTCTTTGTCTTCATTACTGATACTGATATATGGCTCAAACTGATCATGTGGATAAACTGCATGCTCCTTTTTCATATCAAAGTTTCCTAAGGCCACATGGTCCATGATCTCTCCTTTAGATATGCCATAGACAGAAAAATCAACAAAACCATCAAAAGTTTCTGGTTCATTATTTTCCTCTTTATTCATGTCATAGACTGGATTTTCCATGAATGTCCAAGACTCCTCATCAACATCTTTGTCAGGGATAAGGGAGTCTTCGTCACTTGTATCATGCTCCAAGCTATACTTGTCCTCATTTTCATACTCATCTTCTTTAGAGAAAAGGTCATAAGGTAGTAAACCTTCCAGATTGTCATCATTATATGGAGAACACATAGGAGTCCCATCATGTATATTACAGTTTTCATCATAAGTTTCACTATAAGATTCTACAATGGTTTCATCCTCAGGCTTGTATTGTTTAGATGGTGACAAAGGGTAGGCCTGGTCTACCATGTATATATGATCAGGCTCGCTTGCATCTGTTTCTTGATTACTGACCTTGGGAATTCCATGTTCCATGACTTGATTTGCAACATAACAAGTGCTTTCTTGGTGGAATTGTTCACAGGGTCTACACCATGGAATTACTTCTTCTACCATGTTAGCTGAGTCTAACTGGTTTGGAATCCTAGGCTCTTGTTGAGGAAACTTCTTTTGATACATCTGATTCTGCCTAGGCTGAAAGTTCCTAGGTCCACTATTTCTTTCCATTGTGATTATTCTATTGTGCATAAGATTCAATTGTGTAGACTGATCTGCCATAAGTTGGTTTTGACTAGTAACCAAGTCTTTTATCATGTATGTTACCTTTTCCATGGGATCTTTAGAGGCTCCCTTTTCTTCTGATTCAAAGGATTTTCTGTTTTCTTTGTTGTATGAAGTGTTTCCCCTAGTGTAACCTAGAATGTTGGATTTGCCTGAAGACTGCATATTACTTTCTATTTTCTTGGCCAATTTCTGAGCAGTTTTTAGATCGGTCGGCTCTTTGTCCCTTAATTGGTACCTCAAATCACCAGTGAAAGCTTCGATGTAAGATATGAGGATGGAGGCATCCCGTGGCTTGATTTCTCTAGGGACGTCCGCAACCACACGCCTGAACTTAGTATTAAATTCATCAATGGTTTCATTCTCCATCTTCTTTATGTTATGGAGGGCAGCAAGTAGATGTCTTGGTTCTTTCTTTCCCCCCCATTTCTTCTTAAAACCCTCTAGGAATTCACTAAGAGTTTTATATGAATCATCATCTAGGTCGAAGTACCATTCTTCAACATCATCTTCCAAGGATAAAGCAAAGAGCGTCATTTTGACATCGTCATGGTCATGGGAAGCATCATTGCAATAACTGACCAGGTGCTTTTCAAACTTTCGAAGGTGAGACTTGGTAGTGATCGCATTATTGCCCTAAAATATGGGGAGCTTCTTGATAGCATATTTTGGAATGGCATGGGGAGCACCTGCTATCTGCGAAAAGTCAAGGGGTTTGAATAATTCCATCATTTCTTGAGATTGGTGAACATGACTCTCTACAAATATGTGATGGATAACTGAGAGGGATTGGTCTCCTAAATATTCAAGGTTTCTACGAGAAGTCTGCCTATTCAATCTTTCCCTAATAAACCTTTCGGGATCAGGGAGAGGATTGAATAATTGTCGGCAGTTTTTTCGGGTAGAAATTCTTGAAGGGATGTTAGACAGTGGAGTCGCTAGATGGATCAAGTTTTAATTTTTATGTTTTTTAAAGACTAGATCAATCAAAAGTTTTTATCTTTTTAGTTGTTTAGAAAAAAATTAAGCTAAGTCGTACTCAGGAATAAAAAGATTTATCCTTGGCAACGACGCCAAAAAGTGTTGCCGCCTTTCACACACCTGGGTCATGCGGCAGAAATCTTCAAGCCACTCGGTGTGTCCTTGGGGGAAAGTCTCGAGTCAAGGCTGTCACCTTGTTCTTGACTCCTCCGTTTAGGATCAACTCCTAACGAAGCCAAGGGGGGTAGACCCTATTAAGTTACTAAGGATAAT